>JAPSES010000030.1:3779755-3806404 GCA_029822895.1 Maxillicosta whitleyi | reverse complement strand
CATTCTATGAGTGTGTGCTAATAACTACTCAGGAGATCAAGTGGAAGGCTTGCTGATGGGCAACAAGACCAGTGGGCTGTAAACAAAATCAGAGAGCTGTGCCACTGCAAATGCAAGGAACTAAGCTGCCATGAGAGCTCAGTCCTGTTGAGTGGCGTGACCTTTTCCATTTCACAGCTGAGAGATCCACGCTGCCGGTCCGACCTTTACCAGCCAGTCTGATCCATCAGCTTTGCTGTGCCTCACCAAAGTGGCCCCTCCCTGCTGCCCCAACACATTAAGATGGTGTTAACACCTATTAGCCCATGGATGTTCTCCCCTGACTCACCTTTGTGCTCCCTGAGTCAATGGCTCTGTCCACATTAAGCAGAGATTGTCCCTCGCCCTCACAAACACCTTCGGACCACAAGGCACAACTCTGATGTGCCCAGCATTGCCCTGAAATTGTGCAACAAAGGATGCAATTGTAAGAAGTAAAAATGAATCAAATATCTGAAGCAGACCATGCAATAGTTATTAGATACATGTTACAAAAAGAAAAAAAATTCATAGTGCTGACAGTATTTGGTAAATAACAGAAACAAAAAGAGACTTACCTGACTCAAAGAGAGACTGGACGTTGAGATCTTGTGGAAGGCCGACATGAGAAAGCTCATCCCAAAATCGAGTGGCTGGGTCTGGTTCTGCCTCGCTGCTTTCAGACCCACTGAAATAAAAAAAAAAGGGTTTGCAATAAAAGAAAGTCAACAGAACAGCTAAAATATGCTACCCAAAGAGTAGGCCAGTCTGAGTTAATTGAATCAAAAGTAGAGCCATACAGGTAGAGGATGATGTGCAGTTTTTACAAGAGCAGAGACATGTAGACAGAGAGAATGAGCCGGGGGAAAAATGTTAGAGAGCAAATAAAAAGCTGTGGGGGAGGAGGGTGATGAGGAGGAGGAAGAGGGCCATCTTGTTTGGCGTGTGCACAAGAGGCTGGCTGTTCTGTTTCGTACAATCTGTTGAAAAGGATGTGTTTCTTCAAGTTCCTGGCTTGAACTGGTGAGCTGCATTGCATGCAGAAAATGCAGAGAGGAAGCATTAGCATTTAAAAAGGACCTAAGTATCAGTAAACACAACAACAGCCAAAACTAATAGACTGGTTTCTGGGAAGCATAATGGTGGCATGCACATGATAAGCATTGACACCTTATCGTTTAAAGCCGAAGTTTCATTTCACCAATTATGAAATCTCTTCTCCACTCCCCTGACATTTGCACAGGCTTTCCATTTGTCCCCAATCTGCACGTCTCTGGCAAATCAATATATAATTTCTCCTTCTACTCAGCACTCCCACTCTCTCTCTCTCTCTCTCTCTCTCTCTCTCTCTGTGTTTGGTGAAATAGGGGGCTGGCTCAAAAGACCAATCACACAGCATTACAACAACAGCCACTGGTTGGCTTGGACCACAGCCAGACTCATACAGCTCTCACTGCCCATTACGTCACTGGGAATCCGAGACATGCCCAATTGGTTCCAAAGGACCAAAATGAAACGGGCACCTGTCCAAAAGAGTCCAAGGAGGGTCTTTGTTGGCACAGTGAACACATGTTTGTGTTCACACACTGGACAGTCTGGTCTATACCCACAACTGCAATACTGGTATACAGTAGTTTAGTAAAAGGAATCAGATAATTGATGCTTTATTTAAAAGAATATTAAAATATCAAGTAAACCTGTAAGCTCATTAAGATACCACAGAGGATATCGCAAATAATTTAACAATTTTTGACCACGCTGGCTACTTACATCTTCTTTTCCCTCTGTCCTGAGGTGGTCTCTTCGGCCATTTTTGGCTGAGTGGTTTCATCACTATCACTGGTATTGCTCGTCGAGCCACCTCCTCCTTCGTGGCTGAGGAGCGAGTCAAGCAGAGATGTGACGCTGAATAGTTGCAGCTCCCCCTGACCCAGCAGGCTACGGCCACCACAGTAACAGAAGGCACAAAGACGATCACTGAAACGAAGAAAATGGGTAGGAGAGGGTGTTTAATTATATATACCTACTGTGAGTTAATACAGTGCCATGAATGTCATCATGAATTAAGGCCTCCTCTTTCTTACTTGCAAAGTGTCTGCACAGCACCATACATGAAAACACATGATGCATAATTTTGTCAAGCATGCACATGTACACTCACACCACATTCAAACCTTCTTAAAAAGACATTACTTGGAATTCACATTTAGAAATTTGGCCCATACTTGTTAAAATACGTATTCACAATTCATACATATTGCAGGAGTATGTTACACAAATGTAAGAAATAGTCGGAAAAACAAAAACAGAATGAAGTAGGTAGAAACTTAAAATCATGACAACAGCAGATATTTAACAGATTTTAAAATGGATGAATTGGCCTTGTTAATAAGATCCCAGGAGATACTGCTGGTCTGCCTTCCATCACTAACATCGATAGCACAGACAGACCAGGAGATTGATTACAACCTTTAATGGAGTGGCACCTGGGAAGCGTACTACTTCAACTAGCTCATGATTTCCTTTCAATCCATCCATGTATGTATGTACACATTTCAATCCTAAAAATTCACACAAACAGTCGCTATAACACCACAAGATGCAAAAAATTCAAAAGATGTTTAGTATTTCTAACCTTTTAACCTCTCTGCTTGCTGGGACAGACGGTCCTGCTGAATTCTCAGCTGGAGAGCTCTGGGCCAGAGGGGAAAAGGACTTGTCCTCCTCTGGCACCTCAGTGGTAACCACTTCAACGGCCTCCACTGGCTGGACTTGTGTTTCTGATGGCAACAACAAATATATTAACAACAGCTTCATTATATTTTGAAGATAATGTATCCAGTTCATACAATGGGGCCTTCTCAATTTATCACCAATTGTAACAGTAAAATCAGTGTGCAGATTCTGGCAGATACAAGCTGCCACAGAGCAGGTTGATTGCATTCTAGTCAGTTTCCTCCAGGTCAAAACCACAGCCTTTATTAGTGAGATGAGAATGGTAAAATATGGGGACCATATGCTCAAGCACTGATTACAGTAAACCCACCGGGAGCATAAAGGTCTTGTACAGAATAGCTATAACAATAACGGAAGGGAAAAACAGGTTCCACAGCTGCCAAGATTATGCCTGAAGAAGAAGAGGAGTTTAATATTAATGATTTTTTTTTTTTTTTTTAAACCAGAAATACAACTAAACTTAATGTTGTCACCATTTTGAGTACTTTTGATCTAAATTACAAAAAATAGAATCCTCAATTCACAGCACTACTCATAAAATAATTCCCAAACGTACCTCTCACTGAGACTTTGGGCTGTACAAAATTTTATTAACATTTCATTGAGCTGTAATTAGGCTAATACCGCATTGGTTCAGTGTCATACAGTGGAATTACACAAGGACAAATTCAAGCTTATTAACTCCTCCAAATGTGTCATAAGACAGCCTACATTGTTGAGATAAAAGTGAGGTGTACAATAACTCCAAATGAGTTACATCCCATGTAGCATTAATAACTACTTAATATGACACTATGTTCACTATTCCAATTGTAAACATGTTTGTCATTAAGGTATATGATGATAGATGCATTAATTGAAAAAAAAAAAAAGAGATCTGATCAGATTAACAATGGGCAATTTAATACAAATTGATTAACATTTTCAAAAACACAGAGAGAACCTGCTTGACATCTGTAGCCAACAAGACTATAGTGAATCAAAGATTCACGTTTGCAAAAAGCCTAGAGGCAGAAAAAGCCACTGAGTGAAGCATCATGGTTTTAATGGACAGGGAGAGGAGTGAATGAAAAAAAGTGTACTGAACGCTTTGTTAATTTCCAAGAGTCATTTATACAATGTTACATTTTAATATAGAAGGCAGTGAGGTTTAATATTTTAAATAAAAAAAATTGTATGAGAATCTATAGTTAACAAAAAATTTAACAATTAGCCAGTGATAGATTGCTATTCCCCAATATCTCTTCCACAGCAACAGGGTAGCACTGAGATGTATGAGAATGGGAGGCATGTCACGTGACGAGATGTACACACATAAAAAAGCACATAAGTGGGTCTGGAGAGACTGATGGGATTTTAAAAAGCTTTTAGAGGGCATTAGCCTTGGGCTCTTTCCCACTGCACCTCAATGCCAATCTTGAAGCAGGAGGAGAGATGTAAGCAGTATGGGGAGGAGGAAAAAAAAAAAAAAAAAAAAAAACACCCAGTGCAGCTTCACAGCTCAAGCTAAACCCTTTCAATTATAGCCCTCAAGTAGAAGCATGGGGTGCCAAGAAAAAGCTCTCATCCATCCTTCTCCAAGAGAAGGAGTCTCCTCTACCTCGATGTGAATTATTCTCCACAGAACTCTCTGCATGAGGTTGCCTAGTTGTGGTGCTTTTACAGTCTTACATCACATAAACACAACCGACTTGTACATTATGGATCAAAAAGGGATTTCACAGTCTCACCTGTGTCCTGAGGGCCTATGGACTCTGTTATCTCAGTCCCATCCATGCTGTCCTCTTCATCCACAACAACCCTCCCTCTGGTGCGACCCCTAGGGTGAGGAAGAGACACAAACAAACAAGAGAGACGGTGAAAAAGGGCAAGTCAAGAAAAAGTGGCTGGGCCTGCCTCCGGAGAGAGGGGGCTACAGTCATGAATTAGTTAAATATAGTCACAGCTGTCACTGATTTTTAATGGAGGCACTCAAGCCGCTGGGCAACACGAAGGGTGGTAGTGCGGTGGGTGCACTGTACAGTCTGGTAGTCAGTGCAGTTATAAGATGGAGATGAACATATATGAATAGTACAGGACAGTGGTTATGCCCAGTCAGAACTGAGATGCTGGGATTTATCTTCAACTTGGCATGTAACAATGACTGGAAGTTTACAATCTTGAGTGATTTTGACTCATCTCATAAAAACTATTAAATCACATTGTATATGTTAATTTACATTGAAATAAGAATTCTGCAAGTCAAATAATCACAAAAATAAGAAATGCATATCTAATATTGAATTTGGAGTCATGTCTGAACACATATATGGGGGTGTTCATGCAATCATCCTGGTTTGTAAGTAAATATGACATCCAAACAAAATAATTATGTTAATTAAAATAAGCTTTAAACAATATAAAATAAATAAAGTATTTGGAATGATTCTGCTAAAACTAATTAATCAAATAGTCTAATGTCTTGCTAAATCAATAGCGTATTTAATGATAACTCCTGAGCAGACCAAACTAACAAGGTTAACAAATTGTTTAACCAAAAAAAAAAGCAGACAGCTGCTGACTGATACAATCATGAGCAGAGTGCTGGGCATCAAAAAGTCAATAACCGATTATTCAACTGATATGTAACCCTGCACGACTAGGTCATCTGGTGAACTGAGCATCTACTTGACGTCAAAATAACAAAAACCTAAAAAGAATAAATCTGCATCACTAGATATTAAAATGGTTTGTTTACAAAATTTGACTGTCAAGGGACATTTTGTAATTAAGCCTGGATGTATTATTAGAACTGGATTTCATACTGTTGAATTGTGCCCGTTCTTTGTGATGGAAAGCTGTTCATTGGCACCTCAGCCAACAAAGTTTCTGGCTTTCATGTTACTTCCACATTATACAGCCCACTGCATATGTAGACTAGGACCACTTTCTATGGAGACAAGGTTTTGAACGTAGAAATACTTATAAGAACTGATAATTAACAGAGTAATATTAAACATTTTTGTCGTTATGGGTGTCCTGCACCAACCTGACAGACATGGTCTAAGGGGAAAATGTTATTTATTTTGGGCTTTTTTTTTTCACTCCAGTACCATGAGTGTCCACTGGGGTAACAGTTTTGACCAGCAGATCCAGTTCTCTGAATACATACATGGGTATGAAGCACAATGGACACAGTTACAGCATAAGGTGAAAGCAAGGATGACAACTGAAAGTGAACTGAAAAATAAATATATTCCAGAGTTCAGTGTCAGATGTAATGCATTTCATATAATTTACATGCTTACCACTTGTATTACAATTAATCATAAACTACAACACCCTTATCATGGTAGCCTTCAGTAGTTATGTTTTCAGAACATTCTGAAACAAAAAAAAACACAAAAAAAAACAGGTGATGTAGATTTTCTGCAGACCAATATTAAATATTTTCTTCTTTAGATGCCTAAATGGAAAAAATGTGTCATAGGCTTTTGAATCTGTTAAAAAAGCCAGTCGTTCTACTCCACTGCATATACCACTATTCTCTGGAAACATGGCTAATGTAGAAATGCAGTAACAGATTAGATAAGGTACGCAGAAATCATTTGCACTAAAAAATAAAAGATATTAAGATATTATAAGAGATATTAATAAAAGATTCTGCAAGAAGCACAGTAACTCTGGAAAACACTCAATATCGTTTGTTCATATCTAATATTGGTTCCAGCTGAATCCAAGAAAGCACCATTACATTGAACAAGAGCTGTGGCTTCTGTCCATCATCTTTTAAATTAGAATCACATTAGAAGAGTCAGAATGAGCAACTACCATGGCCAATAGCACAGGATGTGCACAGACAAGAGTACAGTTTTAAAACAAGCCTGAAAATCAAGCTGTGTCTTTTTAAAGTTAAATATATTTTAGTAGAGCTATTCAGTAATCAAAATATTGAATTTAATAATTTCATAGTAGATTATGTTTAGACTTAATATGCACCATCCATGAAAGTATTATTAAACAATCAAAAAGGGCATTTGAAAGATCTATGACAAAAAAAAAAAAAAAAAACAGATAACCATTATCGTATGTCTGCTAGCTGTTACACAATCCAAATATATCAAATTACTCATCATTATTTTGTTTCTCAATTTTCATGGGAAATATGTTCTTGGTATTATTTTCTTCCAATCATCATCATCATCACTTGACCCGATTTTATATAATCCGTGTCCTCAAGTGGCCAAAAAAATAAATAAAATACTGTATATCCAACCAGTGCAACACACCTACATTATGTTTATTGTGCTCCGTCAGCAGATCATACAAACATATCTTCATTTCCAACTATACATCTATCTGCCAACTCATACAGATACATACAATCTGACACATACACCTCTTCACACAGAATATGGAGAGATCTGTTCGCATCAGCACCCTCCAATGGAAGATCTGAACCTAATGTAGCTGGGATAATAGTCATGGATACAAATTAAATAGGAACATCAATTGTTAGCATGGTAAATGGGGATTGTGAACACAGCCCAAATGAGAGCAGCATGTCTCAGGGGTACTCACGAGGATACAGGGGGTTGGAATTGAGAGAGGAGACGGATGGCGTGGGGGGTGGGGGTAATTTTCGATGCCACTGGAGAGAAAAATCACAACTGGCTGAAGGCCAAATCAACCCCTCCCACCAAATGACTTCCATGTCAAGATAAGAAAAAAATCTCAAACCGAGGAGTGACAGAAGAGACCTCCTGCAAAACTATGCCAATCAACTGAAGTCTGACGTCAAATGTAAATTGTAATAAGATTGAGACAGTCTGTGTGGAAACTAAAGTTACATACAGTAACTGCTGAGCAAACAACAAATTTCCGTTTCTGGAGAGACTGGTACAGTATAAATGTACAGTACACAAATCTATTTTTGTTAGAAGGCAAATGAAAGTCATATTCAAAAACAGAAGCCAAGATTAACTTAATTGGTGTTTTGTTTATATCAAACGTAATAAATTACTACTGTAAGTGCACCAGAGGCCATCTAGGAAGTGCAGCATAACAACCCATTTCTCCTTAAAAGCTTTTGCTTGGCTTAAAGCTGCAGCATACTGTACCTTCTGCTTCACCTGACAGTCATTGTAAACAGTATCATTTTCTATGTGTAATAACATTAAGCTCACCTTGATTTCTAGAGACAACACGCAGAAATGAGAAGTATCATCCATGACCACAACACTATGTGTACAAGCAAAGTAGCTGGAAGCGGTTTATTATTATTATTATTTTTTTTTTTATGTGAACTACTACATAGCCCTCAACTGTAATTACACAGAACTAAAGGCATCAGATTTCAGGGCTGAGGCAGCTAGTTATTTCACCGACAAACCCTCAAGACTAACATTCAGCCCCATACCCTGGACAACTTATCCCCCCCACAGTTCTACCACAGAGAGAGAGGGAGCGAGGGAGGAAAAAAAAGAAAAGGTGAAAATAATGCTGTGGTAAGTAGTCCCAGCTCAGAGAGGGTGCCTGGAAAACCTGACACAGACTTCCTGTTCTGAAATGGACTGGCAAGCAGATGGAGCGTGGGCAAATCTAGTAAATTCCAACAACCAGGTCTAGAAGAGCAATTTCTGACACATCCGCCTTTGTCACAAAACAAATCAATTTTTAACACTTTATATCAGTATATATAACTTTCATACTCCAATCACATCTACAAGAAAAGGAAGTCATTAGACACAAACAAGAGGAGATGAGTATAGAACAGATATTGTTACACACACAGTGAGCCTGCCTGGGCAAAGTGTGTCACTAACATCTATTATAGCTGGTGTACTTTGGTTGCAGGGCTTCGTTTTGAGTCAGAGGAACCAGGAAAACCATTATTAGTGGTCAGCTGAACCCACGGTGGATTTAGATATTAAAGCGTACAAGCTGGATTCTACCCTCAAAGTTTGAAACAGTAGTTGTCATTCAATTAAAACTGATCCTGTATGAGTAACTTTGATCTAATTACTGACCAAATATGGGTATTATTCATCTCATCTATTATTTACATCCCAACAGTGTTAACTACTGTGAAACAAAACATGCACAATGAGAATTTAAAATCATTAGATGGGTGTAAATGCTATGAAATCGCTCCATGTCAAATAAACATAAACAAATGTTGAATTGTGTTGGAGTCATGTCTACACACATCCCCTGGGTTCATCATGTAATCAGTAGGCACTGTAATGTATGTGGTATCCAAACAGAAATGCTTATCCAATCTTTGAGCAAAATCCACCTGGTAAATAATGCAAAATGCTGCCATTATGAGAGTTATTAATATGTATCCTTATGTTTTGAAGGTAAAACCTGAGCAGATAGATAGCGTGGTTCCACATATTCTTTAGACTGAAAAACACATATAAAGCTCTTATAGATTTTGTTGAAAGAAAATATTTAATACGAAATGTGTTGTTAGATGTCAAAGTCTGTCATTCTGTAGGAAGTTTTCTGTTATTATCATCATTTCTTTTTGTCAGTGGCAAAAACTGTGTTTTTCATTTTACCTATTAATTTGTTTAGCCTTACCTTACAACTAACCCCTTACTAAGAAGAGTTTTTGAAAAGAAGAATTTATTTTGGCCATGACAACCATCTCAACAGCAAAAGACAGCTCAAAAAGAAGAACAATTCTGATAACTATTCATTCTATACCAATAGGCCATATCAACTTGAAGCAATTCAACTGTGTCTCAGGTCATCCTTTCACTGTGGCATTAACACATCGTCTGGATGCTTGGAGATTAAACGATCCATTGGGAGCAGGGTATTAAGATTGATTGAGAGGACAGAGTAAGGAGAGAGTTAGGAACCTTGCAGGCATTATATTACAGAGTAGCGCTAAGCTGTATTATAATGTTGCTATGGAAGTCAACAAAAAGCTTGGAACCTTGTACAATGGAAGATTAAAGAAATCTGTGCAAGTACATATGAAAACTGCCAAACTTAAAAAAAATTTTTTTTAAAAATGGCGGGGACTAAGCTCTTCTAATCATGATGACAATTGGGACATAAGAAAAATCTGTTTAAAAATCGATAAATGACCAAAGTAACATGTGTGAACTTGTCCCAATTGTCATAACTGTTAACAGCCAGCTAAAACATTAGTAAATCCACAGGTTCAGGCCTGTTTCAACTCTGGTTATTTAAAATTCATCGTTTCAGGAGGAGTCTTCATGGGTCCAATATCAAATCATGAAGCTAAATGTATGGACAAAGAATTATGTTACCCAAAGAACCCTATTGATTCCAGTTGAAGGAATGAGAACATTCCCTGCAGCATACAAATGCAAAGCAATTTCTAGGAATGTCTGAGCAGCAAACATACTTCTTTCTGTTCTTAGATGTGGATGATGGTGGTGCCTGGGGTAGGATGGCAGCGGCATCCTTGCGTGGCCTGCCACGAGGTCGCTTGTCTGCGAGAGCAGGGCTTCCTGTGGATGAGGTCCCTACACTGCTGGAGGGCGGTGAGGGTCCCTGGTCAGAGGGTTCCACAGTCTTATCCTCTGATGACATTCTATCAACACAGAGAAAGTTAAAAGATTATAATGGGAATTAAATGGCAGGTGATATTACTGAAGAGTAATCTCAACCTCTGTAGACACAAAGACAAAGGTGCATGGTCCAGACTCATTTGATTTCATACAAGGGCATGGCCACAATCTTCTATCACAATAAAAATTTTCATATCATGGTACCATTACATATCATGATACAAGTGTTCCATAAGAAGCCTTCTCAGAACTGATGACTTCCTTCTTTTATTTGGACTTGCATTTCAAAATACAAGCTTTAAATGTTCATTGGGAGATGTTTAGTTTTTAGTGGGTAGCAATCTGCAACTCCACTACCACATAAAACTAGAGTTAGGTCAACATCCAGTTATGCCAGATTTGTCTATGTAGGGTTTAAACTTGATTTTATAAATTGTTAGAATCATCAGCTCAGAGATCAAAAGAATCAAATGGTTTGCAATACTAGAAGGAAAATTTTGTGCAGAACAAAGTGATGCAAACCTGAAATATGTAATTTTTTCAATTAGACACCAGATCAGAGAACTCATTGTTCTCAATATTTTCTGAACAACAGGGCCGCAACTTATCAAGTAGATGAGGACATGCTAAATGTATATGAATGGATGGGTTGCACAGTGTCCCTCAAAATTAGTTTAGCCTACTCCTTTCACACCTTGATTTCAGATTTCAATCAAAATTCTTGATATGATCAAGACAAACAGGTGGATCAGGTGAAGTTTTTTGCTGATTAATGTAAGCTGTGACAAAACGATTACCAAAGTTCGTTAACAGACTGATGGAACTAATAGAGCCACTGGTGCCCAATAAACCATGTGCAACTTAATGTTGGTAACATAAAGGACTTCACATTTCATTTGCTGGATGGCATATTGAGCCTTTACTTCTACGTCTTATGTGTCTCTGAAGACAAGTGGACAGGGAAGAGGTGTTTCACCCTGAAATTACAAACAAAAGGTTCAGGTTTTGGTTGTTCATTGTATACATTTGTTCCAAAAAAATTCTGTAATTCTGATAATGGAAAAATACATTCCATTTTTTCTTATACACGTGATCACCTACCTGGTGTGAGTATATAGTTAATTTGCCAGATATTTATTTTCTTCCATCTTTAATTTTTTTTTTTCCCAAAATAATGGCCTTGTGTAAATTCCTCCAATTAGTCCAAAAACTCAAACTATCCAAAAAACATTTATGCACTGCACATGAATTGAACTGTGGACCAGTTGGATCGAGACCAAGCCCATCTCTTTTTGTAAGACTGACCAGCCATTCAGTCCACAACATGGTCCAGTTGAGGTTTCATCTTACAAATATGGTTCAACTCAAGTTGGAAGGTCTTAAAGTCCAGACAAAGACGGTAAGTGTTACAACAACCTTCTTCTAAAAGAAAACTAAAACTGCACCAATATGTCCAGGAACTTCAACTAGACAAAAGAGGTGAGCCGATTAATCTGTAGATTATTTTAATAACAAATCAATTCTTCAGATAAAGGTAAAAGACTCAATTCTCAAAGACTGGCATTTAACCCAAAGCAATATAGGCCGCAGATAAGTCATTAATGATTACATCCCCACAATGGCTTCGGGTATAGTTAGCAAGCACTAGCTCACCACCTAGACTTGTTATGGCTAGAGACTCACAAGCCATAATCTTTAACCATCTGTGGTTATAGGCTATCAAACTAGCATTATATGTATTAGTTCCAGTCAACGATAGTTAACATTAGGCTGGTAGCCCAATAAATAGAGATGGATGAAAGCTTTATAATTATGATGATGGTGTCGAGCTAGTTACCGGGCTAAAGTTATCAGTGCTCAGCAACTGGGTGGCTTAGTGGTAAACATTGCTGACTTTGGTGTGAAAGGTTGCCGGTTCAAATCCAAGGTGGGCCTTTGGGCATGGCCCTTTATGCTATACCTTGTAAGTCGCTTTGGATAAAAGTGTCAGCCAAATATAATCACAATAGCCCTGTTTGCCTGAAAAATTGTGCACTGGCAATTTTTTGCCCTCCATATTCAAGCTTTGTTACATGAACAGTGTACTAGGATTGGGACAAACAGGGCTGTCATGGCCACCACAAGCATAACGTAAACCAAGCTTTAAAAATCTGGCCTGGCATCTAAAGCCTAAGCCATGCTGCTCTGTGTTTTCCTCCGTTACACTACACAGCATGTGGTCATGTCACAATACTAACCTGATCAAGACCCAATGAATCGACTGACAAATTCATTGCCAACTCTTAAGAATTGATTTGGATTGATTTTACCGATTCGTTGTTGCAGCACTAGTGTAAATACCAAGAGGAAAAGTCACAAGACATTTCATTCATTTATTACTGTTTATTCGTGACTGGCAAAAAAAAAAAAAAATTACTGACTGGATTGACCACACTTATCAGTTGGCTCTGGCAGTTTCATTACATTCTACTTGCATCTGCCCAAATGAGAACAACACTCAAGACTTGGTACAATCTGGTGTAGTGTTTGGTTTAATATCTAACCGTTTCAATAATTTTTTACACCCACACTAACCTACTAGACACCCAATCACATTCCCTCTCCCCCTCCCTACTGTGCCAGGAGAAGTCATTGAAGTCCCTTGTGAGAGATTACATTGCATTTGTTTTCAGTCTTTCTTTTCAGTTAAGGGGATATTAACTCTATTTGGATATCTGACTTTTATACACCTTAATAGTACAAAACATGTTGGACACCATGGACAGCAACCTGTTAATATTGGTGGCACATGTCCTTATTTGTATACATATTTCTCATTGATAGAACAGAGCTAGCTTTTTGTATATTTTAGTAGCTTTAGTTATACTTTAGTAATATGTCACATTTTATCTGGTAGTGTTATCACAATGCCTACATTTTTTGTATTTTGTGTGATTTTTTTTGTTAACGGTCCTTTTTTGCAGTAGGCCAATTGTTTTTCTACTAAACAAAACAGGGCTTCTAAAGAATTCTCATTGTTGCTGTGGCAGTGTCAATAAAGATCTATTCTACAACAAAAACAATTCACTGCAATTATACACTACTGAAAACATAATAATGAATATTAATACAGATCTTAAGGTTGAAAGGTGCAAACAAATAACAGCTAGATTTTTGTAACTGCAATATGGAAGGGGAATTTAATACTATTTGCTTAAGAATATGGACGCCCTCTGCTCTGTACTGACAATTTCACTCCCCTCCATGTCATAAACTCAGAAATGTATTGCTGCCACCAAGTGTCACTCTGATGTCACAATGGAGAATACGGCAACCTTGCAGTCCACATCATGATGACATTACAATCTCTCAAATCAAGCTGCTTCAGCTTGATTTGAGAGATTGTAACAAGAATCAAGGCCTGATTTGCTACATAGCCTGTCCTGATTATGTACCAGAAATACTGAGGGATGAAAAAATTCTCCTGATGGGTGCATTTCTACTATTGTATGCATTACCCAACCTAATTTTTATCAGGTCTGTGAATTGAAGAAAACATGACCAGTGATGAAACGTTTAAAACTAAACAAAATGAATGCTAGAAAACCCCAGAGGTGTGCGTCCATACACCTTGTACTTGAAGACAAATGTGAGAAATTGCATATAGTGCTGATGGTTGTTTCAACTGTTTATGTGACAAGATCTGGAAGGTAATTGACTGTGAGACTAATGCTTAAAGCTACATGACCTTATTACACAATTAGGGCTGTACAATATGCTCCATTATGCTTTTCCATATATCGTTACATTTGCTACAAACATCTCTACTTTCAACAGTCTCTAAATCCTGATTTATTGTATTCCACCGTGCACTGTCAGAATGTGTATTATTATTAGTATCTTGCCATCATCAGTTTGAATGACATTTGGAATATTTTTCTGTATTCATTTCATTCTTCATACTGTATTTTTTGTAGAAGCCCTTCTAGAGACAGGTATTGCCAGTTAGCATTCACTACAAACTACAATACTTGCATTGAATTGCTGTAAACAGTTTCTGTCCCTATCAAATAAAAGATCCAAGAAAATGAAAAAAAGTTGAAAATGATACTCTTTGCAGTGACATTTTCCATTATTTGGACTTTGGAGCCTTTGCATTCTTCCACGAGTATGCAGGCAGAAAATGTACTTTGTGGCAACAAGCAAAAAAGTGAGAATGACAATAGACTAATACTGAACAAAAAATTGCTCATGTGGAAGCTCCTATTGAAAGAAGAGAATAATCAAGGGTGAGGAAATTTGGTTTTATATATATATATATATATATAAATTTAGATAACTATATCTGTATCATTATTCTGATTAAAAATGACACATTCCATATGAGCAAGCGTTTTTAAGGAAATAACATTCAAGGATAAACCTCGGATGTGCCTGAATGGCAAGCTGGACAACCTCTTCGCAGTGAAAATATACCTCCAAACATATTCACCAGCTTTGAAGTAACTGTCAGTAAGACAACCTGCATCTTGCAGAGAAATCCTTATATTTCGATTTGACAATTGATGAATTGTTTAAACTCAAGAAAAGCTCAGCTCATTTTCCTTCACTATTCACCCCAGACTATATGAGCACAATGGAGAACCAAATGTAACCTTTTCCTTTTAATTACTCAAAATGTAACACTTCAGCTGGTTAAGTGAACAATAAGGCAAAAACAGTTATACTTTATGCTGTATTTGGATATGGATGGAGTGGTGTTTTGATAATATCACACTGAGAAGTATATCGTTAGAGACAGGGAAATCAATTTTCTGTATTTCAATTTGTAAAACTGAATTTACAAATAAATAAATAAATAAATAACTGCAAACAAAATCCTTATTTGGGGACAAATTAAAAGAGGTGGGGGGGGGGGGGGCCCCATCGAGGTGATAAAAAAAAAAATAAAAAAGGGGGGGAGCTATGATATTCCCTTTAGAATAACTGCACCTGGTATACATACTGCAGTCTATTGAAATCTCAAGTGTTGGGGTGGCATATCTTTCCTTAAAAAAACAACAACAAACAATCAAACAAAAACAAGGAGACCTAAAAATCTGTCAAAAATGTCACACAGATACAGTAACTGTGTGGAAAATATAGACTATCTTTCAAATAATCTTTAATGTACATTGACACTTCATGTCTTGTTGTTTAATGTATGTCTTGAGATGCTCCATACATCCATTCAGCTTCATAATTTACAGTGTCGCTCCTGTCATTTAAGACACACAAATCTTTCACAATGTTCATCAAGATTTCATTTAAACATAAGAAAATTTCCATTAAGGACACAAGCCTCACATGCTTTGTGAACTGATAAGTATGAGCAAAGATAAAAATTAAAAAGCATAGCAGAGTTAAACATACTGCATTTTTGTTAGCACCAAACCTGCACAATTAAAACTGCTGAAGATATAGCTAATAACCCATCTTTCCCTGCTTTACTGATAAGTTCACACCAACACTAATGAGATGGAAATGTTGCCAATTTTGACTTGGTAAAACTGCTGTTATGATTTGTAAAAAAAAAAGTGGCATGGGTGCTACAGGCAGGAGAAGATATAGCTATGCATTCATATTGCAATATTATATATTTTTTGATTTTACAGGGTATCTAAAATAATTTTTAAGGAGAATTTTACAAGCAAAGCATGTATAAGACGTTGAGGTTTATTTTGTGCTGTTTAATGATCAATGTTAACCTGATTGCAACAAAGTAAAAGCAAATCCCACTGCTCTGATTGCATAATTAATTTTTTTATTTTATGCATTATGGGGTTTTGCTCTTCAATATACATAGTAAATTGACTCATAACCACTGCATTATGATAGGTACTGTATCACCAGATTCTTGCAAATTTGCAGCACTAACAAGTCCCAATTTAGACATGAAGCTAAAATGTTTCACTAGCTATCACATTAACAGAATTCATCTTACAGTTTCTATCAAGCCAACTGATTAGATCACTTGCAAGACGTTTCAACTGTTAAATGCCAATATTACTTGAGATTTTTAATCAAAACCCAAAATGAGAACTCTGATGACATTAACCAGGTTGTCTAATGAGCCTTCGGACAGCTCTCTTAAGTCGCAGAGGAATGGAGACTGAGCAGTATTCCTTAGGACAATTATTACATAAAATTAGTTAATGTGTAAATTCCTTTTGCACCCCATTTGATTAGTCACCCTCCTGTCTAGCTTGCAAACTGCCTCTAAATGTCAATGTGCCTGTACATGTTTAAGAAGATCTAGCTTCTCAACCAGATAGTGTAGTAGTTAGACCTTTACTGTGTAGGGTATGTCTTCAGCAAGCAGTAACCTGTTGCTTGACAGAATATTTGTCCAGGTTTTTTACTGTTAACCAACTCATACATGTAGTCATGAGCCACTCTATCTGAAAAACAACCACAGAACAGCCATTTTAAAAAAGACTTGTGAATAAATTCATGCATTTACCATTTTATTGTTAGTAGCTTTATGGGGTGGGTGCTTAACATAACAGGACAATGCTTCAGAGTTCCAATGTTTTCAACAAGATGCTTATGACCCATATGGCATATGTGTAAGCAGCCATCTCTTTGTTATAACATTAGCTATGAATGATACACCTGGGCCATTTTCAGTGGGCTGTTTTGACTAAAACTGGTTAAATGCAACTGTAACAGTACAGTTACAAGAGCAGATTTCAAAGCTATGTATAGTTATTGTGAAACAGAGGTGGTACTTTGTTCAGTGTGGGGTACTGCATTTTACTTTTTGTGATTTTATAATGGGGGTTGGAGTCATATTACCAAATATTAATGAAGTCTGACAGATGAACATTAACCCTAGAGTCTAGCCATGGTTAGTTCTTAAAATGGTTCAATAAATCTTACAGTACCAACATTAAAACTCATTAAAAATACTGGGTTATTCATTGCTGCTGCTGATTTGTGGCAACTCTTTTTCTTCCTCTATGAAGTCTATAAGAGACTCCAGTAGCCTCTAGGCTGTTTAGACAGATGGTGGTCCAATAACACCAACTCCAGAAGAAATAATCATTGAATAGTAATTGAATGAAATGGCTTGACCCTTCCACAGTCATTCTTACATTATATTTAAAACAGACAGGAACTGGGGCATAGACTGAACCCTAAACCACTACAAGAGCTATTGAAACAAAAAGGGTAGTTTTATAACCAGATGCATAATTAGGATAAGCCTCGGCTCTATACATTGAGAATAATGTTGATTGTTGGGGCATCTGAGGTTAGGTTCGGGCTTTTACGAAGCAGTCACGACCACCATGGGCACAATCTGAGACATGCTAACGTTAGCTTTTGTTAAGGCAAGCCTGGGCACAAAGCCGTTGCATATACAGCTAACGACAGCTAGCCTGTTGTGTTGAACTCTGTCGCCTTTCCTTGGCGACTAGACAAAAGTAAAAGAGATCGTCTGGATGTGACAGAAAAAAATGAGAAACGACTAGCTTTGTCTTTTAGGTTTAACTTTGAATAGATGATCGGATTCGACTTTAAAAGACATTAGACAGAAAGACAACTTTCCAAGTGGTCCCTGGTACTCATACACAGCAAACAGGTTACCTATGGTTGCAGTTGGCCAACTCATCGTCCAAGCAAGCAACTAACGCCTACGTCAAACCTCTAAACATTGGTATTTCAGTCTTTTGTTGTCTCACATCTAGTTAATGTTAAATATAATGATGTGGCCATCTGCTGGTGCCTGCAAACTAAATGAATCGCCCTAAATTATCTATCCTTAAGCCAACTTCCAACTGGGTACCAGGCAATAATGGACATTTCTGCCCAACACACACAAAGGCTCGGTCTATTCAATGAAACGGAACTGTTCTAGGGAACTACACCGATACACAAAAAGTGAAAATGATACGTTGGCCACCCCCATAACCTGTGTTTTTTGCCCATTGTTACCAACGAAGGTTAGCTGTGTGCTAGTGCTAATCGCTTATATTCATGATTTTTGTGGTTACGATCTATTTCTGGTCTTATTGCAGCTGTGGACCCTTCTATTGAATGTTTCATTCCGTTGAATAGTCTGAGTCATGAAAACCAAGGCGGCGACAAACCCCCAACATCAGACTGGATGTACATAATGTTGGCTCAGCTTTAATGTTAGTTCAGAAAGGTAAATACGACACAAATTAAGGTCTACCTTGGAAACAATTAAACTTTCCTTAATGCCTTACCTTCCAGCCCTATGAGTAGCGAATTATCCTCTTCATGTCCAAAATACTGGGGGATGAAACGTCGCACTTTTATCACCCAGCTAGCTAGCGGGCTAATCGAGCTAGCTAGCCTCTCTCCAATGAAGCAACACCGCAGTTCTCAAAAATGCATAACGCATATCATTAGAATCCAACGTAGCAATGTTATTCCCAACTTTGCCCATTTGATGAAAAGACAGATGATGTAAATCCAATAGAAAACAGCTTCACTGGTAGACGCATTTGGGGGATCACTTTCCTTTCTCCAATGACAGCTGTCGTCGCACGAGTTCGGGTTATATAGCTAGTTGGTGTTAGCCACCCAAGTCTACCGTCAACAATTTTATCATTAACGTATAAATGAATCAAGGCCAAATCCAGGCAGTTGCAACAGTCGACACTCCGTAAATAAAACTTTATATGTGAATCCTTAGTGAATGTAACGTTACAGCGACGCGCAGAGCTAACGCTGGGTGCCGACCGCTTGGTTGGCAACTGGTTCTATTTTCTTCAGCTGCGACAATCTGCGGGACCAAGCGGCTAGTTAAGAGACTCTCTTAGCCAGCCTGCCACGCAAGAACAACCGTCTCCCAACACATGCAAAACAAACATTAGCCTTCCAAAAACAACACTCCACCGGCTGGAGTGGCTGTACTGCGAAATTACCATGAAATACCACAAAATTAAGTTGAAAATGACGCTTCGGTGTACTCTGTAACGGTGGCCATATCTAATGATAAGTGGCACCGCAGCACATCCCCTCTAGGCTCCTCAAAAAATAGATCCAACTCCCCCTACCACAAGTACCGCACTCAGAGACCACATAATCGCTCCGACTCGCCGAGGACGTTATGTTTGGAGAGTGCGGCAAATATACAATAGCATCGATTAGAATTTATGACAAAAATACGGCGCAAAGCATCTGACAATTTCTTCAAAATACTCTCTGACCCTGCGGAGGGATATGGGCATTTAGTAAATAAAATAATGGCTAGGGATCCTGCAAAAAGACGGATCATGGATCACAAGGAACTGGGATTCGCTGGATTGCCGAGCTAATGCAAATCTTCGCGCAGCAGCAACAGCAGCAGCGGCAGATGTAGTGTCTCCAGTAGTCATCAGTATCTCCGGAGCAGGGGAAAACACGGATTAAGTTTAATACGCGACGCGGAGGTTCACGTCTCGTGCACGCAGCAACTGTCCACGCAGACCAAAACAAAACAACCGCTCGCCTCAGTTAAACCAAACATCTCCTCTTATTTTATTGATCCCCATCCCAACAAATAAACGTACGTGATCTGGTGCAGGCATTGTATTAGTTTTACAGTGGAGGTAAACCTGCTGGTATATTGTACACGCAGGGGTTAAATTTTAGAAAAGCCCCCGGGGGTCGGCTTCAAGCACATACATATGATATATAAGGGACTGTGGCTGTTACGTATATCTGCATTTATCTTTTTTAGGCTTTTCTACTTCTTATTTACTAGATTTCTTCGAGAACAGCCGCCAGACAATTTACTGGAAATAAATACAACCCATTCCTTTAAATGGAAGACCTTGGCACTTCTTTCCTTGACTATGAGCGCCCCCTGTTGGTCAATACAACACAGGACACCACACAGACACTTTTTAATGAACATGAGAGCAATTTGTTGTCAGCAGCAACAATGTAGATGATTTTATAAAAGTAAGTTGACAAAAATTAATAGAAATATCAGAGTAGATGTTTTGCTAAAGAGCATGAGATGCCATTGGATGATCAGAAAGGATAATGTATTCTATTAACCCATAAAGATCCAAACATCCACCACTGACCAAAATCATCTACTGATCTAAATTGTTTAATACTTGATGATCCACTGATCCTATCAATCCATGTAAATAATTGGTGTAAAATGCAGTTTGTCATCTTTTCGTGGTCATCAGATATGACCCATTTGGAAACACCGTGATCTTCTTCATTGATTCGCCAGTTAAACCCACGGAGTTTGATAAATAACAGTGGTTGGAAAACACTTGTTTTATATTCAGTTCATGATATATTTTACTTAAAGAGTCACTTTTTCTTCAGTTTTCTCTGTGTTTGATACAATAACCATCAACTTTAATCTGATCTTTTCTGAATATCCATATAATCAGCACATCAAATACTGAAGAATACCAGATTTTCATTGGAAAAATTTAAAATAATGGAAATTGTTTCATAATAAATGGAGTTGAATCACTGAAGAAATGTTAGACATAGAGGAAAAATGATTTGGGAACTGCCAAAAAAGTACCACTGGGTCTTTATGGGTTAATGCATGTATAAAAATAAACAATATAAGTTTTTCATGTATCATAATCATTTGTAAATGTATTATATATCC
This sequence comes from Maxillicosta whitleyi, assembly GCA_029822895.1. Taxonomy (NCBI): domain Eukaryota; kingdom Metazoa; phylum Chordata; class Actinopteri; order Perciformes; family Neosebastidae; genus Maxillicosta; species Maxillicosta whitleyi. Next base: position 3,785,500 of record JAPSES010000030.1, on the reverse strand, counting down.
AAAGCACTGAAATATAATCCTCGGATACAGATCAAATATCAGTCCAAGTCCTGAAAACCGCAAAGGAGAAAGAGAAGCAGAGTTCTCTGGTACAAGCATTGTCAGCAGGTTTTCACCACCATGTTTGCCTCTGAGAGAACAAAAAACATCCATACAAGTTTAAAACTACAGTCACACTCATAGGCATCGTAAAAACACCTTTAAATGCCTTTCAATTGATCTTTCTATAGGGGGGGCAGTGTAAAAACAGGGCCTACAAATCTAATCTTAAAATGTAATCCACTGTTAGGTAAATTATAAGATGATTTTATAGAATGACCTTATCTATGTTGCTTGTAAAGTGTTTACAAGCATTTTAATTTGGTTTAATACATCACAGAGTTCATCAGAATGCATTCACAGAGTTCACTGTTTCATGTGTGTCAGTGTCCATAGTCACTGTTCAGATGGCACAGATGTGTCTGAGTCTGTGAAGTGTAACACACCACATGGACAGGTGTCACTTTCTCAGTGCTGACCTTTGAGTTGGTGTTAATTTACACCATAAGCTACCATTGACCTAATTGCCTAAAAACGTGTAGTGACTCTGCTGATTTTGTTTACAAGTAACTTTTGTCAGCCCAGTGGTTCCTTGTGCAGCTTACGTAGAATGTATGACACCTGAAAGATTAAAAGAATGACCTAACCTGCCAATTTTAATACCAACTTAACCCATAAAGATCCAGTCCTACTTTTGCAGCAGTTCCCAAATATTTTTTTCTCTCTCTATTCAACCATTCTTAAGTGATTTATCACCAATTATCATTAATCCATTTCGAATTTTTCAGATATCAGGTATTTTCCATTATTTATTTCACTGATCATGTAATTTAATCATCATACTGAGATTATATTTGAGAGTTATCATACCAAAAACTGAGAAAAAGTGACTTTTTCAGTAACATCTATCAATAACCATCCACTGTCATTGATCCAAATCCATGAGTTTTACTGATGAATCAATGTTGTAGAAGATGACAGTGTTTCTATGTTCACTACAGAGCCTCTGAACATCCACATGGGTCATATCTGATGACCATGAAGAGTTGACAAACTGCATTTTACACCAATAATTTACACGTATTGATAGGATTAGTGTCTCTGAAGTTATTAAACATTTCTGGTGTATATTTGGGTCTTTATGAATTAAAGGTAGTGAGCACTTCAATATATTTATTCTCATTTGCAACTTTGGAAATAAGTATTAGTCCAATATAAGAAACTAGAAAAGGCTGGTTGTAATACTTGTGTGCAAGTATGTGTCAAAAATCAGGCAAAATGCACATGAAATGTTTTCTTTACAGTAATTTAATAAATCATCTGTATTCAACGACAGCAACAAAGAAATGACAACCAGACAATATATAAATTTATAACAACTGACAAAGAATCAACTTAGAAATGCTTCATCTTCCAGTAACAGAACATAAAGACCATTTAGGGGTTTTTATGTAGAATATCTGTATCACATGTATATGTAATATCTGTGTCTGTATGATTTAGTAATTATTTCCTAAGCCTCCATCATTTCACAGAGTAGAAGTTTTGAATTTGCTTTGGAAAACAACAGGCTTTACATATATTACTAATGCTGGTTCTGTTTTAGTCAGATGCTCCAGTTAACACAGTAGTTTGACAATCATATTATTGCACTTTTTATTATTAAAGGAGATAAAAACTCAAGCAACACAATAGAATGCAGCCCTGAATGTGACCCGATGAACTGTAATGAGTGTTAAAAGGTCCATTATAAATAAACAACCCTTAAATTATTATATTAAAGTATGATTTTACAGCAATAAACAAACTTCCAAAAGATATTTATTTATTTTTACACGCCTTTACATCTTATTTGATATATTTTATTTACTCATGAATCATTACTCCCACAATTTAGATTTAAGATTTTATATAATTTTACTAATACTTAGAAGATATGGAGTTTTTAATCATGATTTTTCTTTTAATATTTTGGTGTAAAGACCTACAGTATTTAGGCTACTCGATTACAGACAGGGGGCAGCATGTCCCTATTTTACATAGCAGTAAGAATCGTAATCAGATTGGATTTCCATTAATAGTCACCATGAAAAATGCAGTAGGGTTGACGTTTTTATATATATTTCTTTTCATTGTATCATCTAAATGAGGTAATTTAGTGGTTAGTGTTCCTTTGGTTTTGTTTCACAGCTCATATACCTGCCTGTGTATGATAGGATGTGTTCTGTAGTGTGAGACATGCACTTTTCTGACAAGGAATTTCAAACTTCTAAAGCTCAGACAGGGTTTTCAGAGAATATACAGATGTCTAAGTGTTAAAATGTGTCTATAGGGGTGCATTCATTTATATGTTTTTTCCCTGTTTTGCATTTAATGGTAAGATTGAGTAGGAAGTGAGTTTACTTACAAGCCTCAGTCTACCCTTTTATGATTACTTTATAATATTCATTCATTGTGAAACTTATGTTAATTGTAAACAAACAAATGTGTTGTAACACAAAAAGTAATTTTGGCAAAATAAAACATAATTATGCACTGAGTGGATAAATGCTTCAGGAGCTCTTTCCTGTTTGTTGAACTTAATTGATTCCCCTTAGGTTTGAGCATTAAAGACTAATTTTCTGAAGAAGACGGAGACACTAAGAGCTTGTTTTTCTCTAAGGATGGCACAGGCCATCACATGGGTGTCAGCAGGAGTGGAAATGCTGTGAATTTTCAGTGTTTATTCCTACAAAATAACTGCTCTTGGTTATTGTAATTTCATGCTGGATTACAATTTACTGGTCATTATGTATGAACCAGCTACATTTGTGTGTAATATATTCACACAGTGGGGGATATCTGAGAGCAAAGGTGTGTTTGTAAAATGTGATTTCTGAAATGTAAAATAAACTAATAGGTGTTTCATTTCTAATCATCATAGGAGGTTTTTAGTGACTGCAACTGGTGCTGCTTGGGACAAAAGGTAGTTGCATTGGCAGCTGCAGAATAACAGGACAGACAACTGCCAGGTGAACAGATGGACTATATTAATATAAAAAAGGACATGAAACCAGATGCCGGCTGGGTTCTTTGTCAGAAGAACAGGTAGTGTGAAATAGAGCCAATATTAGCTCTATGCACAGCCAGATAATTATTTTCCATAGAAGATGTGGACTACAATTCAGAACTTTTGTATGTTGTAACATTTAGTTTCAGCATGATCTGTGGAAACCACAGAGTATACAAACTTCTAAAGTATCAGGATGGGGAATCTGTTTTTAATCTTTCATTTCAGAAAGATAAAAGATGTGATATTTCAGAGATTAATTTGCAGTTTAATTTCCTCTGACAACAGGGGGATAGAATGCAGAACAGAGTGACTGTTTCTTACCTTAAAATAGAGGTATTTTTAATCTCAGTCTAATTAAAAGAACAAAATGACAAAAATGTGATCTTTAAAGAATAAAACTTGCCAAGAAATTTCTGGATCTTTGATTAGTGTATATTAAAGACACAAAAATAGAAATGTAGACATAAGACAGAGCGAAAGAAAGACTGTCTTCCTCTTCGTCTCAGATCTGTCTTTGACGTCTTGGGTCTTAACGAGTTTCAAATAAGACAGAGAAGGTTCTGTTTTAATATAGATTAGAAAGCATACCTAATTTGTGTAGATGTTAAGTAGAGATGTTATGACGCTGCAAGAGAAACTGGAAAACTACTGTAAAATAGGCAAGAATCAATTAATAATTATTAGAGAAACAGTGAAGAGACACTTGGTTAAATGAGCTTAAGTCTTCACCCTTGTCTTAATAATTTCTTCATTTTTTTGTATTTTAATTTTGTGTGACTTTCAGCCTTGAGATCAAGTCGACTTTTTAAAGTTATTTAGAAATATGAGGGGGAAATTGATTGCACTGCGGTTATTTTTGAACTGATAAAATATAGGAGCAGTAATCCCTGCTTTCCAGAAAAAAAAATTAAATTGAGGCGGAGGGGATTTGCTATTCTTTTGACTTTTGCACAAGCTTTAATGTATAAAGGCTGCGGTCCCTACTTGATGAACAATTCTATTGCCCATGGCTGGAGGAGCTAATTAGAATCTATTTATAATCATACGGGAATATATCCAAGGAGCTATGAGAAGGAGAGGATGAAGAAAGTGAGAGGGGGCCAGAAGGGGGTAGTGGTGGGTGTCATAAAATCAGTCTCCATGCTGTGATATCAGAAACCAAGATGTTCACATCCATGGAGGCAGACAAACCCAAATTAACAGGTTTGCATTGACAAGGCCAAGACAGAGAGGTTCTGTTTTATGGTTCAGACTTGAGAGGAAAAGGTGTGGGGTGGCAGTTTACAGAACTTAGTGGAGTAACAATACAAGGGTATAAACTAAGTGATGGAGTGCAACAACTTGATCCCGTTAATGGTGGAAGTTTCAGAACATTTTTTAATAAAAGCTTTAGTCCAGTTCTAATAAGACTGCCAAGGGAGTGTGGAGAGAGACTCATGTTAAAAGATAAGGAAAAAGAGAAAGTCAAGCAACTAAATGTGCCAGATTTTGGATCAAATTAACAGAGCTCATTGTCAAAAAAAAAACAAAACAAAAAAAAACTTTGTTAGGTTACTTTCACATGCAAACAAGATTGTAATTCTTCTGAGCACATCTCTCTGGCTAACCTTCATTTGCACTCGACAGTTGAATCATCAAAGAATCCAACAAGGAACAGACTCTTCTCCACTACTTTGTGCATGAATACGTGGCCGTGCTGTCAGCTCTCTGTAGCCAGATATTCATGTTTATGCAGTTATATATGTGGAGAAGCAAGCCGAGAGTCAAATGTGGGCCACCCATCTTCTGCCTATATGGAGGCAATCATAGCCTGGCTGAACTGGAGGAGGGAGGGGGGGAGCAATCAAATGCACAAAGTAGGGCATGAGCACGAGCAAGAGAGGTTAATACAATACATTATGCGAAGTCAGGAGGAAAACACATTTGAGTGATTTTTGTGCATTATTTGTTCAAAGACAATATGATGAAAATAGAAAAGTGCAAAACATGTGCATATACAATAAAAATGCAGCGTCAATATTTCAGAGTCAAGCAATCTTAACCTAAATAGAGTATTTATAGGTCTATGGAGAGTAAACCAGCTCTAACAGTAGAATTAAAAGTAAGAGTAAAGTTCTGCACAGATGCAGTGTAAAATTCAACTCTACAGTGATTAGTTCCAGGTTGCTGCATTGCATTGTGGGTATTGGAAATTTTACTCATTGTGTTCTATTTTGTGTGCAAGGGTTCAAGGGGGTGTTTGTGTTAATATTTATCCAGGTTAATGTGTGTGTTTTCCAACATTTATTGGAGGTTTTATGTTTATTTGTTAATTATATTATTAATATGACACCATTAGTCCTGTCGGCAGAACAATGCCTACAGATTGACTAATCGTCGCCGTGGCACTGTGATTGAGTTAAAAATTGGGGGTCTTTGCTCTTCAAATGAAAAGTATACCCAGTATTGATTAAAGTACACAACTCAATTTAATGCACTCCACCTTTAGATGTTTCATTAGCAGAAAGTGTAAACTGATGAAGAAAATAACACACATCAGCAAAAAATAACTATTAAAACATTATAGAGTCATTTTAAAACTAAATCTGGAGTTAAAATAACTCCATCCATTCATTTTCAACCGCTTAGTCCCTTTCGGGGTCTTGCGCGGGGGG
>JAPSES010000030.1:3757964-3769769 GCA_029822895.1 Maxillicosta whitleyi | reverse complement strand
ATGCGTGCTGATCCAGACACCTGTCCACATCCACATGATCCCTTTAAACATCAGTCATTACATTAGTACCATTACTTTATCATCACATTAGTACCATTACTTCATCATCACATTAGTACCATTACTTCATGATACCAAACAAAGCAGGTCCACTCACTGTTTATGCACAGGTGATCCTTACAGACCCTGTAGACCACATTGGACCTGAGATTGTTGACTCACTGTAACTGTGGCTGTCACTGTCTTGCAATGTGTGTGGAAATGACCAAAAATAGACAATTGCCTAATAAAGGGTTAATGACAAAGCGTCATCTGTTTAGAGTCCTAATAATAAACAGATTAGAGCAGTGGTTGTCAAACTTGTTGGGGTCGCCTGTCATTCAAATGACACCGCCTCAAATTTCTAGTAATTGATAAAAAAAAAAAAATTAAAGATCCAATATACATTTCATTATAATTAAAACACCACACACTTTTAATGATAAAAATGAAGTTCAAATAAAATGCAGGATATGGTATCTGAGCTGGCATATCTTGATTGACCCAATCATGTGACCACATGCGTTATACACAGTCAGAGTCAGAAAACCGGACCAATCAGAGAATGGAAAGGTTTCTTCTCCTACCTGGCCCCGCCCCTAAGACATCTCTAAGAGAAACATGTGATATTGAAATGGAGTCACGAGCCAAAAAAAGGTTGGGAACCACTGAATTAGCAAAACTTATGTAGCCTACATATAATAACTTTCTAATCGATAGGCAGCATAAGTTATAGCTAATACAAGATATTTCAACATTAACTACATACAAACAATGGTAATGGAAGTGACACATACCAACATGTTCAGAATGGAGAGAAACTGTATGGAGTCTGCAAAGCTTTGGTCCATCAGTGGTCAACACTTTAAAACAGCACCACTACAGGTGGGTGGCGTGTAATTGTCCTTGGTGGAATTGGAGCTCAAGTGCATGCACTTATCAGTAACGCCATTCGCCATTCGAGACAATCCAGGTTGTAAGGTGAAAAAAGATTTTTCCTGTGTGCGTGCGTGTGTGCGTACGTGCGCGCGCCTGGGTGTGTGCGACAGAGTGGGAGAGACAAGAGAGGGAGACAGACGCACAGAGAGAGAGAGAGAGAGAGAGAGAGAGAGAGAGAGAGAGAGAGAGAGAGAGAGAGAGAGAGAGAGAGAGAGAGAGAGGAAAGTTGTTCAGGTGGCTTAGGTGAATATTGTTGCGTTGCAGCCGAACACATGGAACCATGAACTCATCAGCAGGTGCAGGAAACTACCGCAGGGGCTCCACAAAGGGAGAGAAGGTAATTTATATTTCATGCTTTCTGTTTCTGCGTCTTGCCTGTAATCCAGCCCTCTTTTTTTCTTTTCTTATAGTTCATGTTAAAACCCGCCGTGGCCAATCCACAGATCAAATACTTTTGAAGGTGATGCGGTTTTCATTCATTTCATTCTGATCTCTCGCTCTCAGCGGTAAATGAAGTAACCAGAGTTGTGTTACATGTTGTTAAGATGTTGCCCTCCTGTCGGTTCTGTATCTCGGTTTTAAGTTCGGGTAGTTAAGATCAGATTCAGAGTTTTCTTACTGCCTCACAATCAGCAAATGTTTCTGCAGACACAGTTTCAGTTTTATTTAATGGAACTACCAGAATGATTTAATCTTCATATTTTTTTGGAGCATTTATGCAAAGTTGTGTGTGTTTGTGTCTACTGGTGTCTGCTCTGTCGTCATGTATCTGGATAAATGTTTGCAAATTACATGTGTAATGTCTAATATGCCTGTGTGTTACATCCATCCATCCTCCTCCTATTGTTTTCCATAGCAGCTCCATGTTTGTGGTGCATTTAACATAAACCGTTGGAGTTTGCACTAAATAAAACACCCATAATATGTCTTTTTTTTTTATTATTATTTGGTGTGCCTAGACATTACCCAACAATAAAACTCCTATAACACCATTTCCGAGCAGTACATAAAAGATCTGAAGTTAGCTTGACATACACAGGGGAATTCTTTCATTGTGTTTTTCAGTAAAGGACAAAAAAATATGTTGAAGCAGAAATCAGTTTCCCAGTATTACCCTGAGGAGCTGTGGAACAGAAATTGTCATATCTCTGCCTCTAGGGGGCATGTCATCCTAAAAAAAATGTTTTGTAGGCCATTATTAGACATGTCTGTGTTCTGAATGAGTTAACTTTTAGGAAAAATGCACTTTAGATTTCAGATTTATAAATTCCCACTGTAGTCTGCATACTTAAACATCAGACATTGACGCAGTAAGCAGCTGGGATGAGGGTGATACTTTTATATCTGTCTCTTTATGTGGTGTTTGATATAATGATCTGTATTGTATTCCTGTGTACGCAGGTGTAGCTGCATTCTGCACATCTGTAGCTGTTGTTGTCAGGCTCAAATTTTACAAGTATTTCACTCAGTTTTACATTCTGAGTGTCAAGTTCAGTTCTTAGTGGAGTTAGTTTGCCCTCTGCTGGAGGCGTAAAGTCACACACACACACGCACAGAGTCAAGATCAAACTCTCCTTCCAGGCTTTTGCAATTTGTCTGCATCTTGACACATTTTCTCTTATTACTCAGGCTTCGCTGCCCTCCAGTCAGTTTCTTTCAATCAAATTTTTACCATTGCAGTGAAAATCTCTACCTCTGTATGTTACGTACTTCTGCTGAAAATTTATACAGCCATACACTATATATATATATATATATATATATATAAAAATCGAGGCTGACAGACTTGAAGGCTTAAGGATCTGACTGTGACCAAAGTTAGACTGGGACTTGAGCACTACCAGGCATGACCTATTAAATTCAGCTATAATCTGAGCAAAATTTGCATAGAAAGGAAATGATTAAGTTTGACTGGATATTCAAGCAGCTCATCCTTCTCTGTGGACAGAACATGTAATGTGAAGAAAATGCAGACATGACCTTCCTTAAAACTTATTATGATATGCGTATAAGGATCCGAGCTTAAAAATGAGGGAGCAATTACAGGCTTATAGTATTTACACTTGTATGATTATTAGGATTCTCTTGGTTTGTGCAGAGTTTTATCATTTTGTTCTTTCTTTTTTTGGCAGAAAAATAACAGATTTTTTTTTAGGATATATCTGTTGGACACAATCGTTGACAAAATTAATGAAGCTATTCAGAAGGTGTCAAAAGTTCAAGAGATAGTGGGATTCTGTAACTTTACATTTGATGATTTTTCAAAGCTATTTTATTTGTAAAGATAACTTATAAATTTATATTAGTTTATTGTTTATTTGTCAGGGACAATGTATAAATACTTTAATCTCAAAGAGAAGACATGCTTTGCACCAGAGGTATGGCTACATGCTACTTTCCATCTGCTGTTCCGGGTCACATTATAGAACAATTACATTAAATTAAATCCAAAACTAATCTTAGCTCAGAGTTACAATAGCTAAAAACTCATGTATTTATTTCAGTTTCATAATGTTTCCAAAAAACACAATATCATCATGCATTTTGTTTGTTAAGTTAAAAAGTCTGTTTTAATTCTTCAATCATTAAACATACATTAAAAATATGAGCAACAGAACTTCAGGTTTGAGGCTTTGACCATTTGTATAGATCCCCAAATAAAACTGACACCTCAAGGTACAGTAACAAAAATGGAAATTAAAAGAGAAAATAGTGATATCAAAATTGACTTTGGCTTGTATTTCATTGAAGATAATATAAACACAACATATTGTATGTTATGTCTGATCAGCTTCATTTTACAGATGTCCTTGACATCATGAAGAAAAAGTTGGGAAAGGGATGCTTTAGATTACATTAAATTAGATTAGATTAGATATATGTAGTGGACAGCATTCGTGCCTTACAGCAAGAAGGTCCTGGGTTCGATTCCAACACCAGTTGATGGTTGATTTCCGTGTGAAGTTTGCATGTTCTTCCTGTGTCTGCATTGGTTCTCTCCGGGTACTCTGACTTCCTCCCACCAATTAAAGACATGCACTGATTTAATTGGTTAATCTAAATTGCCCAGAGGCCTGACTGTGAGAGTGACTGTTTGTCTCTATAGCCCAGCAATGACCTGGTCACATGTCCAGGGTGTACCCCGCCTTCACCCTTAAGTAGCTGGTATAGGCTCCAAGTGACCCCTGTGACCTTAGTGAAGATAAAATGGGTTCAGAAGATGAATGAATGAGTGAGTGAGATTAGATTAGATTAGATTAGATTAGATTAGATTAGATTAGATTAGATTAGGTTAGGTTAGGTTAGGTTAGATTAGATTAGATTAGATTACATTAAATTAGATTAGATTAGATTAGATTAGATTAGATTAGATTAGATTAGATTAGATTAGATTAGATTAGATTACATTAGATTAGATTAGATTAGATTAGATTACATTAGACTTTATTGATCCCACAGTAGGGAAATTCAAGAGTCAAGGTAGCAACAGAATAAAGTTAAAGGGAATTTATTTCTAGTAATGAGTGCTTCAAAAACAGATAGGATGGGAGTTGGATATCTTATCAATTATAGCTCATCAGTCAATCAACCAACCAACCAACCATTAAATCCATCGATCGATCAATCAATCAATCAATCAACTTTTATTTACTATTTTGTTATTCAGATTGGTCTTTTTTTTTTTTAATGAATAACAATTAAATTGTGAATTTGAAAGAAGTTTTTGATAAACTATGGCGTTATTTATGTTTTCTTGTTTTCATGACAGGTGGTCTAATACATTTGTTAAGCACTGTAATTTTCTATTGTTCCACTGGCAGATTTTTAAATTTATTTTAAATATTTTATTTAATTCAATAAATTAAGCAAAAAAAACAAAAACAAAAAACATTAAAATCAAATCAAATCTTCCAATGCAACAAGTAAAAATGATCTTGGTAATATTTCTTAAAATAACATTTTCAAGATCTAGTCCAAAAATAAGTTCTTATATCTCACTTGCGAGTTACTCTTTAGGTGATTATGTCTTTTAAGAGTGATGGGATCTTTTGAGGTCATTAGATCATTGGCACTTCTATGACACACTATTAATAATGATGAAAAGTCCATTGAGATTTTACATCAACAAACATTCCCTTCAAAATTACAACTTTTCCCATGATGCCTATGGATATTTCAACAAGACAATGCAGTTGACTCTTGTTCCCAATAGTGAATGCTTGGCACATGTTGAAACAAAATGCACCTTGAAATAAGTCTGAAGGTGCTGTTGTATACATTCAGACTTGTTTCAGGAAAAATAAGACAAAATTACATCTGAAATGCTTCATTTCTTGGTTCAGTCCTTGAAGCATTGAGAAGAGTTCTATTACTGCCTGAGCATCACAAATAATGTACTTTTTACACATAAAGTAAAGATGAAATTTCTGTATCTTGTTCTTGCTGTCGATGGAAAACTAATGAAAATACATTTTAATATTTCTGCTTTACAACATGTTTTTTTTTTTTTTTTTTTTTTTAGGTTGTTAGTAAAAATAAACCCAATAGTAGAAGGTGGATTCATTAACCCTTTAATCCCTGAGATATTATTCCAGGTAAATGCGCTGCTGTGAATTGTTGTCTGTTTCAGCGTCATAAAAGCTGCTGTGAGTATACTGTTTCTTTTCTTCAGTGGTTTTACTTTACTGTGTTTTAGGGTCAAAACCATAAAGGACAAAGAGAGGAATGGAAGTTTTAAAGGCTTTTACGTAATAAGATACTCAGAATATACATCATTAAGAGATTTAGGATATTGAACATGAACTGTGAACTGGAACCCAATGAATAACAAGTATTTTAATCTTGAGGGCAAAATTCATTCATTCATTCACTCATTCATTCATTCATTCACTCATTCATAACCTTTATTTAAACTCAAAGCTATATTGAGGATACGACCTCATTTACAGTATAACTTAGACAAAACAAAATATTTGAAACACACAAAGGACATTTCAAAAATGCCAAAAAGTAAAAGTGATAAAGATGAATTAAAAACAGAGAAGTCTACTTCAAAACAGGAGCAGCTGGATGTAAAATAAGAAGCGATTAAAGAAATCCTTCTAGCTGCTTTTTGACACCTGTTTGAACTCCAAAAAGCAGTTACATGATCAAAACTCATTAAAAACACATTTTAAAAAAAACAAAGGGAATTCACCACAATACAACAAACAACAGTAATAACAAAAAATGTCCAGGAAAACTGTTTTCAAAAAAGCCCAAACCCTCTGTTGTTTATAATGAGTCAGTCTCCCTCTGTGTGGCTCCACCCCCCCAATCCCCCCAAGGAAAGTGCAAGTTCTATTCTATCAGTACGTTTTGAAATTGTTCCTCTTGAGCAAACGATTGGATTTCTCATGAATATTTTAAATAAATGATAAATTCAGAATGCTCGTCACAGACACATCAGGGGTTAAAGGGTTAAAACACAAGCAGTATTATTTTAATTGTAAATTATGTGCTGATAATTAGTGTCCCAAAGTGTTACTATATTCTAGTGATAATGTCTGTGTTTTATTAGTCTTTTAGTCATTTTTCCTGTCATTTTTAAAAGCTGCTGCTGTTGTATTTTTATGATTTCTGTGCAGATCCACCAAGGCTTATATATTTAAGTGCTACTCAAGAGGATACATGAACCACACAGCTTTTACGTTTGTAGTATTTTATGTGTTGTAGTAGTACTTTGGGACAAATATTGTTGTAATGCTTGGTGCTATCTGCAATTTCATCTGTCCTTTTTGCTTCCAATTCAACATAATTTGTACCGTAGACTCACAATTTAAAATCGGATGGAAAAGTTGTTCATCAGTGTTTAATTGTGTTTTGCCCCTGGCCCAGATTGAATCATTGGCATTCATTGTTCCTCCTACACCACGGAGTGAAAATATGCTTCATATTAACAGTGACTTGTCTCATTTTGTTGTCTGATGTTTTCAAGGCCGGAGGTTTTCTCTAGAGTCCAGGCTTCCATCATTTGAATTTACTGTCAGTGCGCCTGAAATGCTCCCTGTTTCTAAGATACAAATTGCGTTATTTTTTTCATTTTCCCACATTGTCCCACATGTTCAGCAGGACAAAACTGTGAGAATAGTTTTGTTTTTAGGGCCATGTTAAGCATCAATTTTATGCTGCTTTTTGTGGTTTTGAAAAGGGATAATTAACCCCTATTTGATCAAATTAGCTCTCCGTGAACCTGTATTAGATGTGTTAAAAGCGTATGTCAAAGATTTACTGGTAGCCTGAGGTGAATGTTAAAGTTCCCCGGAGTAGTATTGTACGGGCAAAGTTTCACCAAAATGATTTGTATGCCGCAAGACTATGTACGGATGAAATGCCTTTCAAATGTATTCTGTATTCATCTAGTGTGGCCTTTGTATTTCTGCATTGAACTGCCAGACTTTGAATCACCTCCTTAAAATGTTTGTATTGTTTCCCATACTATTAGCTGTTTGGAATGACTTTCAGTTTTCTGATGCACACTGACAATGTGCATGTTTTGATACCATCTGTTTATTTTCAGTGATTGCAACGAGCGTGAGCATGCACTTTTGAACAATGGCACATTGTTCAACGAAATGAAATTCAGAGACAGAGAAACAACCAGGGACACCCACAGCAAGGGACGACACCATTCAGCAGTAGTCATTTGTCAGCGCTAACTGCTGTGCTGAGGTTTTCGCTCTCCAGGGAAGGTTTGCTGTAGATGAGAACCATGTTTATGAAAGCTGTCCAGGTTTTGCAGCTCCTGGCCACCCTTGAGCACCTAAAGCTCTTCATCCTGGACACAATCATGCTCCCGCAATGCTCCCTAGGGGGCAGAATTCATCAGTATGTGTCACCTGTAATAGATGACCAGATAGAGCTCTGTCTATTGTGAACCTGCTTGCATCTTGCTGATAAAGTCATATCATAGTCTGACATGCACGTATGGCTGGACTCATTCCTATTCTGACACACCGCGTTGTGTTCTCTATTCATATCTGCCCTTCTCTGAGCTCAAAAAGGAGCTGGTCTGAGAGGCATACCAACAACTGTCTTTGGGACCCACAGGGAGGAGTGCTGGTGGAGGATGTTTGGGGCCTTTGAGGCGATTAGATAGCTGTAGATGCGGTGGTCTTTTTTCAAGGTCATGGATTAGCGATGGTCTAAGGACACAAAAGTTTGCCGCCATCATGGGACACAAAGTTGTGAATTGAGTCGGAATGATTATACACTCTTGCTGCACAGTAGCACACAAAGAAATATGTATCACATACATCCTGTGAATCCTGTCTCCAATGGGTGCTTCACACAGCTCTTAGACCTACAACATTGTCAAACCTAATCTTTGTGATAGAAAACAGATGAAAACAGAAAACAATGCTGCTCAGAGGAGAAAAAGCTATAGGAATTGAAATGGGCATTATTTGCTCCCTGGCATCATCATAACCCTGCTTTCTGTTGGATCAGTTTGTGATTTATCAATCTAATTGTGCTGATGTAAATATCAGTTATAGAGGTGGACTGATATAATGGCTGGCTGATATATTGAGCCGGTATATTGATTTCTTTCAATACTGGTCATTGGCCTTAATTTTCTTTTTAAAGATGATATTTTATAACTAGTAAAAATGTTAAAGATATTTGGTCTGGCTCCTTGCCTCCGGTGTCACTCACACTGGTGTATGAATGTGTATGAATGTTCAGTGGTGGTCGGAGGGGCTGTAGGCGTGAATTGGCAGCCATGCTTCTGTCAACCTGCCCCAGGGCAACTGTGGCTACAAATGTAGTTTACCACCACCAGAGGGTGAATGTGAGAGCGAATGAATAATGGATCAATAATGTAAAGCGCTTTGGGTGACTAGAAAAGTGCTATACAAATCTAATCGATTATTATTATTATTATTCATTTCATTGTATGGGCAGCACTTAAAGTTCAATAAATGTTAAAATAGTACTATGTGTAGTAACTTTATTCATATTGCTGCATAAAAATCTCAAATATCTGAATGTTTCAATTGTACAGTGCTTAAAAAAATTAATTAATTAATTGGTCTTAAAGATCACTGTAGATATCAGTCATTGGACATAATTAGACAACTTCTAAAACAACTTCTTTTCCTCTTAGTGCTGATGTTGATAGTGTGAGTTTTGATGCTAATGTATGCACCTTTTCCTAATTTTATTTTCTAAAAATAATAGGCTTGTGGTATGTAATTTGTTGACTTGTGTGCTTATTTGAAATGTTAAAAGTAAGAGAAATCTGTAATATTATTCATTTTCCATTTCATTTGGTTGCCTGTTTGTTACATCATATCCCCTTTATTAATGTTGAAGTAAATTTTTACACTTACAAATTACTTGTGACTGTTTCATTAGAGTTAAATGTCTTTAGCAGCAGTGAAAACTCTTCCTCTGATGTTATGCTACTTATCAGCATCCCCTGCTACGTGTCTTATTATTGTTTTGACTGAGAAACCACTTAAAGAAGAACGGACGTACTCTTAATTTTAACGATTCTCATATGTATTGTGATCATACAAATTACAAAGATTTGTATGATTTAAAATGTGTCTCCTTGTATTTGTCCTGTTATCTATTATACACTTTATTAATGAGTTTGTTTTGACAGCGCTGTGCAGTGCTCGCCTTTTGCAAGATCAGCAGGAAGTGACAAATGGAGGGAATTAGTTATTAAATGTAAACAATGGTGTCACGGAAAGTAGTGAAGAAATTCAAGCTGTGCATTGTTAATGTCCTGACAATGTGATAAAATATCACATCACCTTTGTGTTCTGCAACAATAATGGTGGTGACCTTTTACACTAATTGCAATTACACTGACTTATTGTGAACCAGCAATGTTCACAATCATAGGCGTGTATGTCAATGTTGTAAATGTGACAAAAATGAATGCAGAAGGTGCCCAATCAGGAACCTGTTAAATGGATTCTCGGGAAATGTCACAGCACAAAATCTGCTTGTTAACAGCAGTGGCTATAACTACAACCCCCACATATTGCACTAAGTCAAAGGACTTTATTATTCCCCTGTACATTCACCAGAGCAATTATTCTCTCAGATGAAACTCTATCTCCTATAGTGTGCATGCAAATCTGAACTTTAGCTCATCTTTATCTCCTGTGTAGAGGATGGCTTTATATGTTGCCCTGATTAACATAAACATTAAAGACACAACTGTAATTCCTTTTCCTTTCTTGTGTTTCTGATGTAAATAGAAACTTTAATGGCCTTTGTGTTGTGATTATGTCACCTACCTTTAAATAAGCGCAGCTCTTTATCAACCACTGTGTTGATGTCAAATGCAAATCAGATGCATAAAATATAGAGTCCCAGCAGCTATAGTGACAAAACACTCCGGTTGCTTTAAAGAAGTCTATGAGTCACAGGTGGAGAAAAATGACAGCCCTAAAATATATAAATAAATCTCAAACCACTTTCAACCACAGGCTATAAAATATACCCCTGTCCTTGAAATTAAAGCATATCTCCCTATAATATCACAATTTATTCACCACTGAATAAATGGCAAGGTCATTTTATAGATAGTTCACATTTTTCTCATAATTATATAAAAGAAATTATCCTGCAAACCTGATACCATCTTAATAACCTTGTATCATCCATTGCACAATTGACACGAGGCATCTTCACACCACCTCAGCATCTCGATTCCACACAGAATACAATTGCTGGATTTTCAGCATCAATACCATCCATGTTTCACCCCTCAGTCCATATCAGCTCAGACCACTGCCTGACAGTTAGTAGCCTTGTGATTCAGTACTCTCGAATCCTCCATTTTTAATGAATCCCTCTGGTCAGCTGAGTAAATTAGTCTAAGTGGGGTAACAGGAGAAGGATACACGGATTCTCATTGAGAAATATCACTGCTTCTAACTGTTTGGTAGCTATTTCATTCACTCTGTTCCATGACTCTTGCCCTGCTGCATGTTTTGTTTTGGTTGAATAAGCAGGTTACTCAGTCTAAGCCCCGTTAGGATTCAATACACAAGGCACAGATGCTACATAAAGCAGGCTTACCCATGCCAGGCTTCTGTCCTGTTAGCATGGCTTGATGGGTGTGTGATTGAGTGTGTGTAGGTGGAGGGGTTGTATTTTATGATATGGAAGACAGGTGGCATAAATATTACTTGTGCTTAATCACAGCCCAGCTGCAAAGCTGACTAAATTGATCCATTTCTTGGTAATACGTCCACACACTCTGAGGAGAAATACACACACAACCCCACACAAAGTCGAAAGGAAAAATGCCAAGCAAGCACTATTGGTCCTGATATAAACAATTTGTGTTTATTGTTGATAGTATACTGTATGTGTCTATATGTCTGTGTTTAGCTTCCAGTTTCTAATTTGCTTACACTATTGAACTCTCCACCTTCACTGAGAAAAGTCTTATTTTGAGAGTTGAAGTAAGTGTGTGTGTGTGTGTGTGTGGGGGGGGGGGTATGTGAGTGTGTGAGAGAATGAGTGAGCGAGCGGCGGAGCAAGCCAAAGAGGGAGGTAGTAAGGACAGGAGAGATAAGTAGCATTTGGAGCAGTCTGAGTGGAGGAGAGGCACCCCCCTCCTAGCCCATGCATTGCCCACCCCCCCGTGGAGGAGATACCAGTGCCTGTGTGATTGATTCACCCAACGAGGAGAAGAGAGGGAGGCGTTCTGGTCGGGTTCTTGGACCCCCAGGTCATCCTCTCCCTTGCTGAAGGGAGAGAGAGGGGAGGGGGGGGGGGGGGGGTGGTTCACAAAAACCACCACCAGCACCAACTTAA
>JAPSES010000030.1:3721565-3751832 GCA_029822895.1 Maxillicosta whitleyi | reverse complement strand
CCATCCATCCATCCATCCATCCATCCATCCATCCATCCATCCATCCATCCATCCATCTATCTATCTATCTATCTATCGAGACAAATCTGACACACACAAGTTAACAAAAGTGTATTTACGATGATTTTTAATCAATGTGAGACTCAGCTATTTACAGCTTGGTAATAGAGTGTCTATCAGATAAAATTTATGTGTTCATGCCCCTGAAAGCACAGCGTGTAATCGGACACTGCCAGCAGGATGAAGAAACTTGTTGCCCCGTGTGTCAGGGGAAATCATTACTCGTCCAACTAATACCAAATGGAAAATAGCATAGAAATGCGATTATGGTGAGAAGCAACTAAATCCATTCTGTTACATGCGTGTATAGAGGCACAGTCATTTCCTTATTCAGCTGAGTGATGTTCAGAGGAAATTAGATATTAGTGCAATCTCACCAGGCATTGACTGATTGATCTGTTTGCTCTTCCGTCTAATTAGTTTGTGTCATTTTGATGCAGCATGTTGCAAGCAGATGAAAACAAGTTGGTTTAAATTGGCATTTCATTTAACATAAATAAATTAATGTGTGCATTATAATAGGATAATATCATTCATGGCTATTATGAATCATATACAACTGTGACCTCAAAGAACTTAAAGCACCTTTGTTTAAGATATTTTGACATAACAAAGTGATATAAATTGAGGTAAAACAAGACTAATATAATTCTATCACAGTATTACAGTGACTTAAAGAGTTTTCTTCATAAAAGGCAGTTTCCTGTTTTCATAGTGTATTTATCACATAATACACATACTTTGAGACTGTATTGATTGATCTCCTTTTTATTGCTAAAAATTACATTGCTCTGGCTCTCATGTAATAAAATAACATCAATACTAATTTTCCTGTATATATTCCTCTTCAGACATAAACTAACGTTATTCAGGATGCTATTGTAGAGCTATCAAGCCAGAATCATGAAATATATGTTATTGTGATATGAAATACATCTGTTATGTGCTTAAAGTGTAATTAAAACAACATGCTATTTCAGTTTTTGTGTACTCTGTGAAACAACACTATTAGCTACTCCCCAGAGGTATTTGGGATGCTGTGATTATCATCATCATTATGGCTGTTATTACATGCCTCTTTAAATTTTCCCCCCTCCTACAATGCGGAGCTTGACTGCAGTGATGTTTGTGACAGCTGGAAAAGGCGTAGCTCCAGTCAGCCACTGTATCTGCGTGAAGGCGATAGGGGAGTCAAGCTGAGCTCAGGCTCCCCGGCACGATCCTGAAGGGAACGTTAAAGCAGCCAAGCAGTTCACAATAGCTACCCAACAAGGTGAGGGAGATTGGAAGACATCTATCAGAGCAGCTGGGATGGTTGTCAAGTTACTCGGACCTATTTCCCAAGAGAGCACAGACACAGGAAAGACATTTATGAACTAGAGAAACAAATGGTGACAGGGGCTAAAGCAAACCTCTATGGAAGAAGAGGCTGATGTCCATAAATCTCTGTTGAAACTCCAATTAAACGACAAGAAAAACCATCAAACAAAGTGCTTCAATTAATTTTTGAATCATTCCAAGTCCGAGGAAAATTGATTTAGACTGAAGAGGAAGGGATGGATACCAAAAACTTTAATTAGACAAAGCCTGTAATGTCCTATGTCCTTGTTTTTGTACTAATGTACAAACCTTTGGAATCAATATTTTGTATTCAAGATACATATCCTGTCATAGAGGTTATGTTCATAATTCAAATCATGAATCAATGAGCCTCTGGCAGTCCTTTCACAGCCACAGATGACTTGCCATTTGTTCAAAAAAAAAAAAAATTAATAGAACCTCACTCTTTGTTCGGTATTGAATATGGGCTACTTTCATTCATGCCACTGTCAACCAGAACACCATGGCCACTCTGCAAATGATTATGAATTGAACTTGATTCCACTAATGGTTGCAAATGGAAGATGCACAACAGCGTTCAAAAGAATCCATGTGGCTGTTTTGAGCCGTACTTTAGTGCTGCTTTGAAGTCATACCCCTGTGAAGATGACCCATTTCCCAGACATACAGCCTGGCCACAGCAGAGAGATAGTTTGAGCTGTCACAGTGAGGGGCTGAAGGGTGTTTGCTTGTAGCATTCATGCCAAAGATGGCAGGGACTTTTAACACTTTGCTCTAGAGCCAGTCTCCCCTCTCCAGCAAATATAAGCCAATATTCTGCATTTATGAGACAGCTGCATTGCTTTGGCCTCTGTGAGCATTTCAAGCATGAAATCACTTGCTGTGTGTCTGGGTGTGGACTGACTATAAAAGTATATGATGGAGGTGGAAAACTGAATAAATTGGGATGGGAGGTAGTTCATGGTTCAAGTTATTGCTGTAAGATGGAGTTTACAGCAATGCCTTGAAATGGATTAAATATTCAGCAAGAGTGTAAAACCTAACAGTAAATATATGTTTTATTTAGCTGTAGGACTTAAATATCTGCATGTGGCTATTTTTATGGGTGCATTCATCTCACCTGTGCACATAAATGCAAAACGCAGTATTTTGGAGTGTGGTCAGCCTGCCCTAATGCATTGCGCCACGGAGAGGCAGTCGAGCTCCGTCCTGGGACCATACACACAGTCTTATAGGAGACAATGTCATGGCCTCTTTTATGAAATCATAAATGAGCATGATTGATGGTGTTTCAGTGTTGCAAATAAACGTAAGTGGATTTCCTTGAGTGTTTTCATGCTGTGTGTCAGTGCGCATAAAGGACGCGGCGGAGATGCGCTATGACAGCAGCTCTACAGTAAAGCTGCTCAGTGTTGGTCACTTCTCATGCAGAGCGCGTTTGAAGAGAGAGTACCGCCGGGCTCTCTGCGTCCTTCACACTCTTCATACGTGAGGACGCAAAGAAAAAAAAAAACACACACATACATACACAGAACCGAAAGTGGTGAAACATTATCTTACGCGCTTTTGTTTTGCGGACAATCACTCGGAGTGTGTGTGTGGGGGGATCGATTATCTGATCGGAAACTCAGCCCATCCGCCTGCTATCTCGCTGCAAGGAGGCATCAGGAAACTGAAGAG
The DNA here is from genome assembly GCA_029822895.1 of Maxillicosta whitleyi. Taxonomy (NCBI): domain Eukaryota; kingdom Metazoa; phylum Chordata; class Actinopteri; order Perciformes; family Neosebastidae; genus Maxillicosta; species Maxillicosta whitleyi. The sequence goes on along the minus strand of JAPSES010000030.1, from coordinate 3,748,751 downwards.
GGGAGACAACGTGTTGTGAATACAGAAGAGAGCAACTATTGACACCTACAGCCCACCAATGTGCTGTGCGCCTGGACAAAGCTGAGCGCTCACTGCGAAGGATCTACCTTTCCATCACCTCCGACTGTGACTCGTCCTCCATCCATTGATGTGTGTTTTTTTTTTTTTTTTTTTTTAACTAAGTATCTTCTCATCTTTCTGCTCCATCCCGGTGGGGAGAAACTGGCCGCCTGCCATCGGTCTGCCACGAAGCGCACAGAAAACCACTAGCTCTAAAAACAAACCCAAAAAAAAAAAAAAAAAAAAAAAAAGAACAACCACCGTCTGTGGTTCTGACATGTTCTAAGTTCTATCTGGACTGGACCTATTATGGCTTCGTTATATCAGAGATTCACCGGGAAGATCAATACGACTAATTCCTTCCCGCACCCACCTGAGGCCAGCCACCTTCTCGGTGGACAGGTTGCAGATGAGGAGAACGCAGCGAAGACCCCCCAGCCCCTGGTCGACGGCAGACCTCATGTCCAGTACCGCAAAAAATGCGTGCGGGAGGACGAGGATGTAAGACACTTCTCCTTTATTTACCATTATCCCCCCTCTTATGGAAATAGATGTCATGCTGTGTGTATTGTGTTTGCACTATAACCCTTCAGAGCAAACAAACACAAATAGGCCACGTCTGTGTCTCTGACTGCTTTTACTTTTAAGGCTTGGCTTTTATGACCCGTGGTTGGATTTGTGACTATAGTTGCAGTGCAGTACTACACATCCCCAGCTATACCTTAATAGTCTGTTTGATAAACACAGACATGGCCTGCTGAAAGATGTTGAAATCCTTACGTGATGTGATTCTCTGTAGTTTTGGTGTCTGTGCCAGAGAACCTGAGAGTTTCTTTGATCACCAACTGGAGCTTGATATAAATGTAAAAGTGTGATGTTAACCATGAGGTTCTGGAATTACATTTTTAAGTGTTGACTCTGCTGCTTGCTGTCATCTTAACTACTACTGGAGCCAGAAAAATCAGACTTGTTCAAAGGGGAAGAAGCCTTTTGTGATGGATTTGGATTTATACTTGCACCCCTTATATATTTATTTATCTTGTTATTTAGGCATTTTCTGATGTTTGCCTTCAATCAGGTATGATTCATGAGTCTGCTGCTAAACTGAAGAAATGTATTGACAGTAATTGCACATTTGCATCTTTTCAGGCACCTAAAAATCAAGACACCCATAAAAGAAACTTGCAATTCATGACAGCTGCTTTCTTTCAAAATCGGACTTTTTTTTTGAACATGCATGTCAGTAGAGTTTGTCGTCGTTTGTAGATAACTCCTCGGCCCAGTGTGTTTAACTGGCTGCCAACACTGCTATGTTCCCTTGAATTATTGATGCCTGTCACATTGAGAATTGAGAAATGAGGTTGGCAACAGGCTGAGCGGTGACATTACACGGCCTGTCAACAACAACAACGACAACACCACCACACCAGACGGACACAGGGTGAAGCCAGTTTGTCCGAGGTTGTCATAAAACCCCTTCCCGCCTCTGTAGAAATCTATATGTTCATTAAGTTTACGTGCATTGCTGGAAAATTGGAAATCATGGTCGTGAGTGTGACCAGGAGCTGTTATTTTTTACTGCTGGATTTCCATTCTATTTATTAGGTTTGGACTGTTAACCTTGAGGTCACCTTTAGTCCTGATGCCCCCCTGAGTTGTGTTGGAGCATGAAATTGGCTTTTTGCCTCAAGAGCTGGGGAGACCATTTCAAGAAGTGTTATTTCTAACCCCAAGTTTACATGCACTGTTGTTGTCCCTGTTTATTTGACAGAGGAAAAGGGCAAACATTGACTTGTAAATGGCATGGGTTTAATTAAATCATTTTCTGCATCTATTTACCTATATGATTGCTTAGTGTGTGTCTCGAATCCTTCCGTTTCAGATGCAGTCGATGAAAGTTTCAAGGTTCGGTTCATTCAGAGCTGATAAACAAGGAAAGGGGATGGAATTAGATTTTTTCCAAACATTATTGAATTTGTTTACTGCAATGTTTTTTCTTGCCAGATCCAGACACCAAACTGTTGTTTGTGTGTGTGTTTTGTTGGATTGATTAGTTGTTGCTGTGTTCTGCGTGTATGTATTACAACCTCGTGGTAGAGTTTCTGAGAACCCAAGGGAAATACTCGCAGTTGCTACGATCTACAGCAAATAGAAACTCTGGATGGTCCAAATGCAAAACTGGAGTATACTATAGTGACGTTTCATCATTTCACAAGCGTTCAGCGAGCTTCTCTGACTTGACTTTTATTGAGATTTCATTTATGCACATAAAAAAATTAAACTGTAATGCTTTGTTTTCTCACATTCATGCTGTAATGGAAGATAAACTACACTGAGGATCAACATATTGTGTATAAAGAAAGGGATTTATTCATCAGCTCAGCTCCTCATGAGAAGGTCTCATCCAAATTGTTCGACCACTTGTTTTTCATCCTTTTGTGTGCCAGAGGACATTTGCAACTAGTACCTGTCTCTTTTATAATTTAAAATAACCTTTTTTTTCTATTGCTGCGATATGTCAGAACTTTTAACACAAAATTACATTCACTGAACTCAAACTATGTACGTTTTTCATTTTTAGTCCAATGGCCTGAAGGTTCTAAGGGACTATTGGTGTCAATTGTTGTCCATCTGTCCGTTGTCTACAAACAATTTTTCTAGATTTGTCTCTGAAACAGTCAGACTCACTTAATATTTGTTGTGTATCTTTGAGCTAAGGTCTACCAAATGGGTTCAAAGAATTGGGATATATTGGTTTTTGAATTCTTTATGAATTTTTTTTTACTAACAAAATCTCCATTGGTTGGAAAAATGTCGAAGTGTTTAACCTCAAAACAGTCGAAGACAATGATATGATTACTATTGGCAATAGATAGGAATTCACATATAGGCTTCCATTTGGTGCCATGATCTTGAACTAGAGTGACCTTGAAAAGTCAAACAGATGTCAATGAATGTCTTCAAATATGCCATTAGACTTTTTATTTTTATTTTTTTTTTTGGAGTTTCATCATCACAGTTATGCATTTTCCATGTAAATATTAAATTGCTCACCCCAAAAAAAAGCTACTCAAAGGGATCATTTCCAGTTATTTATTGTGATTTTGGGTTGGCAACTGTGAATTCATATGTAATTGTAAGATCTAGCCATTAGTGGAAAGCTGTTTCCCACAGGGTTACCTTAATCTGGGATTGAAAGGATGCTCAGAAATGCATTAGTAATGTTTTTCTTCATGTTATTTCACATTTTTTTTTCTTTTTTTTTGATTAAAGAGCACTTGAAATGTGTTTCAATATTACCTCTGATGAGGTTCTCTTGCTGAGCCTGACACCGCTGCCCTTAACACAAAGAAAGTGCTATATTCTTCCTAAAAAGGCTTGTGGCAGAGAAGTGGTTTTGAGAGAGCAAGGCTATATCTCCTGGGAGCAACATAAGAAACTATGAGCCCTCTGATCTCTGAAGTACTTTTATAGTGTAGCCATTGGATTTCATGGTAGATCTTTAGCCATCATCCTTTTAAAGCATCATTAAACCTACATGGTTATGGTCATTTCATTAATTTTCTCAGGTCTCCTCTCAATAGAGTTGTTCTATTTTAACAGTAAACCCTCTGTTCATGTAACTTTGTTATTCAGTTTGGGAAATCTGAGTTCAAAAGCAGTGAATTATAAATCAGTCTGACTTAGTGGTTTCAGTGAAATATAATTTACATTGGATAGTGCCCTGGGCTGACACACACAAACTGCCTGTCCTTATATGCACTTCATGCCTGCTACTCAGAGATACTCCAGATCTGAGTAAGACACTTTGGCCCAGTTCCCAAGTCTGAGTTTAGCTCTGTGTTTCTTTTAAGGTCCAAAATTCAGATAAATCAACCAGACGCAGCTCAGCAAGAGCTTCCAGATGAAAGAAAGTGAGCAGAAAGATGTGATAGACTGTCCTCATTATCTCTGCAGCCGGGCTAAATGCTTACGTAAGGCGGCGACTGCATACAGAAGGCCATTGCTAGCTTCATTACCTGCTGCACTCATCCAAAAAGATCAGGGGCTCCGAGATGCCACCACAGTCTTACAACAAAGACACGAAGATGTGCTGGTGTTCTCATCGGAATGTTTTTAATAGTCATGGGGCATTTTCACATGCCTTCATTAGAGCCAGAAGCTAAAATGACAGGAAAAAAGTAGGCGAGAGACAGAAAAAGATAGGAACCAAAAGTTGCTTGTTACATAGAAATCAGAGATGTTTTTATTCATGCCTGGCTCAAACAAAGTCTTCTTTTTGTTACCGATGTTAGTATCTGTCTGTGCACCTGTCATTATTGTGTTTTCGCACCATAACTTTTTCAACAAACTCAATACAATTCATGTTACATTAAGTTTTTCCTTCTACTACTTCTTTGTGTCTACATCTTGCAGTAAATATACACGTTCTTGACTGTTTCAAGGTATTTGATTCCTTTGCACCACCAGACAATGACGATATAAAAATAAGCTGGCAACAGCAACAAGTAGGTGGTTGGAAGTAAACACCATTCTGTTGTTATATCTTAACAGCAACACTTGACAGTTAAGAGTTTTTGGCGCATATTTGTGTGTACATTTATGTAACAGCATACTAACAAGCCTTATAAAACACTACAGGACAAAAAAGAATGACTAGAGAGGACATTTTTATATTTTACATGCCATAATAGTATTAAAAACACAACAAAATACAAAGAACTGGTGCCAGGTACGATAAACTGCATGTATCGTATTTTGGCATCGATCCAGCTGATATGTCATCATGTCTATGTGTGTGGTGATGTCAGCATACCAACTGCCTCTATGTAGATGCCAACCTTGAAATAAATGGAAATAAAATGTATGTTTTTTTTTTTGTTTTTTTTTTAGACATTTGAAATTTCACCCATTTTAAGTAATTTGGGGAAAAAGATTTTAAAAATTCATAAAAAATGTGAACTTTGACCAACCTTTCCTAAAATGTAATGGCATGTATTTTGGGTCACTATTAGTCTATAAACACAATTTGGTAGGAATTCAATCAACAGGTTTGCTGCTAGATCGTTAGCAATCAAAGAAACAAAGACCTATGTTTTCCTTTTTTGGGGGAGAGGGGGTACAGTTTAGAGTTACTGGCTTTTATCATACAAAATTCTAATTTATTAGTTTAGTTGTGTTTTTTTATATCTCTGTGTAGAGCTCAAATGTGATTGTATTTTCATGGAAGAAATTGTTTTACAGTCAATGGGTGAGATTAATTTCTGATCTTGTTTGCACCCTCCCTTCATTTACACATACAGTGTTCATCAATTAGAAGATCATTTGAATATCACAGCTTCTGTTAAATCTGAGTGTGAACGTATGTAAATAGACTAGTCAGAGTCAGAGAGTCTCTTTAGTTTCATCATGATTGGACTGTGATGATTTTCACATCTTTTATTTCATGGTTGTTTATGTGTTGGTCATATGTTCCATGTTCAGACAGATTTAGTCCACTGTGCCATTTTACTTTACAAAACTGGATACTTATTTGCTGCCTTTGCAACCAATGTCTTGTCCATGACTTTTAAAATCACATTTTAAATAGACCAACATTATACATGTAGCACTGGCAAGATATAAAAATGATTAGTCCATCACCATGACTCATCATATTTTTTCCCTGGTGTGTCACATGGATCTGAAATAAAGTCACATGGGGCTCATGAGAGGGACTGGGACATCGGCCCTCGTTATATTTTTCAGGAACAGTTGGGCAGAGTGTAGCAAGATTTGCCACAAAAATATGTTCAAGAATAGAGAAAAATAGACAAAAATGCCATATTCAGATAACCAAACTACCAGTAAACCAAACTAAATGTCTTTTATGAACTGTAATGTGCTAATAATTGACAAACAGTTTATATCACAAGCAAGTGGACACATCAGTTGTTTTCTTTAATTTTCTCTTTATTATCATTTTTAGTTTTACCTTAGTAGCCTAGGGTTCTGCAATATTGAAGAAAGTGACACATATTTTATTACTTTGATTAAAGTGAGGGCAGTAGTTTTTGTGACTGACAGACAGTAGTGATCACATAACCATGTTGGCTTCAGTTATTATTGAATTATGTTATATTATGGTACTTCATGACATACCTTACCCTTCAAAAATACACACAGGGCCTGTTTATGAGGCCTCTGAGATACAATGACTTAATGCACAGTAAGATATTTCAGCTAAAATCTGAGCTACAGAAGGCTCACAAAGCAAACACACTAGCACCCAGTGCAGCTCCTCCCCTCAGGACAGCGCATCATCATCAGCAGGACCTCTTGCTCTGCGTTGCCATGGTTGCAAAGGTGGAGAGGGTGAGGCTGTATGCTCTGGGAACACACACGCTGTTGCCTGCTGGTGACTCCGAATGCCATCTGGAGATGACGCAGCTCTCCCAAAGCGTCCTCTGCTTGTGTCATGCAACATGCGACGTCCACCGTCATGAGTGTGAGGCTTTTTTTCCCCTCAATTCACCCCCCCACCCCCCAGTACCCCTAATGAATAAATTCACCACTACTCCTGCAGCTTGGTTATTTCTGACAGACTTATGCGGTATCGACCTGTTTTTAGTGTTGTGTTTGTGTGTGTGTGTGTGTGTGTGTGTTGCTTTTGTTCTTTTCCCATAGGGTGTCTCAACAGGTCATCCATCCCCCCACCCAGCACCTCAACATTCTGTTGACACACCATCGATCATCCCTCACCGCTTTGCCCCACCCCCCCACCTCCACGGACCTATCAGTAGTACGTCACAGTGTGCCGCTGCTTCTGCTCTTGCTTCTGCTCCTACTTTGTGTTTACGCTGTCCCTCATCCTCCCGATGATTTACTGTATTATTACACATGCTGACAGTGGGTATTAGTCAGTGTTTAAATACAGATGCCTTATTAGTCTGTGATGAGAAGAGGATGCTGCTGCCAAGCTTTATTTCCATCTCTGAAGAACATGCAAAGAAACAAATTCCATCATTAGGTGTCATGGGAGCTTTTCAGTTTTATTCATATTTCATGCAGTTGTCTTTTTATTTGTAGTTTAAATACCTTTACACATATTTTATTTTAGCAGCAAATACACTGTGCTGAGGAAAATTTTTCTGTTCAAGTATCGGTGCAGAAACAGTCAGTAATTGTTCGGCTTTCCCTTGTGATGTTTTTCTTCTTGACAGCAGCGTGTCCCTCCTCTGATTTCCACAGGAGATTAACTCACTTCTCACATGTAACTTTTCTGTGGATCTTAAAGACATCTACTGCTTTTGCGAATTTTTGTGTGTGTGTGTGTGTGTGTGTGCGCGCGGCTAAATATAAGTGTGTTTTAACCCAGTTCGTTCCCGCTTCCTTTGCTCCCTCTGTTCATGTCTCTGTCTTTTATTTATAACTTCAGACATCCTTTTTAGAAATTTTTTCTTTTGAGGGTTCCTTTTATTACTTGTGCGGCTGATGCTCTTTTTAAGTGGGAAGGGGAGAGCAGGCTTATTTAATGGATTTTGGATCAAATACTTACTTCCTGTTTGGATAGCTGGGTGTGATTCAGTGGGTGTTATCACTGCGTTGAAGTTAAAGAAATGTCAAGCCGATAGAAGAAACTGCTTTTGTAACTTTTCCATGCACTGTGTCTGTTTTGCCACTAGAGACTGTTGTGTTCTAATCAATGCTCTGATTTTACACTGCTCACATCAACATTCAGCAGGTGAACTGAGCCTTTGGTGAATATCAGAGGACTATAGGCAGGGTCTACCATCGCTAACAAGCCTCTCTATTACTCAAAGAAAAAAAAAATGAAGTATGTTTTTTTCTCCTACTTTTATGGCTTCCGGCATTTGTGCTGCAACTCAATCCAAACAGCAGCCACAGTCATGTCTCCCAGGCCTGATAAAAAAGCAGATAATGTCACCTCTCATTAGAATCAACCCAAAAACATCAGCTGCATTGAAGAATGCCTTTGACCTGTAGTCCTAGTCCTTTTCTGCCAGAGGAAAATAAAGTGACAGGGAAAACAAAGACAGATTCGTGGCATTAGTTACTTAATTGCATCATTTATTGCAAGAGAGGAGAAGATCAAACTATCATATCAGTTGCAAAAAGGTGTTACTGTGCAGTGAAACCAGTAACAGGTGTGTTTCAGCTGCCAGCAGTCATGTCCTTCAGCTGTAACGTGATATTTTCAAGTGCCTTTGGGCAAGGCACTGTATTTTTCTGCTTTTATTTGTGCTAGAACTGTAGAGATACCATCTTATGTTCCCATAAAGTGATGCTTGATATGAATACACTTTCCTGCAAGAAAAAAGGAAAAGATTAAGAAGAAACATTAATAATGAAGACAGGACTATAAAGCAAGTGAAAGAAATTTCTATGACAACTTTTCTGTCTGCTAGAATTAGAGCACTAGAGCGGAGCTGCCATTACTCCTGAGTCCTCTCACAGTCTTTTCCTGGGCTGAGACCAGGCAGCAGTAATCCGTTGTGTCACAGAGGCAGATTCTCTTATCGACCCCGCCATGATACAGCAGCGACACACCCCTGGGAGACGCACGCACATGGACACAGTCACACACAAGCGCGTTGTTTCACTGGCGCATAAACACATCCACACAGCCAATTTGGAAAGACAGCACTGCAAAGTCAACAGGGTCGCGTTACAGTGAGGTAAATCCTGGAGAAAAACAGCAACATAAGCAACAAGTCTTATCATGTGTTCACTATCCAACATGGACTTACCTACCCTTAGACTGTGTTGGATTTATTTCTGTCATGCTTCATTTTACAGCTGCCCTGCACGAAACAAATTCTTACAAGTTGGCAGCGACAACAGTCTTGATTTAAGCCTACCGTCTTGAACGATTTTATGGTTACAGCACTCGCATTACATTAATCACTAAAACAAGTTCCTAAGGACACTGGGGGAGAAGCATAACAGTAAAAAAAAAAAAAAAAAAAAAGCATACATTTTGAGCAAGAATTAAAAGTTGGGACCAACTTCAAATCAAATACTTGTCAAAAACAAGTTAAAATGGTCCCCTACAAAATCCAGTGCCTACTCCTGGTGTTGTATTTTATCTGTGCCTATTAAAAAGGCCAAAACTCTCTTAGCATGTATGCAGTGAGCACCAGTGGGAAGCACTTTCCATATGTCTAGTAACCTTTTTTTCTCCACACAAAACACATTGAACTAGCAGGGGGAAAAAAGCAAAGGTGTGGCTAATAGCATTAACAATGGACAAAGTGTTGCATTCAGATTTGAATCAGCATGCACAATATCCAGTCCCTGTAACCAGAAAATAGAAATAAAATGCTGCCAAAATTAGTTACACCAGTGCTGCATAAGTCAAAATGTCAGCTGTGACAAAGGTGCATTAGTACTGCTTCACCCACAAAATGATGCCACGATTCAGCAGGCCTCCTCCTGTCCCCAGGCTCTGGTTTAGTCTTCTGATGAATAATGCATGAGATAGGTTTTCATGTTGCATCCCCGCGAGACCTTTGTGTGCATTCGCTTTGTAGTCTAGCAAGGAGCGACAGGGGAGAAAAGTTGTGTCCATTCCAGCTATGGTGGCTAAGGTGGGTTTGCAGCTTGTTACTTCTACCGGGAAGCTCAGCTCATAGGTGGTTCTTCAGATTCAGCTCAGAGTAACAAGTTGTTTCCTGCATCTCACCTCTGAATTGTGTGTGTGTAGTTGTGTACTTACCTCTCATGTAATGGTACATATAGGCCATTGTGCAAAGTTTTTTTTTCTTCCATCCTGTTCTGTCAGGTACATTCTGTATGATGAAGCTTTCCTTGCATGCACACCATCGTCTCCGGTGAATATTTCCCTCCTGTTCCTCTAAGCCCAGAGTCAGGCATGTGAATGAGACCTCCAGCTCAGGGGACAGGGGGAGAAGATTGCTTTTCCCTGAGCTGGGAGTCTAACGCTGACTTTTGTGATGATGTTCTGTGTGGAGCTCACATGGAGCAGAACAGAGATGGGGGAGATAATGATTGTTTGGTGTAGCGGAGGTGGAAAGAATGGGGAGCGTTATTGAGTGATTCACTGTTCTGGAGCTGGCAGCCTGTCAAATCTTACCCCACCAAAGACAGAAAAGCTGAACCTCGCTGATTGATGTTCCTCCCCTCACCAGATTGGCTGGTGCATCCTGGGAATACAAAGACTTTATCACTGGATGTGTTTAGGAGGAAATCTTGCTGTTCTGACTTTATGCCTTATACACTGCGATGTGCACACACACCTTATCAGCTCCATCTGTGTTTGTGTCCATCTGTCTGTCAGCCTGATTGTCAGCTAGACCACAACATCAACAGCTGGTTTAATTTTAGTGGGGATCTAGAGATCCCACTTAGGGACCTTTGAACATTTGAGAGATAATAATATTCAGCTCCTGTCAGTTATTTTAAACCTGCTTGAACTGACAGAGTATCACCTTCTAAAGTTGGTCGAGTGTCCGCTGACAGTACATTTGCACATCCAGCTCCTGTGGGAAACATTTTAATGGTCTTATCCTTTACTGGTTTGGAGTGAGCACACATGTTAAATGAAGTCCTACTAATAATATCTGACATCAGTCTAATAGATGTTTGCTCAATAACTTCATTTTGCTCCGTGTACAGTGTGTAAATGTCAGAAAACTAATCTCATTGATATGGTACGTTTGAGCTTCCTTAGTGACTTTTAGATCTGGCAGTAGTTCTGCTTTTTAATTTTTTTTTTTGTATTTCAGTGTGTTAATATGATTTAATTGACATGCAGATCACACCGACAGCTTGTGGAAATTACTGTTCCTGTTAATATGAAACTATGGGATGATAGAAATATTTGTCACCTGTCAATAATTATTATATTATGATGAATGTTAAGTCAGATTTTTCTTTCCTGTGATGATGTGATAGTTGAAAACAACAGTTTATTGTGATTGAAAATTGTTATTTATGACCGGAATGTGACAAATATAATATCTAGAACTAGAATGTGCATCAACGATTATAATTATTTAAAAAAAAAAAAACCAATGTTGATTAAAATTAAGTAAAAAAAAAAAAAAAAAAAAAAAGCCTGGAGCATTTTGAATGCATAAATACATCATAAAAATAATTAACCCAAAAGATGACATATAAACTATTACAATGATATTTGTCACATTAAAAAAGTACATTATAACGCTGATCAGGACTGTTGTGCAGCCCAATCTCCTAATAGCAGAAAATCACCTGAGTTCAATGTGTCCCAGTACTTTTGTCCATAGAGTGCATCTGCAATGCTGCATTTGAGACTAATCAGACTCGCTGATACCTCACAAGTATTAGCTTTACTAGGTTACAGTCTTTATCCTGTTTACCTCCCACAGGAAATAGTAGCCTGCATCAGGAGCCTGTAACTCTATGAAAGGCACTTTTATCAATCCAGAAGGGGTGGGTAAATTGTTCCAGAGAGCAAAGTAGAGGGGAGACGGGATAAACAAGTAAAAAGCACCATAAAGTGGCTCAGCTCTGTGTGTGGTATGTAATGCTGATCTGTGCTGAACAGCAAGATGCAGCTAATGGCTCAGGTAAGTGGTTCAGTGCTGATTGTTGTGAAGAAGCCAGGCGCTTTGGCTTCAGCCCTCGTTCTCCAGCGGGTTGTGTTTCAGAGGTTAGTGCGGCCGTAAACAGCTGTCTGACCCACTCATATGTTAGATTTTCCTATCAAGGCTCTGACGTGACCGTGTTGGGTTCTCGTTGGCATTCTGAGGTTAGTTCGATGACAAGGTCTGTACTTGAGAAAGCAGGCAGTGTTTCACCTGGATAAAGGTCATGCCAACATCAAGACACACACACACACACACACACGAGGGCGCGCTCACTCACTTCAACTTAATGTGTGGAAGTTAGTGCTGAGATGCTGACTATGGGGTATTCTCAGTGAGAGCAGAGGTGTGTCTGGTTTATGACCTGGTCATTATTCAATGTCTCTCTCTCTCTCTATGCATCAGTCCTCACTCACCCTTTGTAAAACCAGCACTTCATATGCAGCCACTCTGTCAAAATGAAAACACGCAAGCTGTCGCGAGTGGAGAAGCTGTGGAAGGTGAGTTCGGTCTGAATGTTTTCAGCGACACATATAATTTTCTCTTGCATTTCTCTGTAAAAGCATTTATTGGGCCTTTAGTCTCTGTAATTACAGTATGCTTTAATCAATCTGTTTCTGAGCAGGAGAAAGACATTTTTAGGAGAAATTACAAGCTGCTTTTATACTCAAGGAAGTGTCAGAGCTGTTTATTTATTTATTTAGCTTTCAAACAATTTGATGACATAATCACTTTGCATGACAGCCAGAACTGTACATTGTTTTTGTTCAGGTTTTCTGCAAAATTATAGTCATTATTTCTAAAAACTTGTCAGCTGGAAAACAGGAACACTAGTCTGTCACTAGAGACATGCTGAAGGGCAACAGGGAGTTATAAAAGTGGTGCTAGAATTCAGTTTATATTATATAGTAGAGTTAATATAAGTCTGGAGGGAATGAGTGCTACTTTAATATTATTTGTATTTACTTTTATATGTGTTTCAGTGTTTTCCGCAATATTGTATTTGACTACTGCAGTGAGATGTTAATATAGAAACTAGGCATTTACGATGCACAGCAGGAATACTTTAATGCACTTTCCATATATGCATTAATTGTGGTTAAGCAATAGCTGTCCTATAATGCACAGAGTGCCCCCCCCATTCCCATCGTGCATCATCAGCTTTTTTACTAAGATGCATATTTAATACAGACCCCGCTTGGCAAAGTTCGAGCTCAACAACAAGAACATTTAGCTTGTAACAGCACAATGGGGAATGAAACAATATTAGCTACCTAGGCTTGTTTTCTGAAGAAATACAGTCTTTTTTTTTTTTTATTCCTTAGACATGTTTCATTATGCCTGACAGTGACACGAGGCTTATTTTAAACATACTGACTTTGTGTTTTACATATTTTTTGTAGTTACATGTGCAAGATATGCATAGAAATGTACAGGTATTAATTTAATTTCTGTTGTGTTGGCTTCATCCATAAGTGCATTTTCATACCAGGTGGCTTTTTCTATTTGCACATAAAATGACCTAAATGGGTACCTTGGAAATATAGCAAAACATTTTCATGCTTGTGAGAAGGTGAAAAAGTTGCTGTATCGATAAAATGTAGATTTGAATACTTGCAACGGAAACAGATTTAATAAATAAATATGCATCTGTGTGTGTGGACCCATAAGGAAGCTGCAGCATTCCTATAAGAAACAAACAGAAATGTTGTGTTAATATAGAAACACCAACAAAATTAAAAGCTGCAGAAACACACTTAAGTAAAGACTTTAACAAACTTTGTAAGAGATAGTGTAAAAGTATATTATATGATTTAGACCAACACAAACTACATTTCTTTTATGCATGCCCTTGAGCATGCAAGGTTGTTATAAATTATACCTTTAGTTGTATTTTGACTTGCAGCAGAGTTGTGGGCATTAATTTTGCATTATAAAATCTACAAAGCATATCTGGCTTTTGATTTCTATCACCTTTCTTCTGTCATCTGCAGAGAGGAAAATACATAAAATAAAACAGCACATTTAAAACAGCTGCTTTGAGAATACATGTCTCTCAGCAATGATAAATCATATTACAGCAGGTTTATTGATGGTGATAGAGGTGCGTCAGAGCTCAGCAGGGCCGGATGCTTCACTTGATGTTATCAGTGTCACACCAGGAGCAGGAGGCAACAATAAGACACCGTCTGACTTTGATAGACTCGGGCTACAGCTTAACAGCTCACACTGATCCAGCTGAGCATCCTGGGGTTTTGTCCTTGTGGCTGTCTTGATGCCTGAAATATGTGTTCACTTTGACGTGACGCGAGTGTGACACAAGTTTTTTCCAAACTGCATCCAACGCCTTGAGTGACTGAGGTCTGGCCAAGAGTGTGTGTTTAAACAAAACCACTGTTGATATCTCTGCTTTGACGGCCGCAATATCTACATTAAAGGTCCAAGTGTGCAAGATTTAGTGGGATATAGAATAGAATAGAATGCCTTTATTGTCATTACAAATACAGTATGTACAACAGAATTAACAGTTACACAGTATGTGGGCTTTATGGTAGGATTTAATTAGAGAAAAAGAAAGTAGTTGTCATAATTATGTTTTCTTTAGTGTATAATTAGACCAAAATGAGAATCTGTTTTTTTTTTTGTTTTTTTTTAATGTCTTTTACCAACTTATAATTAGTGGTTTATATCAACAGAAAAAAATAGCTCTCCTCTTCAGAATCTGCTAGGTTTTGTTTCTGCTGTAACTTTGATCAAACCTTCTCTCCTTGTTTGTTGGTGGCTTCCAGGGTTGCATAACTGTCATATGCTGTGTTTGAGTTGATATCAACTAAAAAATAACTTTATTTATATAGCACCTTTACAAAGTGCCTTACAGACAGTAAAAAGGGCACAACAGCAGGATGCAAGATGTAAACAAAGATACTAAAACAGAAACAACACAATAAAGAGATACGTAAAACATCATGTATTAATAAACAGCTAAAACAGGATAAAATTAAATATTCAACATTCAGAGGTGACAACATCATATAAAAGTGAGAAAAAGAAGAAGTTTTTAATGTGTTTTAAGAAGTGATTTAAAAGATGTCACAGATTCTGCAAGCTTTATCTCCTTAGGCAGGCTGTTCCATCCATCCATCCATCCATCCATTCATTTATTCATTCATTTTCTGAACCCACTTTATCCTCACTTGGGTCATGGGGGTCGTTGGAGCCTATCCCAGCAACTACTGGGCGAAGGCGGGGCACACCCTGGACATGCCGCCAGTTCATCAAATGACAATACATAAAATAAAAATAAAAAACTGAGTGGATAAGACTCTAGGTTTACCACTGGATGTCACTAAATATCACACGTTGATTGTAATTATAATGGAGTAAAACAAAATTTCAGCAAAAATCAAAAGCTGTTCACTTTGGACATTTTATTAAACAGAGTTGGAAAACATCTATGGAGGACCTGCCGGCTGTTCTAGTGCCATAAACAAATAAAAACTAAACGAATAATTACAAAAATCCTAACTCCAATATAAACTAAACTAAGCTGAAGCTAAATTCTCCTCTGTTTCTGTTTACACTGTGCTTGCTTTTTTATGACATATGGAAAAAGATGTAGTATGAAGATGACACATTTAAGATCTGTTTTTGTAAATTGTGTTTACTTCATGTTGCATTTTTCAGCTTCTGTAAATGGTGACTTTGTTCATGAAACCTGAAAAACTAAACAATTCCTAGACATTAAACCACCAAGTGGTACCACGCACAACTAACCCCACCCCTCATACATATTGGAACTTATTATACACCCTTGTGTTGTGATGCACAGTATGTTTTCATTACTTTTATTCTGTTTTGATATAATTTCAAGGACACAGACTCTAACTTTCACCACCAAAGCTCAGAATTTTAACCCATGGCGAGTTCAATTAGTTTGTTAATGTCATTCAAGTGTTAAAACAAGTTATTCCCCCCCCCCTCCTTTATAATGGTGGAGTACAACAGTGTTAGATAAATGGTGGAAAAACAAAAAAAAAAAAATTAAAAAAAAGAAAAAATACATATGCCTTAGCTTTATGTGATGTATAACAATTACATCTATATAAGTGCCAAGTTTGAAGTTAATTTAAGCAAAATTTATGTTTTTATAGACATTTGAAATTTCACCGAGTAATAAATAAATAGAAAACAGAATGACCTACTTTTCCCAAAATATAATCAGATCTATTCTGGCTCCTTGAAAATCTATAAACCCAATTTAGTATGAATTCAATCAAAGAGTTTTTCTACTAAACTGTTAACAAAGAAAGAAACAAACCGAACCAGAATCAATAGCCTTTAAGGTGGGGTAAAAATAGTATGAAATAAAAAAAAAAACTAACTCAGAAAAACTAATTCAGTGCAGAATAGGAATCCAGATTCTAAACTACATTAACTCAACCTGCCTTCTCTGCATGTGTTAGGTTTGTGTGTAAAATACCTCATTTGCTTCACTCAAGTACTAATAAAGTGAGATAAAGAGAATAATTAAGCTTAAACTAGATTGGGAAGTTTTTTTTCTCCCCCTTGGTGTATGTAGCTCCTTGGAGAGATGGAACGGCCTAATGATGAAAACCTTTTCAAATCCACAGTGAATAGGTAACAGCAACTATTCATTCAGGTGCAACTAAAGCACTATTAATCACTCTGTTTCTTATCTCCATTACGCTATTATTCAGAAAATTAGAACAGGTTGGATAGATTGGTTATAGCATCCCTCTGTGTGGTTAATTCTCATATCTTTATGGCCAAATGACTCATAGATTTATACCTTTTGACTTTAGTTTGTGTAATAAGTCTGTGGTCTGATTGAATAGTGCACATTACTTTTAATTCCTGGTTTATTGCCTTTGCAAATTTCCATAACAACTTGTCAAATACAATGTTAACTTTTGAAAGTTTTTTCTTTTTTTTAATTTTATGATGCTCTTGTAAGCTATTGATGAGTACACATAAAGTTCACGAGGCTCATAAGTCTGTTTTACAAGGACTGGATCAGCAGATGGGTTAATGCTTTGTAAATGCATGCTGACTCACCCTGTATATACGCCAGCTGCCCATGTGCTGGACTTAATGAACAACTTTACTGTTTCCTTGTTGACATAATTTTCCCACTGTTGCTTTGTTTATTCATCTTGTTCATATTTAGTTTGCTGCTTGTGTTTGTCTAATCTGTTTTAGACCACAGTTGCATAAAGGTGCCTTTGAGTGTTTCTCTAAATTGCTGCAAATTCATCAAACGGTACTTTTCCGAAATACAACTTTTTTAGAGCATCTTTTCAAAACACAAGGTTAAGAAAAGATGTACGGCTAACAAGGCAAAAAAAAACAAACCCAAAACAATAACAACAAAGAAATGTTTGTTGAACTATCGTAATGTTTTTGTCTCTCTCAAGGAAGTCTATAATCTGTCATCTGGCTCATTGAGTTCTCCTTTGTTTGTCATTCTCAATTGTTTACCTTCTCAGCTCTGTATCTTGTAAAATGTTCTTAAATCACATCTGTCTTTATATGCCGCTTGTCTTAATTGTGTAACCCTTATTACCCTGGCCCTTGGAGGCAAAGGGGTGTTGTTTTTGGTTCAGTTTGTTTGTTTCTTTATTTCTTTGTTAACACTCCAGCAGCAAAATTATTGGTTGAATTCCTACCAAATTGGATTGCCACTGATTGCCAGTGTCCCAGAATAAATCACATTTATTACATTTTGGGAACAGTAGGTCAAAGTTCAAACTTTTATTACATTTAAAAAAATATTTTTTAAGCAATGCTAAAATAAGCTAACATGTGCAAGGGGCGGGGCTTGTTGTGCCTGGCACTACTTAGGATTGGGTTTGTTTACTGGTGGCATTGGGTCGAATGTGATTTAATTCAATTCAGTTTTATTTATATGGCCCAATATCACAATGACAATTACCTCAAAGGGCTTTCCAAGAATGTAATAAGGTCAGCAGAGAACACACAGCCAACCGAACGCATACAACATGGACACAATCAAACAATGACTAAACGTTTCCTCGCACATCCCCTGTCCTTAGACCCCCCTTCTCGGTGGGCCTCATCTAGACAGGTGAGTGGTGAGGGGGGTCCAGGACGTCATTGGTTATAGGGTCGGGACCAGAGCACAGATGAGGACAGCTCTGTCCTCTGTGTGTCAATTTAATCATTCTATTGCAAATAAGGCCTTCACCTCAATACATTTCAAGATAAAATAAAGGTTATATAAGTAATATATTGTCGGGAAGGTCTACAGTTCATACAGGAATCTTGTGTTGTTGGCAAAAAAAAAAAAAAAAAAAAAGCTTTGGCCTCTAGATGTCCTAAAAATGTCGATCTACTGGAGTCCCAACTGAGACTTCATTGTTAAGTGTCTGTTATTGGCAGCCCACTACTGTGTGCAGTTATTTTCTCCAAGGGTGCAGTTTCCTTTTGGAAGTCACATTACAACCCCTGAAACTGTCACTTTCTGTCTGACAATGATGTGTGTTTATTTTATTTTTTTTATTCTATTTGAGTTCGCAGCCATTTACTGAAATATCTGTTCCGCACTACCCTCCAGTGTGTTGTGGAGATGAGATCATCTTTTCCCTCTGTAAGGCGAGTGTAGATAGTGGATGGCTAGTGGATGTTGCTTTTTTTTTAAAGGTTCAAAAGGGCAAAAAGATTTTTCACTGCATACTATTACTAACATATGGTTTATTTTTATGTATACAGACTGTAAAGCAAAATTCAGTCATGAACTTTAAACTTTTATAGGAGATAATGAAAACTGTGAATAATGAAAATGGAAGCAAACAGCACATAAAATAAACAGTTTTATCCGCAGGGGTCATACAACAGCACTGCCACTAAAATAACTGTATCAGATTGTCCCATGATAAGAATAGAGAATGCATTTCATTTTGTTTAACATCAAAATTGAAAACTTTAGGAAGCGAAAATTATCTTTACCTGGGAAAAAAAAAATTAGAAGCCTCCGTACACTTTTTTAAGAATGCAACTTTAAGAACTCAACTCTGTGATATTTCAAACTGAACTTTTTCAGTATCAGATGGGAATCAGCTCGGTGGAGAGAGGATGTAATTGCTTCTTTCACATATTGGATTTAGTGTAAATGTCAGTAAACGGTGAGGGAAAAAGAACTTGTCAGGTTTCTGGAGGTAATTACAAGTTGGACAGAGTATATCTAACTTTGCAATAAACAAATAATTAGAGGTTATAAAATGTTGTATCTAATGTCAGTGGGATGATGAGTTAAGATATGACATGAGCTAGAAACGCAACTATAACTTGCACAATTTCTTCTTTATTTCTTTGATTAAGGATCTCCATTAGTCTCTACCAAAGCGGAGGCTACTCTGGGTTCCGTGTCCCAATATTAAAGTATTTAAATTTTCATATTTACGAAGCACATAGACAGAAAAATCTAAATAAAACATAGTTACATTCATTTAACATTGTATCATTATTAATTACACATTTAAGATTTGTTTTAAAAACATGATTACTTCTCAATATAAAAATGTTAAAAATTGACACATTTGCAAAGGCAATAGACAGAAAAGAACAAAAAAACATTCATTTAGCACTGATTTCTTATTGATTATATATTTCTTAAGATTTGTTTTTTTAAAAATCAATGATAACACTTATGATACGAGTGTTTGGAACTCAGAGAGTGTAAAGTGGACCGTATAAAAACATAAAATCAACAGGCTTTGTATCATTGACTAATGGGAGCCAACTGGAGCTGTTAATAATACTCACTGGCCATCAGACTTGAAAAATTATATATTGATGAGGGTCAAGGAGAGAGGTTCAGAGGCTAGGGAATGATAGAACTTTAATGATATTTTTTAAGAGCCTGTGGGTGTATGTGTTCAAACAATATGGACCAGACAATGCCAGATTAATTGTCTCCCCTCGAAAATCCTCTCTTGGTAACAGACCGATAATGAGTCTGATTAAAGACTTGCGGACTTGTTAATTACCCCTCAGTAATGTACAGACAGAGAAAAACTGCCCCCGCTTGCAGTCTGAAAACTTGTCTGCCTTTCATCACTCTGAGACGTACAGAGGCGTGTTTTCTCAGGGCTGGATTGATGACCTCTAAGTACAGTAATGATCTGTGATGAACTATGAGGTGCTGCCCACACAGCAGCTCTATCCTTAACCTGTGATTTACAGCTGCGGCCCAGGAGATGCAAACCACAGCAGTATTTACACTGAGCGAGGCAGGTGTGGAGTCGGTCGGGCAGCTGAAGGAGTCATGGCGGGCCAGAGGGCGAAGGGGATGTGACTGATGATTGAGTTGGCCGGGCTGACAGCTGGCAACACGGCTGAGTGGAAACAGCTTGTTTCTAAACCAGCAGCTCTGTTGATTGATAGGCTTTGTGCACGAGAACACTTTTAAATTACACTCCACTTAGGTTATATTAATTTCCTTTTCTTTGCCTGTTTTATTATTTAGTCACATTTTATATTCCAGTGGAAGATGTAGGTTATGTTGCCTTAGAGAGTTCAAATTCTGAAAGCTGAGTGAAAACAGGAAAGAAACACTTAATGCATTGTGAGAAGCACAAGTACACTGGTGAGAATGAAAGTGATTAATAATGTTGATTGCTTGTTAATTCTCTTACAATGTGCAATTATCATTGAGTAAATGGCCCTGAGAACGATGCAAGACTTATTGTAACTGCTGTTCAGACTTGGCTCTAATACTGTTTTTAGTTCTACATCATAATTCTCATATATTACAATTGTATATTAGTGTGTGTGTGTGTGTGTGTGTGTAATCTTTACGCAAATCCTCAATCGACAGACAGATAGATAGATAAAGAGAGAGAGAGAGAGAGAGAGGGAAGAGAGAAAGCGATATTAAGAGAGGGAGGGAGGGACATATATCTTATATATGCTAATGTGATGTACAATAAAGTGTTGCAAGAAAACTCTTCCCAGTTTTTTTTATGCTGCATCACTGCTGCATGTACAAAACTTACAAATTATTAAATTATTACAAATATGTAAGAACTGTAATATAGACACAGTGTGAGGCATCATATCAAAGACTTCAGTGTGTTGTGTTAAAGAGGTGTGGACTGAAGTGCATATGGGAAGCTGACCGTGGCCCATCTACATTTTGTTTCTTATACTTTGAGCTCAACATTCTGAAACTCAAAGTTAAAAACAAGGATGAAAATTACATGAGACAGACAGCCTCCTTCTGCTGCTCTCTCCTCTTGGTCCAGATCAATATATAAAAATACATGATCTGTTTCATGTAACCGTGGCCTGTGTTGAGCCACAGAGCAGAGCAGTAGAACAGTGTATGAAGTCTGACCAGTAGGTAATTACAGCTGTCAGTCATGTATTTAACCCCCTACCTTACATGTCTGAAAACACTCCTAATGATAAGTACAGTCTACTGGGTGAATTTTCGACAACCTGAAAACAGAGTCCAGGTAACAGGGTTCAATTGCTGTTTTTTTCTCTAACACGCTGAGAGGCAAATGTGGAAATTTTGTCCAAATACTACTAGAGCTGTATTTTTTTTCTGTCTGACCATTGTAATTTTTAATAATAGGTCCATGTTGTCTGGTAAATATGAACTTTCTTATGCTTAAAAAAACGCTTTCAAAAGCATAGAACCAGCTGGGTCTTTCCACAGTCTGTGAATGTAATAAAAGCAAAGCATAAATCTTTTTGACCTGCAAAACAAGATAATATCCTGATTTGTTCATGTCACAATACATCAAGAATACAGAAATTCCTACATCACTAACACGTTCTGTAAAAATATACATATGTAGCGCAGACAACATTGTGAATGCTTCACCCATAAAGACCAAACCAGCCACCAGAGACCAAAATCGAAACCATCTAAGTAAGTTTCTTTCGGCTTTTCCCTTCAGGGGTCGCCACAGCGAATCAGATTCACATGTTGACTTGGCACAAGTTTTGATGTCTGATGCCCTTCCTGACACAACCCTTCGTGTTTATCCGGGCTTGGGACCAGCACAATGAGACACTGCCCCCTTGTGGTTACAGGTATAGGTTTGTATAGTGTAAAGGGTCTTACCCAAGGGCCCACCTGAGGACCGGTCATCTTCGGACATTAACCACTAAGCTAACCATCTACTGACTTAAAATGATTAATACCTGTAATACATGTAAATACTTGCTGTAAAATACACTTTATCATATTTTCTTGGTCATCAGATATAACTCATTTGGACGTTCAGAGGAAACACTGTCATCTTCTACAACACTGATTCACCAGTAAAACCCATAGAGTTTGATAAATGACAGTGGATGGAAACACTTGGTTTATACTCAATTAATGTTATATTTTCTTGGGAAAAAAAAGTCACGTTTTCTTAATTTTTCCCTGTTTCTGGTGTTATGACATCAACTTTAATCTTAGCTTTTATGAACATCTACATGATCTGGGAGCTAAATATGGGGAAAGACCTGATTATTATTGGGAAAAAAAATGCAAAATACAGAGGATACTCTTGAAATAAATGGTGATAAATAAGTTCAGCAAGGTTAAATAGAGAGAAGAATTAATTGGGGAACTGCCACAAAAGTATCACTGGGTCTTTATGGGTTAACCATAAACTTGTAGGAAGGACCAAAGAGCTTTTGGGTTGACTGTGTATTTCCTTGTTTTTGGGCACACCACAATATTTTGGAAAAAGCTGCCCCATCTGTTGATGCTCACCACTTTATGCAAATCACTGCAATCACAAAAACTCTGCAGCAATTGAATAAGCACCTCTGTGACACCATTCAGTTATTATAAGTACCAACAGAGCTGCTGTGTGGCCTTATACCGAACAGGTGTTGATATTATTATGTGCATCCCATGTTCATTATCATTGCAGAATTGTGCTCATTGTACGCCTGACAGAAACCTCTAGGGTGCATTTATAGAAAAAAACATGGCTGATAACAGTTTGCTGCCTGGTATTGTTGGTTTTAAGTGGCTGTGGCTGTGGCTGTGTAAGGCTTTCTGCTTCACAGTTTTGTCTGTGGAGAGAGCGTGACTGATAATGAGCAGTTATCCAACAAAGCTATGCAGCCTTTGTTAGACATTTTCAACCAGCCCACTTTTTTTTTGTTTTCTCCACAGTTCTAATGGCAAAAACCACACCTGCATGGGTGGATGATCTGGGATTCCGACCTTTTCATCCACCTGTCTGTAGAATTTACTTCACAAGAAAACAATTGTATCTAATCCACCAGGAAGCTATTGTAATAACTGCATAGTTCGGCCAATCTGCATCATCATAATTAAACTTCATTTCCTTGGTTTTGTGGTAGAATAGATGCAAACACCAGGGGCACATTTATTTATTTATGGTCAACTTAAAGATGTGACACAACTAGTGATCACTGGGTGGAGCTAGTGTGCAGTTGAACACTTCCACCCTGTTTATTGACAGTTAAATAAATAACCATTTGTTGATCCCTCTCAAAGAAAAAACATATTGCCTTGAACAATAATACCAATTGAACACTTGGGTCAGAGTACTTGTTTAAAGACATAGTTTATTTGATATGTGTTGACTGGAGATGCAGTCTTGGGTTATTCATAAACAACCAAGTATCAACAAGAAATTATAAAACAGACTGTTATAAGAAAAGCCAATTAGCTAGTAAAATTGTGGTTCAAAGCAAGGTATGTGCAATAAAAACAGAGGCCCTGCTGATATGTTATGACCCCACATGGCTCTTATTTTTTTCCTCCAATTAAATCTGGTTTGTTGTTTCTGTGGAGGGTAGTTGCAGCATGTCCATATGTGTAAGGTGTTATGATGATCAATGTCTGCAAACCTCACTGTATTTAAATGTTTTTTCTGTTGTTTATTAGCGCGTGGCCGGTCTCTTGTTACATTTAGCTTGAGGCAGTGTTTATCTCAAATTATGTCCACTTTTGGCTGATCATCAGGAGTTTGCATGCACTGAAAATAAGATGAGTTTTAATCTTTTGTTGTAATACTACTACTAATAATACCTTTATTTATATAGCACCTTTTAAAAACTGATTTTACAAAGTGCTTCACAGACATAGTAAAAAGGACACAACAGCAGGGAGCAAGATGTAAACATAGATACTAAAAACAGAAACAATAAAACGTCATATATTAACAAATAGCTAAAACACTATTGTTGTGTTACTATGGAAAGTACATACAAATATGAAAGAGAGCAGATAATAGGAAAAGGTTAGACTGATGGACGTGTAAGATTAAAGCATAATCTTGAACTGGAAAAAGCTTCAAGTCAATATGTTTTATAATCTATTGCATTTATGTACATGTGTTGTTGTTGTGCGTTGTTGCATTGAGGGTTAAACTGACTTGCTGCTCATGTGTCAGTGGAGCTGTCCACAACAGTGGTGCTGAAATGAGTTTTGGCAGAGAGCTGGCCTTGCAGCTCCCTCAGGCCACGTGTGGAGCTGCACTGTGACAGCAGCGCCAAATGCTGTTTGGTATGCAGAATGGCCTTTAAAAGTGACTGTCAGAACCGTCCTTTTGTGTTTCCCCTGTAGGATTATGAAAATGCTGTAGATCAGGGGGTAGAGCAGCTCGTCCATAAATTGCAGGGTTAGTTGTTCGATCCCCAGTGACTCCTGTTAATATGTCAAAGTGTCCTTGGGCCAGACACCAAACACCATGTTGTTCCCAGTGGGCAGGGTAGCACTGTGCGTTGGCAGCTCTATGGCCACTGGTGTGTGTGATTGTGTGTGAAAGTGTGAATGACAGGCATAGTGTAAAGCACTCTTAGCACCAGTACATAAATCAAGTCAATGTACATTACTGTGCAAAAGTCTTAGGCCACCTCTAGCTTTGTTGTTTTTGCAGGGTTGAAATGAGCATGAATAGCTATTTTTCATTCTCCTTGAAAAAAAAACAAACAAACATGTGCACAGCCTTAAAAGACACACAAAAATGCAACTAAATGGGTTCTAGAAGTTAAAGTTACTATTTAATGTGACATGAAGCAGCACAAACAGAAACATCTGACGTGTTAAATGAAACCTGGCGTAAAACTGTAGAAAATTAACATCATATTGTCTGAAAAAAAGTGTTAAACAGGTCACACTAAATGCAACCTTTTTGGTTTATAGAAGCTGTTTTTCCTTTTGTTTTTAATGTTGTACATACTTCCTATATATCTACATTGTATCCAAATACAGAAACTGAGAAATGCCTGTGGTCATTATAACTTTACTAAACCAATGAACTTAATTTTTGACCTAAAACTTTTGCACAGTAGTTCACATGTAATCCTATTAAATGTGTTTGCAAATTCCCAGTTAACACTTTGACTGCATATTTATTTCTTGTGTTTCAGTTAGTTTTTCATATCCATTCTGTATCTGGTGTTGGTCAAGTCACATCTAGAGTTGTGCTGCTCATTATTCTATTCCTCTTATTTGTCCTCATAGTTTGTGATTTGGTTTGTTCCTGCATGCTTAGCATTGAATCACACTTCTTATGGTTGGGGTTAATTTGTTTATTTGCACATTTAAGATGAAAGCATCTCTTTATGTGACTTTTCAAAATGTTCCCTCAAATAGTGTCAGATTTATACATCGATATCACCCTCACATCTGTATTAAATATTCATGAAATTGGCAGCAAGAAAGGAAAGGGGCCTATTGATGCAACAGACAGACTGTAAATAAGTCTGTTTCTCAGCATTTATAACTTGAATGCTTTTTGCACGAAGACAGACTTAAGGGAGCGGGAAAGAGTTAATTCACAGAGGACAGAAAAATCTTCATGTTTGGCTTCCAAGCAAAATGGTTTCCTGATTAATTATATGGTTTATTTTATTCAGCAGTCACTTGGTGGTATCCAAACGTGCCCTTTCTTCTTCATCATCTGAAAAACAACAATTGCCTGCTAAAATAATAATAATATAACTGATAACGCTGTACTCTGAAGACATTAATGTAACAAGGGATTCTTTCTGATGCCAAACTCTCTCTTCTATTCTATTCTCTTCTCTGCCAGTGACTCACATCATGGACTTTACTTTCTTTCTTATCTGAGATTGTTCAGTTCCTTTTCCTCCAACAGATGACTGGTTCAAAAGGCCAGGAGCTCTGCAGAGACTGTGCATGACTTCTGAAGACACACTCTCTCCAGCTCGAGAGCTCTGATGTGCGTGTGTGCATGTGTGTGTGTGTGTGTGTGTGTGTGTGCAGCATAAAATAAGCAGACAAGCTGTGCTAACAAGAATACGGGTTGTGTGTGCACAGAGATGTGACACATGGTGAGAGAGTTACAGCACAAACAATGTTTTGTTATAGGAACTGCAACTATTTCTGCTCTATGTGGGAGGACGTAGTACTGCTTTTCAAGAGCCAGACCAGCAGAAACCCTTTGTTTTATTGGCAGACAATACGGCAGTATTGGCATATGGGAGGTTGTATGTGACGTTCGTGAGTTCTGTGTAGATACACTATGCAAATATCTTTTCTCCCGCTCCAGGAGTACACAACACATGGCCAGTCCTGACTTCACCGAGATAAGACCGAATCCCATCCAAAAAGAACTGCACTGATATCTGAACGGATTTTGTTCTTCTTGCATTGATTCCACTCTCCATTTCCTGTGTAATGGACTTGCCAGTAATGAGTGCCCACAGTGATCTGATCCAAACTGACAGGTCTCCATATTATCCGTGGCTCCTAGGAGCTGAGCAGTGGGAAGTAGAGCCTGGTACAACTAAATATAGGTCCAGGTGGAAGGACAAACCTTGAACTCCCCTTTATGTTGTAGAAAGGGGAGGTGAAAGCATCTGGCTGCAAAGGACCGTGAGGGAAAAGGCACGTTTAATTCAGAGAAAACACTACTGAAGTTTATTTCTATAGCACCTTTCAAAACAGATTATAGCGCAACAAGCAATAAAAGCACAGAATGAAATGAAAACATCTCTCTTGCCAAGGCTGATATAGTTTCTAGTCCTCCGGTTGTGATGACTCTCGTGGTCCTCGTGGATAAGCGCGTTTCGCTGGTGGGTGGTGACATTGGCACTATGAAGGTAAACTAAACCTCCCACACCGCGGCGGTCCACAGTCCACTGGACGTCAGGCTGAACCCACGGGCTTCATCATTTTGGCAAATCAGTGGATCCTTGAACAAATTGTAGCCTCTCTCTCTCTCTCTCTCTCTCTCTCTCTCTCTCTCTCTCTCTCCGTCTCACCGTTCCGTTATTCTGCACCTGTCAGCAGAGGAACCGCGCGCTCTTCCCTTCCCTTCCTTCGCTTTATTTACCGTCATGACTTCTCCAAAAGATGCGAATGGGCCGGTGAAAGCGGTTCCGCAGCAGGATCAGGTAGGACTTTAATCTCATCCTCATCCAGTCTTTTTTTTATTATTATTATTTCGTTTTATTTTGTTTTTCCTGTTTGTCTCTACGTCTGATCTTTTGCGCAAACAGTTTATCGTAGGATAAAACAACAGAGATTCCAAAGACGCAC
>JAPSES010000030.1:3708095-3720892 GCA_029822895.1 Maxillicosta whitleyi | reverse complement strand
CAGTTTTTGTGTTTTGTGTTCTGTCTGTAAACAGCTCCCATGGTGTAATATAAATGCAGCCAAGACGCAACTTGCAAACTTGTGCCTAAATATTTAATGAACCTCTATTGTAACCCCAGCTTACAACCTTAGCCTCTATACCATAACAGCGAATGTGGTGTCTTGTTTTCATGAACATGGACTGAAAGCAGCTTCTAGTCTTGTGAAGGAGCTTTGGAGACAGAAACAAAAATGATGTTGAACCAAAAAAAAAAAAAAGCAAAAAATGATTGTGTGAGTGGGTGTTAATTACTTTGTATTGTTCTGTCAACTAAATGGGCTTCAATTGTGTTCAATATGGTGAACACACTGTGAGGCGATGTAATGGAGTACAGACACAAGGTCTACTTTTACATAACAAGGCTCCTGGCAATGATAACATGATTTTACTCAAAAGGGTCTTCTTGAATATAGGATCTAGTTGTGTAGCAAGTGTTGATTGTTGAGTATTTGGCTCTTCAGTCTGTATAATAGCCTACTAGAGAATGACAAAATCAGCCTCAGTACTTCAGATAAAAGTCCTCCACTGTTCAGTCAGAAAAAAATTATTAGACCATCAAAAGTCATCAAAAACAATGGTTATGTAATCAAGTACTAACTCCTGTGTGTATCATGTGACTAAGACAGACAGAAGAGAAAACACAGAATGAATAAAAGCACTGTTATTGGCAGTATAATGACATAGATACTGGTGCAAGAACTTAAATGATTTTGGTTTTTATCAAGAAACCATGGAAAATGGATAGATATCAGCTCTGAAATTAAACTGTTGTGAGCTATTTTTGTTGTTATCATTATATTTGTCCAAACAGATGTACCTTTAGTTGTACCAGGCATTAAAATGAACAAGAAATTGAAGAAAACAAGGGTGGTCTAATACACTTTCAGTCACTTAGACTGAATATTGGAACAGTTTACCACTCAACATGAGACTCACACTCATATACCTCCTTCAAATCACAATCTAAACATTAGATGAAGGAAAATCAAGCCTGTGTCCATGAGTAGATTGCCCTCACTGCGTTGTTTTGTGTATTTTTATGATGTTTTGTCTTTTGGCAGTTGTTTTTCTTGTCACCTGCCTAGGGACTACCTAGTACTGCTGGTACAATGTGGCATATTTACAGCTGCAATTGTTGTAGATGTTCATTAATATGCACTGACTGTCCCTAATGCACAAATAAATAAATAAATAAGAATTCCACAACTGTATATCACTGTTGAATAGTCAAGATATAATTAACTTTGTTGAAGTTTGGAAAGGTTTCACTTGCATTTGCTGGGGCACTTTCCAAGCTTGAACTTCCCATCTGTGTGTGTCTTGAATGCAGTCAGTGCAGCACCTTTGAATATTTTAAGTGTAAAATGTTTATTTTTGTGTCCTATTCAGACATTTATGAAAGCAGGAGTGCAGAGTCGATGGTGGAACAGTATGTCTTTATCCATGCTCAAATCTAAACAGGGAGCATGAGCTCTTTAAAGGCTGAGAGGAAATCGAATGCTAGACTTTAAAAAAGGGAGGCTTAGCTCAGAGAGTGAAATATACATATACCCATATGCATTTTCAACATAGCAGAATACTCTGTTTTTACCTTGGGCACCCTGACTTTCCAGCATTGTCAGTGGAAAGATAAGCTGCATCTTTTTAAAGCTTAGTTATTCTCATATGTAGCCAGCCTTGACTTTTCTTTTTTCATTATGTACAGTTTGTACATTCAGTCTTTCTGTTAATAAAGACCATGGAAAGAATACTCTTTCTACACTGACGGCGGAAACTCGTCAGTGACCTTGCTTGTTCATAATATCAGTTTCAGATGCAAGCAGCGGCCTCAGCTTCTGTGAAGAGATGGAGACAGATATATCATAGCACAGATTTCGAGCCCCCATGAGTGCACCATCACAGTTGCTGACAGTCAAGGTTTTAATGCTTATAGCGTTGCACTTGGCTCCGCACACAGCTCAAATCTGAAGCGTAAGTAAATAAATAGATGGAAAACTCCAGCTATCGTATCCTCTTTTCCATTAAAAATGCTCCTGTCTCCATTAGGGGAGTCATTTTAGGCCCAGGAAGTCCATATCCTCTTCTTTATGTAATACACCATCACTGTCATGTCCTTTTGCTGTTGCGCTGCTGCAAACAGTTCTCAGATTGTTGCTTATCCTGATGCTTGAAGGCATACAGAAATTGCCTCTATGCTTTGTTCCTTTTACCGTCTCGATTTGTTGTTTCTGATCATATCTGCTTCAGTCCTGTATCCGTTTTTTTTTTTTTTTTTAAATCCAGGTCATTGTCTTGCACAAACTAGCATCGGTGTTTTACTCATCCCCATTTTCCAGTCGCAGCTTGGTCATTGTTTGGTCACAATATAATCATTTAAAATATGAGAACCTATTCAGGCTGAAGGGATCAAAGGTGATTCATGCAGCAAAAAACAAAACAAAAAAATACAGCTGCATAAAAAGTCCTATTATAAAATGGATGAAATGGGTACACTGCATCACAGACTCTGCTAAGAATCACCTCTGAATAAATACCATTTCAATGTTTTTGTTAGGTCTTCTCCACCTAGACTTCAATTTGTTCTGTCCATAATTACTTTGAAAGGGTAATGGGACACTTATTTTTTCCCTTTACTGCAGAAATGGATTCATTTTCTGGAATATGTCAGGAAAACTGTAAATTAAAAAAAAAAAAAAAAAAAAAAAGAACATTAATTGACACTTCTTGATAATTCAGCTTCAGGTCTGATGATTAAAAATACTGTGCCATTTTGTCCAGAGGCAGGCAGTGATTCATATATCCCCCTAAAAAAATACTTATTTTCTCCATTCATACCATTTTCCTGCCAATTGAGTCAGCAGGAGTTAGCGCTGCCTCATTTTTACTTCTCTGTGCTCTATTCAGTCCAGCCTGTTGTTAACTCTTACAAAGACAAATGAAAAGCCATACAAAGCCCAGGAAATATCCACTGATGCCTCTGTGTTTTGTACTCATATTTCCAGTTTTATGGATCATTTCCCACGGATCTTGATTCTAATCTCTAAAACATACGCCCAAATATTCATTTATACTACACAGATTAGAACAGATTTCTTCTCCATCTGTTTTTTTGGTTTTATTTCTAATCATTGACATTAACTGAATGTTAGTATGCTTTTAATTATGGTCACATACTGTGCACTCTTTTGGAACTGTATAAAAATAAAATAAAGTATAAAATATAAGTATAACAACTTGGGTTGCAAATGAGATTGTGTGATTTAGAGAGGGTCATGGGGTTGATAGAGCCTATCCCAGCTACCATCAGGCAATGCCACCAGTTTGAATGATTCCATTAAAAAGTCATATTGCAATTATTGTGTTCAATATTGGTTTGTGAGTTCATGATTAGTTATAGAGGAAAATATAAAATGCAAAGATGACTGATTTGAAGTGTTAAGTCAAACATCTGTGTATCACCATATATCAGTGCATGTGTTTTTACATTTCTGCAACTAAATGACCCTAAATTCCTATTGGTATGCTCCTGGCGTAAATGTGTAAAAGAGGTTATCGAATAAAACAGTATTCTTGAATATCTTATATTAGCATTTGCTGCTTTAAGAAAAAAAAAAACTCAAAACAAACAAACAAACAAACAAAAGCTCAACTGTTTGGATCTTTGCAGATGTCAGGGATCACTTAAGTCAGTAAGATTTCCATTTTTTTTAGACTTTTGTTCAAGAAGAGAAGTTATTTACCAGTCACTCCCACCTGCTACTTAACTTTAAACTGTTCTGCAGCACAAACGAATGACATTTTGGTCTTAGGCCAATAAACAGTGAATTACAGAGCAATATACCCAGTAAACCTGAATGAAATGAGAAGCTCTGTCACCTGTGATGATAGTGATATGACTTATGATACATACACAAACACTGGCTGGAGTTGTGTACATTAGCTATAGTGTGGCTCACTGCATTCTGCTGAAATAAGGGTAAATATTTGTGTCCAGCAGTGTCAGGATTACCCTCTTCCTCTTCCTATCTGTGTTTCCCTCACTATATGAAGAAATAAGCTCAGAGCTGCAATTACAGACTGAAAATGGCACGTTTTGACAAAAACACATCTTTTTATGTGCCATTTTCTTTTGTCGGGATTTAGCCATTTTAATATCCCAACTCACTTCTTGATTTGCATGCATTCCACCAAAACAACACTCCAAATTCTGTTGTATTTGGAAATTCCCTGTTGAAGCAAACTGCACTTAAAGGAGTGACATTTTGCTTTAAAAAAAAAAAATGAATTATGCATTTTAAAACATTTCCCTGTGTTCTACATAAACTGTAAATGCTCTGCTTGGGTCTGAATTCTTCCTTAATTTAACTCCACAGGTTGATCTTCAACCTTATTTCTCAGTAATGACACCAGAAAAGTCATTTTGAGCACTGGCCCTTTAAATGCACATGCTGCTGCTAAACAATTATGTCATACTCAGAGAAATGCTCATCAGAAGTCTGGACCTTATATGTGCAAATGTTGCAATGTAACTAGTTACAAATTAAGTAGGGATTAAAACAGGTTGTAGAAATCCACTCAATTTTTGCTGGAATTAATAGCAACTGGGTAGCTTAGTGGTTTACACTGACTTTAGTGCGGAAGATGGCTGGTTTCATCCTCAGGTGGGCCCTTGGGTAAGGCCCTTTACGCTATACACCTATGCATGTAGCCACAAGGGTTTCACAGTGTCTCATTGTGCCAGTCCCAAGCCCACGTAAATACAGAGGGTTGTGTCAGGAAGGGCATCCAACATAAAAAATGCCAAATAAACATGCAAATGTGTTTCACTGTGGCGACCCCTGAAGGGAAAAACCGAAAGGAATTACTACTATTTTTGCTGGAATAAATATAAAGATAGTTTTGCAGCAGCTGGAGGGTTCAAATTCAAACTTTGTGAACTATTAGGATCCAAATACACACATAAATGAACCAAAGATAAAAGTGAGTTTAGCAAAAATATGAGCCCTCTAAGAAGTAGCCAAACAATCCAGACATATTTCACTGTTATTCCAGAACAATAGTGGAGGATGCCAGACCTATGTACAGCACTGACACAGCTGTAATGAAGTGTGGAGGTTGGTCTGGGTATGTGAGACTGTATTAGCTCCTGCTTTGAACACAACTGGTTCTGCATATTTTACGCTGCATCTGTGTTTGTAGCACATCTCCCCTGATTCCAAAATCATTCCAATCGATGTAGTGTGTTAGTTTTTCTCCACATCCGTATAAACCATATTTTCCTCACTTTTCTCTCCTCAGTCATTATATTTGCCAAGCTCATAGTCAACAAACTGACACCAATTAACCTGAGGGGAGCTGACAGCCGGCTGGGTTTCATCTGGTTGGTCAAATGATGTGAATGTATTGCTCGTGTATTCACAGCTCCATCTGATAGGTCAAATGTTTGCATGCTAAACGTGCTGTGTGAATAAATAACTGAAACTAGAAAAGCACTCAGAGAGTGCAAACCTCCGCCAAGCTGCACAGTTCCCCCACATATTGGGACTGACACCCCACAATATTACTCCCACATTTGCTTTTTATCTATTTTTTTAGATTCTTGACACTGGAAACATACCCTTTGCAATTAGAATTACACTGATATCTGTTATTTGTTGAATAGTTATTACGAAAATTGACATTTCCGTAATGGTGGTTTTCTTCAGGATCTAGCTCCATAACTACTGAAGATACATCTATAGAAAAGTCCATAGACTATATGAGAAAACACGCATTCCACTGCCATCTGGTGGACATTTGTTAGTACTACAACAACACCAATAATAACTAATAGAGAATCCTTTCCTTTCCTGGATCCAGACGGTGATCTGGATCCCCTCCAAAATTTCATCAGCTCTTCCTTGTCTCAGAGCGAACAATTCCTGAAAAAAATTCATTAAAATCTGTTCATAACTTTTTGAGTTATCTTGCTAACAAACAAACTAACAAATAAACCCTGGTGAAAACCTTACCTCCTTGGCGGAAACACTGGTTTATTTTAACATCCCCTTGAGTAGATGAGCAATCTTTGAAATATGTTATGTGCTTTGATTTAAATATTTCGACCTGTTTTGTATGTTTTGCTTAGAGTTGTTGCTTTACAGTTTGTGTGAATGTTTATATATGTTTTGTTGACGCTTTTAAACATCTAGGTATATTTGAGGGATTTCAGGGTCCCACTGGTTCCAAAGGTAAATGCAGACCCACACATATAAAGAAGCCCCCTGACTCTGTTTTAGTAACATGTCTGTTCAGATAAAAAAAAAATAGCATTTATGAGATTTTTAAATGAGGCGCTCTGGGTGTAATTTAATTTAAAACTGCCAACATATACAATCCAGTAGAATTTAAGAGTCAGAGCCCTGTAAGAGAAAGCATCTCATTGGATATTGAATAATTTATTCCCAAGTGGAATCAGATAATGGCATAAAAGGCAGTGTTCTAAATCATTTAATATTATTTTGACTTGTTGTGAAAGAACAACACAATGCACTTGTCTTCTTCTCACTTACCTCACCCTGAGATCAATTACTACTAGTAACACTACGGCCATCACTGCCTCTGCTTCATCTATAACTCATTAAAAAGGCAATGGTTTTGGAGATGTTTAAAGCTGCTTTTTTTTTTTTTTTTTTTTAATTATTATTAAAGAAGTGGATCAGGTGAGAGTATGGAGGCTAAAAGGAACAGCTTGTGTTAGTAGTTTTTAAATTAGAGTTATTATAGCTAAGGAAGACAAACCAAAACTAGCAGTGATGAATCTAGAAATCAAAACTTCTCATAATTCCTGAAAAAATTTAACAAAGATGAAACAAAATTTAAAATAATCCCAAAACAATATTAGTTTACATAGTGTTATCTCCAAATTTTCCAGTTGCCTTTTGCTCTATGAAGCATTTCACAATCTTTACTTTCACAATATAAAGCTTTATCTCTTCCACTTCTCTGTCATTTCTCTCATTAATGCACTTTTCTGAATTTGTATTTGAAAAGACTGCAGTTTTCATCATTATACTCACAAAATCAAATTGGTGTTTTTGAAGGATTGCAGTTAGTTCATTTTTCTCTTTCGCTGTGCTTTTGGGCTATTACCTTGCACTGATTAATTTTAATTTCACAGTTTTGTGCTTCCTTGTGCTTATCAGAGCTGAGTCCTTATCAACAAACATGCCCACAGGTGACAACAACATATCAAAATCACATCTGTTTTCTTTTTTCTGTCTCACTTCAATTTTCAGTTTTGCAAATTGCATTTTTCAGAGTGGTCAAGGGGAACAGACAGATACCTTACTATCTATGAACCAAAAGCCAGCTAGCATGAATTCTTAATCTCTTTCATGAATGGCCATGATTTATTGATGCCGTTCCAGAGGAAAAGTTTCCCCCCAATGTCCGAAGTGTAGTGCTTCAGTCTCCAGTTTGACTGTTCTCAGACAGCGACCACATTACAGTGGAGTGATATATCGTGTGTCCAGTGTCCAGTGTCTTTACAGCGTCCTGACGGCTGAAGTTTGCTTTCTCTTCAGACGCCTGTCCTCCTGTGTGTCTTGTTTCGTAATCCTGAGGTAATTTTGTACGCCCCAGGGCACGTGTCCCACCTGACACTCATCAGTAACATTAGTCCCTACTGTACTATACACCAGCCAGCACCATCTTCACTGCAAATCTGACTCAAATGACTCTCCTGGTTCCCTTGGAAACCAGGTGCTCAGAGATCAGGAAAGATCCATTTCACACTTCGGCAGCGAGTGGAGAGACAAAGAGAAAGTGGGAGGGAAAGAGGATTAGAGAGAAAGAGTGGGGGGATAAAGCAAGCTTGACCTTAAAAGATGCTTGATTCTTACAGTGTCTTTGTCTTGAAATAGAATGAAAATAGTAACAAATGGATTGAAAAAAATGTGTTGCTTCCTCCTATGGGATTTGGAACAGTTGGAGAGCAATGGGAAAAAGCACACAGTTTATTTAGATGTGGCATCTGAAGGGAACAGAGTGAAAATGGCGGCAGTTATCATTTATTGATGCTGCTTTTATTGTTATCATCTGTAAGTCATGCATGCCTGCTCTTCACACAGACTAACAGCAGGAGAAGCCTTAATGCAGACAGCCTGCAATATTTTATGTCTGGAAGCTCTGTCTAAGGTCATGATGTCTGTTTTCGCTCATAGACTCGCCTCTGCCTTGTTTAAGAGCTGTTCAGAAAGGTTAAGTTGAATGAGGTAAAGTTTTATGATAAACTGCGACAAATGGTGATCTTTTTCTGTGAGTGAATATAGTCAGAGGTTGAAGCTGACTCCATATTGGGCGGCTGTGGCTCAGTTGGTAGAGCCAATGACCAAAGGGTTGGTGGTTCAAATCTTGGCTCCACATGTCAAATTGTCCTTGAGCAAGACATTGAACCCTAAATTGCTCCCAGTAGAGTCTGGCATGGTAGTGTGTTGCATGGTACAGTAGCGTAGTAGCAGCCTACTGATGTATGTGTGTGTGTGTCAATGTGAGGCTTTGTAAAGCAAGTATCAAAGTGTAGAAAAGCCGTATATAAGTGCAGTCCATTTACCATTTCATTGAGTGAAAATATTTTGCATTTTATAGCACAGTGAAGCAGTCTGAGTAATCAGAGTACAGACATGTTATTATTATTGGCAATTTGACTGAGGAGCGCTCACTCCAATACTGTGCTGTTATAACTGAATGATTGTCACTATTTCAAAGAAGGAAGATAAATATAAATAAAAACTACAGACAAACATGTCACACCAGTGCATTGGTTTCAGTTTTATCACCTGATATTAATCATTGGTAAATAACATTTCATACATTCAGTGATGACTGTACCTGGTGGTTGTCTCTTGTATTTTACTGAAGATTATTTTCGATTACTTCCAAAATAACATGGTGACAGAGGCAGGTTTTTAATAATGAAGTTCACAATGTTATCTGCAATAGTGTCAGATTTATTAGTCAGTACAATCCTGAACACATATTACCTCAACAGAATTAACAATACAAGTGTGGTAAAATCAACCCATTTCCTAAAGTGTGTGTTGAATACGTCGTTAAATATATTTCTGGTCAGTCATTTTACTGATACGATGAAACAGAGGTTTGACTTTTATTTCATAATATATTGTATGTTTTGTTTCTCTTACACAAAATGGGAGAAAACTCATCAATAACAACTTAAAAATGCATTGATTTTGGCAGCAAAAAAGCAGTTAAACTATTGGAATTGGAGTCTTAATTGCACAGTCGATGCATCCTTAATTCAAAGACACTTTACACTCATTAATAATGATGATTAGTAATAATGCACACAACAAAACTATACAATGTCATGTTGTTTTTTAAGTATTGGGTATTGATCTTACCAATTTTTTGTTTTCTTTTAAAAAAATCATTGTATAAGTTTATTATTTTTTATTGTAATTCTATATTTTTCTGTCACATTCATCTCTCAAGACAGTTTTTCCTCTAATTTTATCTAACGTTTGTTTATTATTGTCTGATTCGTGACATTCTTTCACTTATCACTTATTTACTTTGACTTATTATTATTGTGTTATTTACCATTTATTATTATTTATTATTTATTTTAGTAGTAGTAGTATTGCACACAGTCTTAATTATCCATGTCATTTGATATTCACATGCATATTATAATTTAATTGTATCATGTAGAGTCCACACCTTGCCTGGTTAAATCACGACATTCCAATTCCAATGCTGGCATTGGGTCTGGCCAAGCATATTAACAAAACCTGGTTCTCAAATCTAAAAAAAAGTGCGTGGTTCAAATTTGAAGTACCCGCCTCCCTCAAATGTCTCAGTGTGCTACTGGTCGAAGCCAGAAAAGGCGTTGTCAAAGAGTTCCAGATTCTGCCGGAGACCCAAAAGCTGTGAATAGTATGCTTTGCCAGACCGTGTGGAGGCCACGGGCGGGTGACGACACAGAATGGGCGGGCCCAGGCTAGTCCACACCTTAACACTCATCAAGTTTTAAGGTGAGAATGTTTTACTGAGGGTGACATGGTTGTGCAGGACAGCATTCATACTTCAAAGCAAGAAGGTTCTTGGTTCAACTCCAACATCAGTCGACAGGGGGACCTTTCTGTGTGGATTTTTTTTTTTTTTAAATTTTTATTTAAATGTTTATTTCATGTGGACATAGAAATTACATTGGACAAACCAGATGCATTGTTTAAGTGTTTTAGGACAAGTGCTAATTTACAACACTAGTCCACAGGAGGCTTTTGTGAAATAAGATCCTTAAAATATGAAACAGGAAAAAAGTGAAAAAGAAAAGAAAAAAAAGAGACAAACAAGAATGAGAGAGAGAGAAAACATATAATAAATCAAAGCAAAGACAATATGAACAAGCAGTCAGCCAACTACAACACTTCATGTATACACTGTTGTTTCCATTTTAGCCAGTGTTTGAGTCCTTTATAAAAAACATTTCTATTGGTTTCTAATTTTATTTCAGTGGGTTGAGAGTTCCAAAGTTTAGCCCCCTTTACAGAGAGAGCAGACTGACAGAAAGAAGTCTTGCATCTTGGAACTAGCATGTTCTCCATGTTCTCCAGCTTCCTCCCACCATCCAAAGACAGGCACTGAGAGGTTCATCTAAATTGTCCATAGGTGTGAATGTGACAGTGATTGTTTGTCTCATATGTTCTGCGATGACCTGCCAACATGTTCAGGGTGTACCCCACCTTCGCCCTTAAGCAGCTGGGAAAGGCTTCAGTGACATTAGTGAGGATAAAGTGGGTTCAGAAGATGAATGAGCGACTACTTTATGGAACTTTGTCACATCAGACCTGTGTTATTTTCCTTTTGTAAATATGTATAAAAGCCAATATTTCCTGTTCTGCCTCTAACATACAGGTGACAAAAGGTTAAGTAGTGACTTTTTAAATAAGTGGCTGAAAATGATGTGGGTGGTTGAAATAGCAGCAGCAGGAGCAGCAGCAGCAGCAGCAATAACAGACCTAAGTGACCAGTATTTTGTCACAGAAAGAACAAGAAATATTGATCCCAATCCTCTGAAGTTGGTGTTATATATGTGGGAATATTTACAGAGAAAGTTAACATTGTAACCTCTTCGTGTGGGTACTGTTTTAATAATGATTTCATGATGAAAATTGCAAAAAGCAACAGTTTTTGACCATTGATTTACTATCGACTTTAAAGCTTCCTGACCTCTGTTTGTGTAATGAGGTGTGTATTTACATAAACGCAGAACATACCTTCATGCTCATCCTCCGTTTGCTCAGTCTGAATTATCCCACAGGGCCTGGGAGACATGCATCGAAAATCAAAGAGAACTAGGTTATCTGATCTAACTTTACCTTTAGTACAAAGAATTTGTTTTTTTGTGGATACTGAATCTGAATATTTATTCACACGCCCTCCAGGACGCCATCAAAGTGGCAATATTCTGTTAAGAGATGCTTTTCTTCACACATCCCTCAAGAGCTGTCACCATTATAGCTGTCGCAATTATGGATTTGTACCTCTCAGTCAGGCACAGGCTGTACAGAACTGGATACTTGATGCCTCTATATCGCCTGTCTGTACTAATGTGTTGGCCATTTCCAGCACAGATATACAGAGGAACAAGTAATCGAATGCAGAAACAAGACTGTTATCCAAATGCATGTCTCAGCCTCTGATTATTTCATTTCTGGCTCAGGTCAGGGGTCTAAAGCAGTGGTCCCCAACCTTTTAATCCACACGGCATGACAATTTTACCATGGCCTGGGGGTGGGGAATACTCCTGTGTACTCGTTTGCAACTTAACGTCTGCTCTGCCCCTTAAATAAATTATAAAAACAAAAAAACAAATACATGTGGAAAAATAAATAAAGAACAAAAACCAGCAATTCCACATTTTTTTCCTCTATTACCTAAATACACAATGAGTTTTATTACTATTAAATACTCATGAATTTTATTTTTTTAACGTCCAGTCTACCCCGTTTTTTAGTTTTTGTTGCCATCACTGCTGAAAACCCCAGTCCACGCAGATATTATTTTGGAAATGGCAACAGGGTTTTCAGTGCTGTAGCGGTGATCTCAGGGTGCTCTGCCATTACTTTAATCCTGAACACCGGCAGAGTTGTTGTCTGAAAAATACTTTTAAAGCCGCTGTCATTTGCGATCTCAGCAGTTGATCTTCTTCTTGCATAAATATGCTGGATTCATCTGATCTTTACTCATTTTTGCAAACTTGTGGGTTCAATTTTGGGGCTCAAGTGACCGAGATGTAACCAAGAGAATCAGTTTTCAAAATAAAACATTTTTCAAAATATAAGATTGTGAAGACTCAGATAATAAATACAGCGGAAATAATTAGTAATTTCTTGGGCGGCCTGGTGCCAATTGATCCACGAACCGGTACCGGTCCACAGCCCAGGGGTTGGGGACCTCTGGTCTAAAGGATTGTTAATGTTAGTAACATCTTCAATGGCATGTCCTTCTTATTAGAGCCCCGGACAGAGTCGTATCCTCCTATTTCACACACACAAGTCAGTACACCTTTCACCTAAAATGAAAATCAGTGCCAATGCAGCAATAAATCACCTTATTGATGTGTCTGCTGTTTTTCTATGTGTATTCACCGCCTTCAGTATTGATTGGCTTTGCTGTGAGACAAACTGTACAGAGACAGTGGGTCCACAGTGTATGAACACACACACAGGCATATATATACACACACACA
>JAPSES010000030.1:3673624-3683711 GCA_029822895.1 Maxillicosta whitleyi | reverse complement strand
CCTCACAATCAGAGGAACACAGCATTGATACAAATGGTCCAGCTCAATTACTTTGTTTCAGTACCAAACTGCCCACAACACCCAGAGGCCTCATGAGCGTCATCATCTCACAATACTGTACTCAATCCTGCAATCTGATGGAAATGAAAAGTAAAGCAGCTAAAACATGGCGCTTGTATGTACATTTAAGTTACTTATTTTACAAGGAATATTTAAAATTCAAGTTCTGTTAAAAATCAAAAAACAAACAAAAAAAAAATAATATGAAAAACAGGGGGGGAAAGTATAAAACATGTTAAGACCAGAGTGGAATGCCTAAGGAATGGAAGCTCGGCATTTTGTTACATAAACCTGTAGAATGACCGTGAGAGTCAACAGTAAAAATGTCATTCACAGTAACATCTTCGTGTATCTCAACAAAGACAATATGGCACCCTTAACATTTCATTGTGAGGCACTTCCTGTTGTGGAACATGATTCTGATTCAATTACCCATTTCTTCTTGTTTCAACCTTTTTTTTTCCTTTCTCCAACGCCAGTCGACTACAGATGAACCATGAACACTAAAACATTTGCATCAGAGGGATGTTGTTCACTGCTCTAAAACCATGTAACTGGGAAGGATAGTAACTGTTTTCATTTGCATAAGTCCAGTGTTTCCTTTGTACCTTTGGAAAGGCCCCTTTGACAGCAGAAACCTCATAGGCAGTCCATACACAGGCTGTACCAAAAAAACACACTTCAAGTACACATAAAAATAGGGATTTTTACACTTTAGATAGAATGAAACACAAGCATCTAAAGCTTTTAGTCAGTATTACAGCAAGCATGTCTGTACATTCTTCATTTGGTTACCGAGACTCATCGACTCTGAACATCATAACTTTCTTTACACAAAAATAGTTCCTCTGCAATACTAAAAATCTGTACTTTTATCTACTTCCTATTCATCCTAAAATTCATCTTTAAAGCCACTTGTCTAAGCCTTTCAACAATCTTGTTCTTTGAGTGTCGCTGTCCACACATGCTTGCACGTACTTCACAGGCTCAACGCTTCATGAGCAACAGGTCCTCTCATCGTCAGCATAAACAGGGATTTGTTTTAGGAGGGAGGGAATCCTCCTGCTAAACCATCTCCAAGTCATCAAAAACAAAAAGAAAGAAAAAGTATAAACAACATTTCGTTTCATGCCTTATAAATGAGCAAGATCAACAATCCCTGTGTGCGGTAATTCTCTTTTCACAAACACACACACACCAGCTACAGACACACTCCAGACTAACATTTTTTTGTACAACATGCTCTTTCACTAACATTGGTCATACAACAGACGTTACACTGACAGGCTGCCACGTACACACACATCTTACAGACAGAGAACCCAAACACAAACACAGTCACTCACTTCCAACACATCTCACAGGTATTGATAGAAGCGCGAGTGGACCACCTGGGAACTGGTTAGTTTATGTGGGTGAGCAGTGGCAGAGAGGCTCAGGTTTTTACTGGGGGGGACGTCCCCATTCATCGACTCAGATGGACGATATGGGAGTTCAGAGGAGGACGATGAGGCTCCGAGGTTTTGGGAATTTGAGCTGCACAGTTCCCCCTGCTGTTCGTTGAGGTCAAGGCTGACCTCAGGATTGCTGGTGCGGTGGCGCTCGCGAGCAATCCAGTCCCCGATGGAGAAGTCCTGAGAGCTGCACTTTGGCTTCAGCCGGTCCACAGCTGACAGTTCTGACCGCGAGGCTGAGCCGATGCCGACCTGCTGAGGCCACTCACCCAAAACAGACAGCTCTGCAAAGTCTCTCTGACCGCCCATGGTGTGTCTCCGTCTGATGTTCTTCTTCTTGCTGCGGCCCTCGGGGGACCGACTCCTTTGGGTTCCAACACCAAACATGTCATCCACAGACATTCGAAGACGCACCTTGAGTCGATCTGTGATCTTTAGTTTCCAAGCAGGTTCCGTCTTGTCCAGCTCACTACGGGATGAGGAGCTGAGGCTGCCGGTGGAGCGGCCCTTGACTGAGCCCAACACCCGCGACAGTCTATTGGAATCTTTATCGCTCCGTGACCCCTCCAGTGACGACTCACTGTTGGTCTTTTGCTGAGCTGCTTTCTTTCTAGAAAGCGTATCGCATTCGATGAGTCTGTGAGAAGGGAGTGGTCGTACAACTTCCTGCAGTTCTCGGTGCTCTGTCACTCCGCTGTCTCTTCCTACAGTAAATACTGACAGGTCGCTCTCGCTGTCCGTCTCCATCGGCCGTCCCTCGCTGATGAGCTCACTTCGCTCATCATCTGCCTCATCTCCACCTCGGCTTTCAGCCACTGACTGCACCTCAGGACTTAGAGTGCTGAGCTCAGCTCCAGTTAGGAACGTCATGGAAGATGTGGTGGAGTAATCTGATGTGATGGAGCACACCTCTGCCCCCAACCCACTAGGACCTGCCTCTGGTCCCAGTGCTGCCATCCGACCCCGCCTCATTCTGGGAACTGAAGCCTGGGAGCTGGTGCTGTTCATCGTACCAAGGTCAGACACTGTGTCATCGTAGTTGGAGGGCGGATCTGAGAGAGAGGACTGGTGTGCCATCGGTATGCGGTAGCTGAGGTTTGGGGAGTGAGGGGGTGAGGCATAGGGGGAGCCTGTTTGAAGGGTGGGGGGAAGGTGCTCAGGAGGCAGGGTGGGAGAAGGCTGTGACAGCAGACTGCTGGAGACGGACTCATTCCTGTTGGTGTTGTCAAGCTGCTCCTCTGAGCTGTTCCTGTGCTTGTCTTTCTCACCAGCTTCATCTGTCTCCCCCTCCTCCTCCGTCCGGCGGTCTGGGGTCCACAGAGGCTGCTGCTGACTCTCCTCCGGGAGATCCTTTTTGGGGAACACAGAGTCCAGGTCATCGTCTGAACTGCTGGGATGAGCTTTGTCCTTAGGCTTCTTGCGCTTCCGGCTGGCGAAGAAGGAGGAGCGCAGCATCTCTTTGCTACACTGATCCTTCCCAGATCCCCACAAGCCCTAGCATCAGAAAAGCACATCATTAGAGGCTCACACCAAAACCAAACAATAAAATATGTGAATCAATGAAACTAGGCAGCAACTTTACCTTTGATTTCGATGAGTCACTACATGCTGAATCTATGTTAAAGAAAAAAACACAGTCATTAGTAACAGTCTGCCACCAGCTTGACTTGCTAGAACAGTTAACAAGATAAAAAGAGATAAAAGGCATATTAAAAGTTTACTTCGACTGAAACTGACATACACGATGAGAACAATGAGAGCAGCTGAATGGAAGCAGATGGTTGATTTTCGGTTCAGAAAAGAGAGAAAGGAGACGAGTAATCACAGTATGCAGTATATGGAAAAGTGGATAAAGAGGCCTGAGATGTGCGATGAGAGGAAAAGGAAGTGGAAACCCGGCAGTAAACCAAGACACAAAGCAGCTCATGCTCATGTATCGGTG
The DNA here is from genome assembly GCA_029822895.1 of Maxillicosta whitleyi. Lineage (NCBI taxonomy): Eukaryota > Metazoa > Chordata > Actinopteri > Perciformes > Neosebastidae > Maxillicosta > Maxillicosta whitleyi. Next base: position 3,680,255 of record JAPSES010000030.1, on the reverse strand, counting down.
AAACGACGGCACATCACGGACAAACACGTCAGCCAGAGCATCACATGTAGCCACCAACCAGCTTGAGGCATTCTTTCCCAACTCAAAGACATCACATAGGAGAGGGAGTGATGAGATCGCGCTGACTGAGAGACTTAAGGGGCCTGAGCTGAACAGATCAGTGAGTGTGTGTCGTGGTCGATACCACTGGTGCAGCCAAGCCTTGGTATGATGGAAAGATTGCGCTTACTCTGAGCTAGATTAAGTCTTGTAGTGCTCTTTTAACATGTAGCCTGTCATTCTCAGCAACAAAAAAGAAAAAAAAAAAAGAAAAAAAAAGTTCACAAAATAGATCTCATTGTTAAATTAGAAAAGGCTACAAAAAAATAGGACATCTGCAGATATAATAATAACCCTTTTCAACCAAATGTTGTCAGGAATAATGGAGCCATGAGAAAAAAAACACTCAGGAATAAAAAGTCTTTTTGGTCTGAAGAATCTGATGAGTACACCCTGATACTTCCAGGACCATCACAAAGGAAAGCAGAGACCCTCGACAGCAGAAAACAAGCTAAATTTAGTCACTAGTTGAAACTTACACAGGTTTTCTGCAGGTTTCAACGAGTTCAACTAAAGATGTTTTTAAGGACATTGTAAATTCAACTTTTAAGACCTGCAGCTGGACATCTGATGCTCCTGAAGTGAATACAGAACAGTGTCAGGTGACAGCAGACATTTGCTGGTTACATTTTAACCATTGCTTTAGGTTTTATTGACTCACATCCAACTGAAAAATCCCATCTAAGAGATTTTACTGCCTAAAGGTCAGGCAGCATATAAAAATTTCTGGAATAGTTCCCTGGCTCCTGTAAAGGTTCCTGTGGCTGAAATGGGCTATTAATGACATAATTATCTATGTGTGTCGGTGTGTAAAAGTATGACTACAGTTAGAAACCATGGGGCGGGGACATGTACGTGATTTCTGTAGGTTACAGTACAGAACAATACAAGATGAGAAAATATGCAATAGTGTATGTATGTATGTGTGATGCTTTTAATGCTGAATGAAGACAAAGATTGGAAATAAGGACATCACAGACCACAAATCAAACAAAACAGGCACAGAAAGAGGCACCTGGAACATAAAAAAAACAAAACAAAAAAAAACTACTTGTTGAGGCCGATGCAACTCTATCTACATGCCCGTCCACAGCTACCTGCCTTCCTGAAAACACACTGTCTGGCACTTGGTTTGATGTGTGGAGTTTGTTTGTGTGTAAACGCATGAGTGCTGGGGGAACATCGAGCTCAGTCCCACCACTTCGACCCCGCCCTCAGACATCATGACAGATTATGCCACATGACTGGGAGAGAACCTGAGGTTGACCATACCATGCTACTTGTCCTTGCGATCAGCTTTAGAGACAACAAGAGACAGCAGAAGGGCTTTCAGAGAAAGTACAGCAGCATTGCTCTGTATCCCCTCAATTTAGGGTATTGGTTTAAATATGAGACGTGCACACCACAGGAAAAATGACAAACATCGACTTCTCTTTCTTTCTTTTTTATCTTTTTTCCTCCTTTCGCCCAAATTTAAAAGAGCTGCGGGTTTCTGCAGACTAGGCAGCTACACTGGGCACAACACTCGTCCTTCTTCCTACAGTCCCAGCTGTCCATCACTGACAAAACAGAGTCCATCAGTGACATCATCGAGTGATAGACGCCGCCCACTTGGCCTGTGTCAAGATTGGGTAATGTGTGAGTGCTGGACAGGGATAAGGGAGAAAAACAACACACTACACACAGAAGGGCAGAGGTCAGAAGGGTTAAAACTTCCATCGTTGCTTTTTGTTTGTCAAGATTTTTCTTTGGGAAAGAACATGCCGGGATTATGTGAGAGACGAGGAGGAGGGGAAGAAAAGAACTGAAAGAAAAGGAGTCGTCTCAACACAAGTAAAGCACAGGGAGGAAAAAAAATGACTTGAGCAAAGAGAAAATAAAGAGTAAAGCAAAGAAATGAACGCAAAAAGAAACTGAGGACAATTTGTTTGGGCAAAAAAAAAAAAAAAATCAACATGAAAACAAACCAGACTTATTGAAATGTAAAAGAATAAATAAAAAAGAAGGCCAACATACTGCAAAGGATTTTTCAACAATTTTTCAAAGGTGAAATCATACAATGTTCCCCATGAAAAATTACTGAAAAGGCTTACTTAAACAAAAACACAAAGAAAACTTAATAATATTGTTTTAGCCCAAAGCATCTTAGGTTATGGACAACAGATATGGCGCTCATTGTTTTGCAACGGCAACTGAAACACAGTTAATGTTAAATCTCTGAATCCTCAAACAAGCTTTGATTTTAACCGTACTGTAAATAATGATATAATTAAAGTGTATTACTGCCAGTATTTTGCCGTGATGTTGAGTGCAGCGTAAAAGACAAAGACTGGGGTGACTTACCCGACACTTCTCCTGGTGAGGCTGCGGTCCGTCCAATGTTGGAGAGCAGGTGGTCGATATTTGGCACGGGCTGAGACTGCACCGTACTTTCCTGCTCAGCTGTGGTCTGGAGAAAAGAAACATAAATTGGACAAGGAACATTTAGAATCAGCTTTATTGAAGACATACATGTGGACACATAAGGAATTTGGCTTTGTTTTTCCTTAGCTCATGACGTACCATTTCAACATGAACCCAAACACACTTAAATATAGACCTAATATAAACAAACATTTGACTAGAGACAAAGACAACAGTGGGTTGAGAATAACATAACAAAAATATGAATAACTGGATAGATGTGTATAGAGATCTGGTCTATTAAAATATGTGTTTATGTATATATTATTTACAGTGAGGAATTATTGTTAATATACAGAGAGTGAAAATTAGAGTTATATACAGTAAGTAGATGTGAACCAAGATCTGGTCTATTAAAAAAAGAATAAATCATATATATTTATAGTGTCAATGTGTACACAGTGCAAATTAGTCAGAGTTTTAAACAAATAAATGGAACCAAAGAATTACAGAAACTGGGAGAAGGAAAAAAAAAAACATTTTCACATACAACAGGGTCCTCGTCACCGTCGTCAGTGAAGAACCAGTCGTATTGCTGGATAAGGTTTTCTACTATCTTGCACTGGTCTGGCATGTGATTGACCATGTTGGTCATGTTGTCCTCAGAGGTTCTGACTAGTGTAGGACCGAACACAATTGCCAAGTTACGAGGCTCCATCTAAAAAGATAAGACAGATTCATGTGATCCTTAAGTGGACACTGACCTTACACATGGTTTAAAAAGATGTTACGTAAAGACATTAAAACAAACAGATCTTCTTCATCTTAACATACCTTGTTCTTTTCACAATTATCAGAGACTTTCTTGAGGTGAGCGCAAAGGAATTTCAGAGTTTCATAGTGATGATCAGGTAATTCATGGATCTGCAACAATGGACCAAAAAATTGGGAGTTTCAGGATTACCTTATATCTTATGGTGCAGTCGTTCACTAAATTACCGGGGGAAATGTATGAAACTAGACTTTACTCACCAGCCTCTTTAACTCCTTTAATCTATCCACTGAATCTTCTGCTCTGTTGGCTTCAATAAAATCAGCGTATTTTTCTGTTGAACACAAGACCAGGTAAAATATTTTTACTCCAAAGAAACAAAGTGTCACCGAAGGCACTCAAGTCCACTGATTTTCTGTCATTTTCAAGAAATTTTTAAGATCTCACCATTTGTAAACAGAGGATCTGGAAGTTTTCGGAAAAAGGACTTTAGTAAGCTGCTAATGACATTAAGGTCCCGCCATTTCTGCAGAGGAATAAAATAACACATTATGGAGTTTGAGTATTTTGTACAGAATATATGTATATGTACAACAATATAGCTGTTGCTAAATTGCATTTTCATAAACTGTCTCACTTTACTGCGCAGTTGACATGTCAGTCACTTACATCTTCCTGGATGTCGATGTCAGTCATGCCTTTGCTGTTGAGCTCTTCCTGCATGTTGGAAATGGCAGCGTTGTTTCCTGGGACCCTGTAGATTCCAGTGTACTCTAAACCCCTCTCCTCTACCACTTTGCAACACACCTCCACGATCAGGGGAACAAACTACATAAAGCAGAAAAAAAACATATTAGATACACCTAAATATGACTTATGAGCATTCACCATATTATCTGAACTGACAAGCAGTAAATTAAACACTCGGTGTGTAATTTCTATCACTAAAAGTCATTCAGTCATAACAATAATAAGGTTGTAGCCATAGATGTTTTTGCCATAAGTTCTGATGAAAATCCACATGACGTGACTGAGGAAGAAGTCATGTTTAAAGATGAAGAAATTAAATTATATTATTGAATTATATTTATATTGTGACATACAGGAATCATGAAGAGCAAAATAACTGTATGTAAAGGTAATATGATGCCACAAAAAACAGCTTTATACTTTAAACTACTACACGTTTGTGTGTCACTCACCCTGTTGATCTGTGCTGGGGGACAGTCGTCCAGTCGCACCCCAAATGTGACTCCAGCAGGAGGCTTTTTCTCAAAAGGCCTCTTCATGATCCCTGCAATGCCGAGTTTCCAAGCAGCTCTGTCCCGTGGTGGACTGGAGTCACCTGAGCAGATGCATACACAGAAATGTTCAGAAATAAGCTCAATTACCCCTAAACATCACCTAATTCTTTCTCAGTGTTTGGAGCTCCTTACTTTTCAAAGCCCTACGTTCCTCTCCTGTTTTTGGTGAATGGGGGCTATGGCTCTTGCCCTCTGTTTTACTACCAAGGAAGGCTTGTTTAATGCTGAGGGACTGGCGGGAGGTTTTTGGAGAAGGCTCAGACCTGCTGCTGGGTGCACTGATCCGGTTTTAAAAAGAAATACATACATTTTAATATTCAGTAGCATGAAAATCAAATGGGTTGATAAAACTCAGTTTCACAAACAGGCCCCAGAGGGCGCCATAGAGACCTGTATACCTCATCATGTTGTATTCCTTAATCTTTCGACTGATCAAGTCCTGGCTTGTTACAGCACCATTCTGAAATGACAATAGATTATATTTGTTATAAGTGAATGACTGATAACCCCTTAGCAGTGTGTTTGTACTGTGTGTGCTACAGAATCATTTTCTGTAGCGATATTAAAAAACTGGAAATCATTCGATTTACAGCCAAGAACAGTCAAGTCTGAGAAAGGACCAGACCACATCTGATGTATTCAACTCGTTCACAGCCTGATTGAGTTGTACATGTTCTGATCAGTGGTCAGAATATCCAATGCTGCATATTGGATATTCAGATCAATATGCTAAAATGTATTGGTAAATTCACAACAAACAATTTTCCAAGGTATATTTTTGTAGCCTCTGCAGAGTTTTACAGTCATACTAATCATGTGGTGCAATATCAAGGAGCTTCTTTGAGCTTCGCCAGGAGTTATCAGTTAACAAGATCTCACAGAAAGGCATAGTGACTGACTCACAACCTGTAATTAAATATCCTGAAACAGCCAACTGATTTTTCTTTCTGTTGGGCACAGGTACAATGACTTTCTAATCACACCTTATGTTGGCTTCTGTACACCATTTCAAAAGTAAAAGCCTTTAAATGTCTCCATCATTGTGGTACTGTCATTGTTTTTCATTCAAAGATGGACTATGAGGTGTGCCCATTTCATTCCAAGCTATAATGAAGTTTGGTCTATAATTTCTAATGTGCAAAACTCGGTCTTCTTCAAACCAGATTTCACCATCAATTGAGTTTTTCTGGATTTTCCCAATATTGGAGAGGTCGTCTTCATCTGGCTGTAGTGATGCAGCACGAGTCGAACTAGAACGTACCTCTTCATCTATGTTGCTGTTTTCCTGAATGACTTGGATCCAAGATAGCATATCATCCCTCCCCTCTGCCTGGAATAAGTACTCGCAGTCTGAAGTGGTTAGTCGCAGCACATTCTTGCGCCTTGTATCGCTGTAGGAAATGTCAATCAGACAGGCCTTGATACTGATTTGCAGGGGCTCCTCTTCAGACTGTGTTGAAACGTGAGAAAGTGCATCCTTCCTATCTTTGTAGAGGGTAAGTGTGTGACATTGTAAAACGCCATACATCTGCTTCCATGATCTCATCCCACCGCCAACACGCTACAACGACAGAGACAGCGGGGAAAAATTAATCATATGCCAAAACGTCTGAGTGATATTATGTTTGTCAAGTGAAAACATATGAGCGTACCTTATTTTTATCTGTACTGAGTTGCCTGAAGTTCAGCAATCCCTCTTTGGAAGAATTAGCAAAAATATCTGAAGTAGAATCTCTCCGAGATCCTGAATCCCCAGAAGATTTATGTCCATCCAGAGCCTGATAGAGTAAATGCAAGAACAAACAACTGGTTAGGTACAGCCTTTAGAAGACGGAGGAGGACAGAAACATAACAAAGAAAAGATAACTTCTAATAAAAATCATGTAAACAAGATGAGAATACTTAAGTAAAAACTAGACACTGTAAAGACAAAATAATGGATGAATATTTAAGTTGAGAATCATCTGGAGTTCTGCATACAGTGCCCTCCATAATTATTGGCACCCCCGGTTAAGATGTGTTAAAAGCCTTAAAATAAATTCAGTGTTTATTG
>JAPSES010000030.1:3645940-3672935 GCA_029822895.1 Maxillicosta whitleyi | reverse complement strand
TATTTCTTTATGTGGGATTTTTTTCCCCACTGAATAAATGCACTTGTATTGAAGGTTGGATTTTTCTCTTTTTTTCAATAAGGTCCCATATTATTTAGAAAAATAAAATTATTAGAAGCTAAAAAACACATCTTAACCAGGGGTGCCAATAATTATGGAGGGCACTGTATCAAACTAACTTTAAATATCAAAAATACCAGCTATATGATTTTTAGTGGTAAAAAACATTTTTAACTAGCCCTAAGCTCAACACTGCTTCAACTGAAATGGCTAGTGTCTTATCCACCAGGTTCCTGGGTGTTGTTGTGGATGAGAACCTAAATTACAAAGAGCAAGTTGACTGGGTGACTAGAAAAATAAATAAATAACTTGGCATTTTAACAAAAGTTAGTCATCGTGTTGATTTAAAATGTACACTTACTTTATATTAGTTTAATTCATCCATATCTGTCTTATTGTAATATAGTGTGGGCACACACTTTCCCATCAACTTTAAATACAATATTGATCCTGCAAAAGCACTTCATTTGAATTGCAACTCATTCTAAGCCACTGACCTCTTCTGCCAATTTATTCTTCAAACTAAATTTACTTAATATTTTTTATACTAGCATCTACCAAATTTGTATTTTTATGTATAAACCTTACCTGAGCATTTCATTATGTATTCTATAACCAATGCTGCAGTTCATAGATACAATACTTGTCAAAATCAACATTTTCATTTGCCTAAATATGTCACATCAAAAGCTCAGTTTTGTATAAGGTATAGTAGAGGGTGTAAATTGTGGAGACAATTTTCACACGTTCTAGGAAATAGCACATCACAGATATCCTTTAAGTAATATTTAAAGGAAATCAATTATCATAACGCATACATACATATATATATATATATATATATATATATATATACAGTCTCTCTTTTTTTAATGAATTCTGATCACGTATGCAAGTCTCATAACTTTTATGTATTTATAAGGTAGGGGCTTTAAAACAAGCCATTTTAGGCTTTCTGGCTCTCCCTGCACCTTTACTGCTTTATCGTGTCTTTGGTCAATGTTATGCATATGCAAAATAAATTAATCAATACATAAATCTTTAGTGCTTTTATTTATACACAGTTCCAATGCAAGTGATTTACTACTTAAACCTGGAAGAAGCAAATCAAAAACATGGTGATTTGATCCCCATTACTCACCTTTCTTAAACCCCTGAGACTGGGCATATGCTTACTAGAAGATCGTCTAAAGAGCAAGAAAAAGGCAAATGTGTCAAACATAAAAAATTTCATGACATAACATAAATGCCAAACCAGTTATCAAATGCACTAACCCTCTTCCCTCTTCCTGGTAGGTATCCAGTCCCTCGTCATAGGACTTTGATCGTTCGGTTTTGCTGGCTGTGTCTGATTCCAGCAAAGCACTTCTCAAGGACTCTAAACAGAGATAACAAAGACAGAACCATAGATTTAGGAAATACATCGAGTGTATAGGTTTATTCAGTATTTGTGTGAACAGAGGGTCACATGGAGCTTTCTGCTATCCTCAACTCTGAACAAATTAGATGTTAAATTAAATCAGTAAAAGCAGAATAAATAAGACACCTTTACATCAGTATGATCAAAAGTATGAGGTGAATCAAAGGCATAAATAATTACTTGGCACCAACCAAAATAAACTCACCTTTTAAACCATACAACAGATGTTGTTTATATATTAAGTCAATAAAAAAACATCAGTGGCAATATTCATAATTGGGTAACCATTTATAATTACCACAGAACCTTGACTGACATAGCCCTCATCTTGTAGTGTTTACCTTGGTCATGTGACAGTTGACGGCGAATCGGAGGGCATGGAGAGGCTGGACTAGAGGGACCTGTAGTTATTGATGGTGCAACAGATATCACAGCAGAGGGGGGAATAGGAGCAGCCTCCCGGTCAACACTTGGGCTCACTGGCTCATCTGTAAGGACAACAAATTTGGTTGTGAACGGGAATAAGATTACAGCTTCTGGTATAGAAATATAGAACTATTTGGAATAAAGTACTCTCATTTTCTGTCCTGATGCTGTTACAGGGCTCAGTTAACTGGTTCATCAGCACATCAAAAACAACTTCAATAAGTATCAGCTGTGGAATTTTACAAAATGAAAAACAGTCTTTATGTGACTTCCGTGGATAACATGTCACAGCACAGCTGATGGAGGAAACAGATCATCTTTGACTGTTTTTAAGAGAAAAGGAAGTTCTTCACATTTTAGCACCGCCCATTACTGGCACTTCAAGCCTGAAACAGCTCACAGTACAAAGCTGCTCTCTGCAGCCAAGGGGCTTTTGGAGCTAAATTTAAAAGCAACTGTCCTAGTTCCGGCCTGTACTCAACTTTGAAACGGGGCAAAAAAAAAGGATGTCATCAACTCCATATGAGGACCTCTTAGGGCTACTTACTAAGATTCCACATTATTGGAAGTAACAACTTCACAGGCATAAGTTTTTATCTACTCAGTCCATGCTGGGCATATTTCTATGGCAGTAACTGGTGGTTGTGCCCTGGGTCCAACATGAAGACAAGCTGTATGAAGTTTGACCACCCTCACGTCATAAACTGTCTACCATCTACTCAAAGAGCATTAAAAGTAGTTCAAGTCCATAAATTGACTTAACAGTCATGTAGCTGTGTGGTCAAATCTCAGTTATTCATAAATTCCAGATCAGACACGAAGGTTTTATTCCAGAAGCAGTAAAACACCAGACATGCTCATCTAAACATAAGCTTTTTCCGTGGTTCAATTAAATTGTTTTTTTTGGGGGGGGATACTGGACCAAGGACCAATCACACAAAACTAAAGCCTCGACTGGTGGTCTTTGAAACAGGCCACTGATGGAGCCGCACTAGCACTTTCAATTGAGGCCCTGTTTTCCTGAGCCAGGGCACCAATCCCAGAATGGTGATGTTACTGCATTATCAGAGTCACTGCCTGCTTTGTTTGCACCTGGCCTGTCAGGTCTCTGACCAACATTATATATGGACCTCTTAATAAGCTCACAAGATCCCTGTTAATAGGCCAACAAGTGTGCAGCATGTGACATACAGAGATGCCTCAAACTTGAAATTGACACATTTTTAAAATGGTGAAATAAAATATGCGGATATGTACTAAGAGGCTATAACTAGACCACAGAAAACTTACAACCCTGCTACTCCAACATTTTAATCACTGCCTGTGATTTTATAGATGAGAAATGCACACATGTATTTTGCAGATGTGCATGATGTTTAAACTTGTTTTTGTGACATGTATTTACTTCAAAAGTATGCTTCGAGTTGATTACAGCACACCAAAATTCTAAAGGGAAACCAAGGCTTTCAAATGTTTCTTACTGAAGATCAATAACAAATACAGGTGAACAGATATGTATACCATTGTAGGAGTGTGATGAACTGACCAGTCACACTGTGTTATGTTGTTGTATTCACTGTGCAACACTAACTTTTTAAAGTTGCCACATTTCACTGTGAAACTCCTTTTTCTCCTTTGGCTCAAACTAAAACCTTCCACTGCAGTCAATGCCTGTGACCCAGTTCTGAAAGTCTGTATAATTTACCTGCAAAGTACAAACTGTTTCCTTTATGTCCATCTAAAGTATAAGTAGATCAGCCATCACTTTGCTCACTTTTTCCCCCCACTTTTTAAGTTAGAGCCCCACACAATATTCTGACTTGGGACAAATTCAGGTGAACCGATCTAATTACACACATGTTCATAAAACATTGATAGCTTGAAAGACATACATATGCAAAAAAGACAAAGATAACAAAGACTAAAACAGTTAAGTAGACATGGACTTTTCATAAACAGGATAGTGAACTTCAAAGAACATTTAGGAAGGTGTCAAACACAAGATCTTTGGTGTAAATGCTTAATGTGGCTTCCAGCAATGTTACTATAGTAATGTTCACAGTGAGGGGAAATAATGAGCATGCTGAGAGCATGCCATGAATTATTAACTGTTTCTCTCTACTGAACTGATCATAAACAGTTCCCAATAACAGGCCTAAACATATAAAAAAATTCATACACATATCTGGTCATATTTACAAATTCTGATACTACTCAGCCAAGAGCTAAAGATTCTAGCAAAAAAAAGTAACTAACAAACTAATAAAAAAAATGTTCCATGTGATTGGACAGCTGCCATTTCAACCAGGATTCATTTAATCACTGGCAAATGCACTCTGGAGCTATTGATCCATAATGTAATCCATTCAAAAGAGAGACCTTGAGAAAAAAATTTATTAAAGGGAGATGTAGAAAATATTTCAATGGGATTAAGCAATCCTTCAGTCCAACCTAATTAATCCAAACATCCCACAAACCCTTCCTGAATACCACAAAACCTAATTAATATCTTTTGAGGGGGAATGAATTTGTGAACATCTATCTATACAGCACTAAACAGTAAATACACCCACAGTGATAATGTACCCATTTAGATCATAGTGCTCTGTTATTCTACTGTCTTTATAGTTTTCTTTGTGAACAAACTGGTTCTATTACCATCTATGATCCCTTTAACTGGCCATCAGCACTGTCAGTCTGCCTCATGTTACTACTGCCTACTGTTGTTGCTATGACAACATGGGGCTGAAGGCTTACAACTGATTCTGAACTGATGAATTTCTTACCGATGAATGGAATGGAGTCCAGGGACTCATCGAGGTTGCTAGAGCAGGAGGTGTGACGTTGTTCCCCAAGGCGACGGATGTGTATCTCTCGACGTGCATCATTGGGAAGCCAGCATGCTACCACATCTGCTGTGGAATCTGCTCCATCGTCATTTACCGCTAAAATGTAGGAGGGGTGACGTAGAGGGCTGGGGTTTTTGCCGGAAGGAGGTTTCTCCCTTAAAACTACCCCACTGTCTGTGGGGCTTCGCCCATTCAACTGAGTCTGAGATTCTGGTTGAGGTGGAGGTGGTTTGAGGATGCTAGGCCTCTGAGGCATTTGTTTTGGGGTGGAGCAGGAAGAAGACCTTTGTCCTACCATTGCTGTGTCTTTTCTTGTCTCAAGAGGATGCATGGTTTCAGCTCGTATCCTGCTCTGGCCTTGTTGTGAGGGGTGTCCTGCAAGGTTACCTTTGACAGCAACTCTTTGGTCAGTAAGAGAATGCTCAGCGCTTGTGCTCTTTCCAAAATGTGAGGGTCTGTCTGAAAGCATAGGTGAGGAGCGGAACTGATAAGAATCTGGTCCTTTTGTGTATAGAGAAGGGTTGGGCGCGCCCCTCATGCCAGCACTGTATCCAACAGAAGGCCTGTAGAGCATGGCGTGTCTTGGGATAGATTGTCTACTAGCCCTAGTACCTTTGTCTGCCCTTCCATAACCTGCCATCCTGTCCATGGGTCGTGCCAGCTCAGCAGGGTCAACATAGTCTGTGGAGTGTGCCCGGGCTTTGTTCATAAGGCCATCCTGGGAAACGCTGCGGGGGGCCCAGTTTCTTGCATGACCCATCCTCTCTGAACCACTCATACGGTCCTGTGAGGCACTGCGTGGGGCAATCTGAAAGTGGGGTGGAGGTCCTTGGTATGACCGTTCATGGGAAGTGCTCCTTCGCCGGATCCCCTTAGAGCACCAGTCTCCCCGGGAAATGTGCTGAGCAGCACTGAAGGAGTTCTGACTGGCTCGCAGATTGTCGAGCCTCTCCTGAATAGTCCTACTACCATGAGAATGGATTCCTTTGTTGTCAATATACTCCCTGTATGTTTGGTAAGTACGCCAATCAATGTTTTGATGGTTGGGCTGGAAATGAGGTCCTGGACCTCCATAGGGAACCATTCCTGGACCACTGGGAAAGACATCGGCCTTCCGGGGGTGGGGATATTGGGCTAAAGAACCAGGCCTCCCCCGGGCAAAGGCTGGGTCCATGTAATCTATCCTATGTGCTGGACCAACTCGTCCCATATGGGCTGAATCAGGAGGAAGCACCACAGTCCTCACACTGTCATTACGTATGCACACGGCTGTCTGGCTTTTGGGATATGGTTGAGAGGGAGGGGACGGGGGCACGGTGATTTCCTTTCGGTACCCATGGTCAGCAGGAGCTGTTGGCCCTCGGCAGACCTGCCCTGCAGAGTCTGTGGCCTGGGCCATGCCCGTAGGCTTACAGTCTACTCTGGGGTAGCATACTGGAGGTGGTTCGGGAATGTGACAGGCATTTCCACTGTAGCTACTGTGGCCACGGAGGTAGGCATCCTGGGAGTAAGCCTAGGGACAGTGCAAGAAAGCAGTGTTAAGTAGATAAAGTACAAGCTGCACTTACAAGGGTGTGTAATATTCAACAGTGTGATACTAGATGCTTATGGAGAAGTCAGCCATGATATTACAAATGCTACTGGATGCATGTGTGTGGGCAGTGCATGTTGCAGTACGAGCGAGCGGAGGCGTTAGCAGTTCAGGAGTGTCAGTGGTCTTCATCTGCTCCTTATTTAGAGTTCTCACAGTAATGTTCCCTGTTACATGGCAGAACACCATGCACTATGACTGATAATAGTATGTTATTTGAAAAAGTAGGAAATACTTTTCAAAAAGTGGGGAACCTTCTACAGAAATGCAATTCAGTATATTTTCTGTAGTACAAATACTTACTGTATTATTGAAAACCATTTATTTTGTTTTCAGTAATTTTCAATGAGCACGAAAAAAAAAAAACATATGAATGTGCTTGTACCACAAGTCTAAATACTTTTGGATACATGTGGATGGTTTACTTGCACAGAACTCAGCACTCGTGATATTTTCAGTTGACAGTGTGTAACAATCAATACACTGGTTAGACAAGGCAGTCAAGCAACTTACAGCTGACATATTTGAACAAATGCATACATAACAAATACAAGTAAATGGACATAAATGTAGACAGGTTACTGATGTCTCCATTCACCCACCTCAGAATGTAAACTCAGACAGAGCGAAGGTCTCCCGTACCTCATAGTGTAAAAGCTATATTTAGCCTGCCTGACTAAGCGCCAAGTATATAGATCATTTCATTTTCTTACAAACTCTTTTCAATATATAATACATTACAAAACCATGTTGATTTGACATACTGTCTTCCTGGTTTAGCCGTAGAATGTTGTACTTGCAATTGAAAGAACAGTAAAGGTATGAGGACTTTGATCCTGCTACCTGGTATCAAATTACAATCTTACATAAAGCTGTGTGTGCCGTAACAATCAGTGACAGTTCCTCCCACTGTAAGCATTCGTATGCAGGTGAGTTCAGAGGTCATTGGCCTTTATCACATTAATGACATCTGGCACAGAGGACGGAGAAGGGGCGCGGCTTCACTGAGGTGCCAGCTGGATGCCAGCGCAAGAGCTGAATCTAACAGGTACTGCAGGCACAGTGTATCGGCCATTTCAACAGCCGAAATACTAAAAATCACCGGCTCCAAACTGACCATTACAGAGTCAATCAAGACAAGTGCATAGAAATAATGTAGAACTCGTAGACCATCATATAATGATACTGCTGACATGCATGACATATGCAAAATGAGACAGCAAGCATAACATGTCAACGTCAAGGAGCTATCCAGTCTGCTTACCAGATTAGCAGTTTCCAGAGAAAAAGGCTGCCGTTACAGCATGTGAAAACAAAAGCATTAAGAAATGAAGGAAAAGAAGGTGGCAGAGAAAAGGATGCCCGCAGGAAAAAATATGGACATAAAAAAAACAACAGATTCAAAGAGGAGAGAACATGAAACAGCCACAGCATAGCTTCGGCTTGACATGCTAAAAATACACTAGAGCTGCAGCAGCAGCACAGAGGGATGAAGAAGCAAAGATGTAGCAGGGTTGCCACGTTACAACCTGTCTGTGTCAGTCTGTCCTGGGTAAGGTGGCAGGAGCAGAAGCTTGCCTCTCATGTTGCTGTTAAGTCTCCATGGTTCTATCCATCTTCAGCCAGAATATTACGCTAAGAGAACAAGGTGCCTCCAGTCTACATCTCCCTCTCCCTCCCTCTGCTACTGCTCACATGACAGAAGCAGCAGCTGCTGATTATACATTTAGCTGTGATGGTACAGCTCCCCCTCCCATTCCTTCCTCTTCTCTCCTCTCTCAATATCAACCTGTTTAAAACACAGGGATGTCAGCTGATAATATCCATTGGTTTCATCTCCACATTTAAGCTCTTTCCCTGTTTTTCCCTACCTCAGTATTTCCTCTGCTTTCCTGGTGAACAGTTCCCTCCCTTTTCTGCTCCCTGAATGTACACCCTCTGTCTCTTTGCTAAGCAACTGCTGCCCGTCTCTAAGCAGTCAGTGTGTGCTGCCTCCTACAGTGTAATGTCATTTTGCAAGCATCTTTGATAATCCTCTTGTTCTTACGGACACTGTGTCTGCTTACATTAGTATTTTTTTGTGTCCAGCTGATAGACCATTACTATGCAGTACTACAGGCAGTGGCATGATGGCACATGAAAAATGGAGTGGACTGTGAAGATAGGCGTAGTAAGAAGGCAGAGGGAGGACTGTCATAGGAATGGTAGAACAGAAGGTAATGAGTTAAAGGAAAGGAGAAATGTGTTGATAATAACTGGAAGAAAATGGCAAGTGGTTATAATCAAAATGTCATATTTTCTGTTCATCCAAGGCTGATTTTAAACAATTAAAATTATTACATTACATAGAAAAATGTAATAAAATGCTCTACAAACATATTTTATATTTGAATGGTATTTTAAGAAAGACATTTTTGTTAAGTTTTAATTGGATATCACATTCACAAATGCCAACTTAAATGCACCATAACTAGTCAGTTGCAAGTAGTCAATAAGCAACAATGGATTCCCAAAAAGTAAAAATTCAGGTTGGGCAAATAACCTTTCATTATATAATTTATAAACAAACTGTGTGATAACAGGAAGGCCCTCGGGAAAGATTCATGAGCATCCTGACAGAGCACTTAGTGTGATTTGCTATAGATATGGAACAGAGAAGTGCACCTTTGCATTAAATGTGCAGAACGTGTAGAGGCAGCCAACAGCTGCCTGCAGCATGCATTAAAGGTTAATGATAATATCTGAAGTGCACATAGCCATGAGGACTTGGTGTTACACTTGAAATAATTTTGGAGACATAAAAACCACATTTGCAAAATCTGTAAATTATTTTTTCCAGTCAAGCCGAAAAAAAGGAGAAAAATCCTAACATGTTTATACTGTGACACCACAGTAAATCATAATAAATATACACCAAAAGAACTGTGAATTCCAGATTGGAGACAAATAATTCTGCTCTATTTTAGTAAAATGATTTCCGAAGATATTTGCTACCAACGTACAAAGATAACAACAAAACTTTGTTTCCCACACTTTTTTTTTTTTAACTCCATAGAGGATAAAACACATCTCATGTAATCACTCTTGTCTCTCTTACTCTTTAAATGATTGCCAGTTAACTTGCACTTCCTATGTACTCATCATAAAATGTAAACATTAACTTCATTTCCTTTTATGGTTTTTGATCCAAGTTAATATGTCTCTTTTAATTGTCTCCATCTTAAACTCTACTAATACCAAACTGTCATGGAGTTTAGGGGTTGTGACCTCAGGTTGTGACCTCTTCTCTTGAATCACTTACTCAAATTTATTTTTACCAATGGCATCAGCTTGCTGCTTCCTTGAAAGGAGTCACGGCAAACTAGTCATAATGAAAATTGCACATTGTAAGACAAAGTCCTGATGGCGACACATTCATCACAAAACACACATAACTCATCGGTTCCACTACTTCTTTCACGGTTGTCCAATGCAGGTGGCTCATAATCTAACCCGAGGAAAGAAACCAAATGACTCTTGAGAACCTTCCATAACAAAAATATCAGTACAACCTGGAAATCAGATCCTGACAGGGCTGAGTCATGAACTTCCAAAGTTTGTAGCCCTACTACAGTACTTCACCGAGTAAAATCTGACAAATTATTTACATCTTGAACACAACTAGTTCAATTAGGCCATTCTAGCAGTGGAGTCAGCAGCAGGTTTGGAGGACAGAAAAGTTGCTGTGGCCTGATTTGGGAGCCTAGATACTGAGTCCTGATGGGACAGGCAGGCTGCATCTTATGACTGCTGTTCCAATATGAACACCTCAAACTAGGACAACTCCGCAGGTTCTGATGTTGCAGAAATCCGAGAACTACAGACAATAAGAGTTTTTTTTTTTTTTGTTTGTTTTCAAAGAGTGTATACAGTACACATCTTACAATGACTGTATAAAAACAAAACAAAAAAATTACCAGTTGAAGGATATCCTCATCTTTTGGCATCACACAAAGTTCAAGAAAATCACCACTGTGGGGGAGGAAAAAAAAGAGACTTAAACAGGGAAATACACCAACTAGGCAAAAATAAAAGAATTTATATCAAAGCTCACCTGTCCTGAATCAATGATATAACTTCACCATAGGCTTTACCAATAATGCTCGCCCCATTCACTTTGACAATGCGATCACCTAACATTCAATTTGAGAAAAGCATTAATTTGACATGACATAAAATGACAAAAGACAAAGCTGCCTACCTTAAGAAAGTCTGTTGGCAAAGAGGAAGTGTTCATTCAATGAAATTGAGAAAAGGAAAGCAGACACCCAGAAAAAATAGTGAACTAAAGTGACTTTAAACTAACTTGTTATCCACTACAACACACCAAACATTCATTATTTATACAGCAAAGAGGTACAAAATCTTTAACTATGGATCTAAGCAAATGTATCACGTCAGAAAAAGAATACTGTCAGACCACTACTGGAAACAGCTCAGCTTGCATATTTTCCCCTTCTGCTTGCAACACTCTAAAGTATCTGCATCTCTGGAATAGCTTAGAGGAAGTTAACTTGCTCTGTATGACATCAACATAATTATGCTTCAACCTCGTCACTTCCCAGAGTTTAGAGACCACTGATATTTGGTTATTGAAGAGGACTGATTGGTTATTACCTGTGCAAAGCCCTGCGCCATGAGCGGGACCACCTTCCTTCACCTGCTTCACAAAAATGGTGTCCATTGGTTCTAGCCTATTCCGCGGTCTCCCTGGTAATGAATAAGAGAAAATATTACACTGTAAATAAGTATAGCACTGCCTTTATAATACATCAAGCTGACAATACAAACACATGACTCACTCAGATATAAAATTACAAAGTAATGATCACCAGCTAAGCTCTAAATAGTTTTATTTAGGTGAGAAGACAGAGTGGCTGTATACGAGACACAAATTTGGAGGTTTGTCATGAGATCTGGAGGCATATGAATTGACATTATGACAGCAGAACAGGCTGTTCTGGCCAATGTTGGTACCCTTTAGAATAACAGGATAATTAATTGGTTCAAAAACAAGAAAACTTCAACACAGGGAACTGTGGGTTTAGGGAAAGGATAAAAGCGGCCAAAGACAGGAAAACCTGTTTGCTCATGCTGCTCCTGTCTCCTAGCAGCTGCATGGCTGCAAAAAAAGAAGGAAAGCAAAGAAAGAAGGAGGGGGTGAGAGAAAGAGAGACTAAGAGAAGGTGGAGTGACAGTGTGCTCAGCTGCACAACTCCCACTCTTTCCTTATAAACTGAGAAATAGCTCTGGGCACAGCCAAAGAGTGGCTAAAATCCTTTCACAGTAGTTAACATTCTGCTAGTGAGTCAGTGCACGATGGCTCAAACTATAATGGACGGAAGGCCACGATGGAAACAACCAAGACTGTTAACACTGTAGTGCTTGATAGTTTCTTTCTGCTACTAAGCAAAATTACTTTTCAGTATAATGTATTTTAAGTAGTTTGACATGAAACAAGAATTCTATCAAATTCTGCAGACATTGTTTTCAGGCAGTAGAAAATCTTTGGTTTTAAGACAGGTAGGGACTGACAGCTGCCATCACTAATCACTGTTTAGATGACTTCTGATGCGACTCTGCTGTAGAAATGCATAGTAACAGAGCAGTATTGTCAAATGGTGTTGGGTTCATCTATTTTTATATTTAGATTTTTCATTTGGACTAAGAGGAGACAGCTGCAGAGGGAAAGTGTGTTGTCTGCTGCATCTCCATTTCAGCTCCTGTTGTTTGAATGCATCATAATGATATTAGCATTTGAAGTCAATGGAAGTTTATTATTATTAAAATTTCAACTACCCAAAAATGTATTCTGAATATTACAGACAGATGTACTAAGAATTACATCTACAGCACTAGAAAAAGAAATAGAGGCTTAAATATTCGATTATGAATGAAGAATAATCAGTTAATCAGATGTTGTCTAAACATTTGTAAACCTAACATGCAGACATATCACCTTCTCCTCTGATTTTCCTCCTTCTCTCTTCCACACATAAGATTACTCATGCAGAATTGCATCCAGGGGACACATTATGTAACGCTGCAAGGGTCTCATACAGAGATGAAACATGCTCCCTCTTGTGGCAAAATATGAGACTGCACCTGAATCCCCACAAAGGAGCTGTTCATGTATTCATTCAACACCAGCCAAACCAACAGTTCAATGCCTGGTGGGCTTCCGTCCCTCCTAGTAAACTATGGCAAAACCCAGTGTTTTGTTGATTTGTACTTGAGAACAGGAGCAATTATGGGAACACAAGATACTACATTTCTAAATTGGTTGTGACAATTTTGTGACAATTAAAAAGTCAAAACTATGTTACATACACCATTTTCACCAACCAAGTAAACTCAAAGCCACACCAGTGAAAACATAAGCTTTAAAACACTGGTTTTACATCTCAAAAAGAAAATTAGTTTGGGTTTAAGAAGTTGCAGGCTGTAGTATAACAGAGAACTTCATGTTGTAGCAGAGAGAAAATTATATGTAGAGCAATATTTCTCAGATCTCACCTTGATAATAAATGAATACAGCACATTTTGCCTAATCACATTTAAATCAGTTATATAAATAAACACACAATCAGTCATGTTCTCATTAATCCACTGATATGAAGTTATGACAACTCTCTAGCCTTGAGGAAGCTCTTCTAGGTGTAAAGTCACATAATAATTTGTTCTTGTATACAAAACAAACAAACAAAAAAAGATCTTTGACAACTGTACATAATGGTGAGGGAAATACTGTTAGAGTAAAAACACAGATAAGGGTTTCTCATTATGTCATGAAAACAAAGAGGCACTTGTAATAATTCACTTCCTCCACAGTGCTGCTTGCCATCAAAAATTATTTTCCGTCTGTGTCTTGCAAATGGAGAAATCCCCTTGAATGGATTCCAGTATATGAAACAATCTCCCACAAATGGGAGCTCAGACTTGACAAAGGTTCGCTCCTTAAAACACACTCTGATTATACGGGCAAGTAAAAACAAGAAAAAAAGTTGGGAAGAAACAAGGTTACCCAACTGAAGATTTCCCATCAGAAAAATTTGATCATCATAGCAGCAGTGGAAACCTGAAAATACTATACCTGTGTCCATTTAGAAAATGATGGAAATTACATTCTTCACAATATTATTAGACCCCAAAATCCAATGGGACATCACATTCAATGACTTTCAGGTTTCATGTTTTGACAGAAAATGACAGTAGACAAAAGGGAAGTCGACATAGTGAGAAAGGTTTTGTAGCTTTGTCAATAAACAAAAGTATGTGAAACTATACACTTAAATCATGGGTGTGATGTGAAGTTTTGTCCTTGATGAATGGAGAGAAACAGGTTGGTATGTTGAGGCTAATGAGAGGAAAGCAGTTTAAACATGCGTTATCCAGTACAAAATGAGGCCATTGCTTTCTGACAAGCTTTTTAGGGTTAGTGAGGAAAAAGAGCAACAGCAACAAAGTGAGACAATATGAAGAGCTGGTTCAGTGTAGAACAGAAACAGGTGGTGCTGACCAAACCTTTCATGCCTCCACAAAGGTCAGTGACACACAGGAGCTACATTGTTCTCATCGCATAAGGAAGCAAAAAGAGCCAAAGAGTGGATGGATTAAGAGTCATTAGAAGTCAGAGGCACTGCTCTGACTCAGCAGAGCTGAAGGGCAGGCGTGAAAAAGGAACAGCCGAGTTTTTCTGCTTACCTCTGCGGCCATGATCTTCCTCCTGTAACACAGAAAGGCTCAAGTCACTATATTGTTACGGATCATAATTTACCACTAGTATACCAGTATTCAGTTAAACAGTCTTACATCTAGCAAGGCATTGTTGACTTTAACTGAATACTATGATGAATGAAACTTTAAAAAATAAATTAATAATTATCATCTGGATATTTACCGGAAAAGTGCAGTGCATGGTTGACTCCGGTGGATATACAATAAAGTGCCGCAGGGTGAAGCCAAACCCTTGGGATGTGCGACGTAAATGCACAGTTTTTGGCCTCGGCCATGAGAATGCCTCGTCCTCTGTTGGGTACTGCCCTGCCGGAGAATCAGCCAAGCTTCTCCACTCTGGAGAGTCATTCTACACAAACAGAAAGTTCAAGTTAATTGTGAAATTCTCTTAATTTCATTTGACATTTGCAATCAGGAGGAGATCTCATATATAATACCAGATGTGAAAATACTGGAAATTCCCAGTGCTACAGTCCAAAACAATGTTTAAATCATTCCAATCATGTATCAGGTGTATTGTCTGGTTGCGACATCACTGTCAGTGAAATCTAATATAATTCTGGTACCAAATTGGCAACTCATATGAGCTGCAGAATATTCATTGGAAATAATCAGCAAAACATGGGAAGTTACAGCTACACCATCTTGTTGTAATGACATGAGTTTTACAAGCATCAAAGAAGTCATTAAAAGTGGTTATGAAACACAACCCAGAAAAGATTGACAGAGTAATGGTCACATTTCCAACCAAATTATATTCTAACTTCACAATGACTACACACACACACACACATGCAAAAGGCTCTATAAATAGCATGCTGGGTTAACAAAATGTCACACTGAATAAAAGTGACAATGACCCATTACTGATATTGTTCATATATTTGTAGCACTTTGTTTACCTACTTTGATAAACTAGCCTAATTGGATCCAATCTTTTTCTCTTGTTATCTTAATTTAAAAACTTACTTAAAGCTGCATGTGACATTCATCACCAATTTTTCATAAAATCTGTAAAACCCGAGTGATAGCATAAGTATCGCAAATCCATTAGCTTTTCCATTATTATACACCTGAATCCCTCCCCTCACAGTGAACAACTTTGAAGTTGACTCCATCATAAGCAGTCCGTTTGTTTACATACTTCACCCAAACCAAACCTTAACTCGGACCTTTTCCAAATTCCATGCAGTCACAGCAGCAACAAACATAGAAGATGCTTCATTGCTTCTTGCTGCTGCGTGGAATCCCGAAAAAGTCCCACTATGTGATGGACTCAACTTCGAAGTTGTTCATTGTGAGGGGCATGATGCAGATGTGTAATCACAGAAAGACTAACAGGTTCATGATACTTAGGTTGTCACTCAGGTTTTATAGATTTGATGAAAAATTGGTGATGAACATCATAAGTTGCTTTAAGAATCATCTGTAAATATCTATATCAACTGATATAAAGATTTTATTGTGATTCATTTTCAACTATCACCCAGCCCTAGTTTAAAAAAAAAAAAAAAAACGTAAAAAATATTAGTAGTTGTTTAGTTTACATCAGCTAATGGTATTTCATCCATACAGCTGGAATGATGCATATCAGACTTCAGGGCTTTGGACTCATTATTACTTTACTATTTATAGCTTCACACCTTTGTTATATCATGTTTGCAGCAGCATTCCCCTCACTCAGGTCCCCCAGTTCATATTTCCTTTTACAGTACAACATCCAGGTACATCACTGGCCAAACAATCTTATATTTCCACGCTGAAAAAGTACTTTTCCTCACTCTGTCTCTAACAAACCCTCCCCCTCCCCAGCTGAAGCACAGACTTTCACCCACAATGTAAGGAATTTGATGAGCTTGCATTCATGCTATCTCTGCCTGTGCAGATATGTTGAGTGAAATATCAGAAAATTAGAGTTAACCAAATGATAACACAAACAGTGGCTAACTATGATAAATAAAATGTTCTGTAAACAAACAAAAAGCAAAAAAAAAAGTTTGTGTTTAATTTGTTTGTCTTCTTATGATTAACAGCATATAACTGAGAAGTTGTCCTTATCTCAGCTGGAAGTTCTATTTAGAGAGGACATAAACAAAACGTTTTGCATCTGTTGCTGGTAGAATGAAAAAATCAAAACCAAGTTTTAAAAAAATATCAGCAACAGCTGGTTCTCACCAACTTAAAACACATATCCAACACAGTTGCTCTTGATATTGTCCCAAAATGAGCCTTCAGTGCTGCACTCAATGCTTCATTAGAAGCATACAAGATGCCTGGAGGTGTGCACCAAGTCAAAGCATGTCTCACTACCGTCTTTGCAGAATATTTACCACTTCTCAAAAGCTGAGTTATTCTCCTTTTTAAGCATGTGTTTCTGTTAGAAGCAGTACATGACCAAGAGCAGCTCCCTGGTTTGTTAAGGAGGGCTGTGTGATGTGTGACCCTGTGCTGAATATCTATACTCTTTATACAATCAACATATCGCTTCATTTTATGTTCAATCGTTTTTAATGGCATTTCTGTTTATTCAAAAATAATATCAAAAATCAGACAGCTTCTGGCAATGCAGTCTGTCATTTGCAAGTGTAGGCAAGATATTTGCATGAAAGGCACATATACATGAAGATTTTCACATTACACTCACAACATATGCTTTGAGAAGAGTGTAGGACTGGGTGATCTCACAATTTTAGGTTGCTATTGATCTGTAGCTTATTTTCTGCTTTATAGCACTGCCAAAATGTTTCTGCTCAGTTGGATTTAATTGTAAATGGCTTGAATGCCAGTGTTACATTGTGAGCTGTTAGCATTAATGTTGTTGGCCAGTGTGTTTATTTATGTCCATGTACTGGGTTTCTGTTTCTGCACTAAAGAGTTTGATTTTCATACAAGTTAACTTTCAATGTTTGTACACATTGTTTTGCTGCCGCTGAAGAAATAATGACTTGGAAAATAAATTAATTGGAAAACTTCTGCCAGTCAAGGACTACTGAATGCCCATTTTCTGAATTCAACAAAGCATCAAATCTGATTTACAATAGCCACTTTTACAGAGATCCCAGATGAGACGGTCATCCCAAATTTTTTCCACCATTCACCGATTTCCACAGCCAAGCCAAAGGAGTAACAGAGGTGAGACAGGTTGGACTTTTATGCTGCATTTCCACTATATGGTCTCTACTCTACGTGATTCAACATGCCTCTTTCACGTTTCCATTTACAAAAAGGGACCTGGACTCTGGGACCCAATAGTATTTTTTTTAGTACCACCTCCGCCAAGGTTCCAAAATGCTGGAACAGATACCAAAACGTGAGGTCTCGACACTGCAGAACACTGATTGGTCAGACAGTTTTCTCTGTGACCCGCCAATTTACAAAAATCAGATGAGGAGGTAGACAGTGAATAGTGATACATGAATCCACATAATGACAGAACAAAACTACACCATGATTGGTCATGTAGATTCAGTCTTTGGTGGCGGATGTAAAAATTCAGAATAGAAAACACGCAACAAGTGAGTTTTCAGCAGCTGTCTGAGCAGATGACATGGAAGTAACGTGCCATATCGGAGTAAAGAGTCAAGCTGAGTCAAGCTGATTCCACATAAGTGGAAACGCAGCTTAAGAATACCAAGTAGAGTTGAGTAGAGCGGGTACCATGTAATGGAAACAGGGTATTAGACAGCATCCCTACATTCCAGAATCAAAGGGACAGTGACACAGTGCAGCCTATAGTGTGACAAACATAATTTGTGTATCAGAAATACCCTGAGCTTTATGGTTAACTTCTCCAGAGTCGGCCCATCGTTCACCATTCCACAAATGTTAGCATGGATAGAGTCCTCTGCCTGAAGTGACAACAACTTACGGATCTTGGCGACTCTCCAGTTCAACATCTTTCTGGTCATGTAGATATGTTTGTTTACTGTATAAAGCCCAAGCTGATTTTGAATTCCTCCATGTGAGATCACACATGCAATACATCATCAAAACGTCACACTTTGGTTGCGGAATGAGAGGTGTTCCTTTCACATAGTGTTCCGGAATCATGATTCCACGTTTATCACGGCTCTGTTACTACCTCTAGAGATGTGACGGAGGTGGGACCAAATGATCCCATCATTTTGTTTACACAGACATCTTTCCAGAATAAAAGGTCAAATATTCCACTTTTACACTGCTGTGTAAAAAGGGGCTATAAATACTTTAGAGTAATGTTCAAATCTAAAAACATTTTTGTTTCCATATAAATCTCTGGACAGACATATTAGGTCACAATCTAGGTGATTAATGGGAACCTTACTTCATTACAGGGTTCTAGCGAACCCAATTTAGCGTATCGGCCCACAACACTACAATTTTGACCCCATACACTAAATTTCCTCCCAATACACTACATTTCAGTACAGCGTATCAGCATTTTGACTGCAATTGTTTGCCCAGATCAAACGCAGGGTCTGACATTAACGGTTGCCCGAAGCACCTACTCTATATTTTCTCTTGTGTGTATGTCCTGGGAGGATGCATTTATAGCCTGTGTGACTGAGTGTGCTACCACTGGTTCCGTCTGTGCTGATGTCAGGCCACAGACGTACGGTGACGTTCTTTTACACTTAAAACAACGGTGGCAGCTCGGGAGTGAACATCTCCCTGAAATCCCCTTCCGCACAACCCCCCTCCCCCCGCTGCGCTCCCTCAACACCCCTACTCTAAAATAAAATCCTAGCAAGAACCCTGATAAAAAAAAAGAATATTAGTAAAGAGACCCGTCATGTAATTTAACATGACCATAAATCACAGCAAATTGTGGCAGAAAACTAGTAAATGTTTTTTCTTCCACCATTTTTCACTCAGCAGTGGTGAAATAACACTTTGGTGCTGTATTTATTCATCGTTATCTCGATGTGAAATGACCTACATAGCAATAGGATATTTTGGCAAAGCCCTACAATTGAGTACATACAAGGAGTTCAAACATGCATAAAGAGTTAAAGGCCCACAGCTCTACTGAAGCTGGCTGGGAAACAGAGCTGCAGGTGCAGCTGACACGCATTTATTTCGATGAAAGTGGCAAAACAGGTTTTACTTTGCATTACTTTGACTGTAGCAGGATCACAGGATATAAGTATTAAACTGAGTTTGTGTGATCCCCATGTGCATATTCGAAAACATTCAGATCCATATGTTGAGATGAGCTTGTGGTGATATGACAATGGATCAACTGGATGTTTGGAATGCCTGAATGGCTCCCCTCTTGTCTCCGGGGTAAGCCATTCCCAGTCTACTGGATCTGATTTAGCAACCAGTGCACAAGGCAATTTCCAACCCTCTGATCTTTAGATGTGGAGGACAGAAGGGGGAGTGGGCCTCCTGACAGACACATGCCAAGCAGTGTTATCATTGCCACTCGCATAGTTAAAACCACTGCGACATTCCAGGACAATAAATTCCAGACCGACATTTCTCCATATGTTTTCCCTTTTCCTTCCATTCAATAAAAAACACAACAACTATCTTTCTATTTATAAAACCATAATTTCAGTTGTAAAGGATAAAGAACAGAGCAAGATTCTGGTGTAAACCTGACTGACCAGATGATTTTGCTGACAAATAACCATGACTAAAAGATTAAGAGGAAATAAACATAAAAGGAGAAAAGTATGAGATTACCTGTCCAAAAAGGGGCTACAAAGAAAAGCACATGAAAGGAACACCCACATCAAAAACACACCTTTGCTTTCTAGCCCACAAATGAATGCCTCTCACCCATACATGAATCACCAGAATGCCAGACTGATATTTGCACTGGGTGAGGCAGCTGGGAAAGCATTTTCAGCAGACATTTGTTCTTCTGTTGGATATCACTTGGAAATGAGCTTCATATTTTAGAGTAGGACACTGACTTCCACCTTCAGACAATGAAAAGCATCTTTAAATAATGACTGAAAAGAGCCAGCGGTTTACCAAAGACTGGTGTTTTTGACTTGTTTTATTGTGCTGTGGCACTACATTTAGCCTCCAAACCATATTCTCCAGATGTAAAGAAACGTGTATGGTTAGTACTGAAAAAAAAGCAAAAATTGTATCACCAAATTTAGATACTTTTTTCACTGAAAAGTTCCTTTCCACTGACTGTAAAAACTAGCTGTCAAAAAAATTAATAAAAAATTCTGCACATCGTTCAACCCTATAGTGCATTTGGTAAAATGCTAAAACTACTGTACATGAGATCATTTATACAGCAATGGTAACATGACTACATCAGTGCATCCCCTACTGTAGGTAGAGATGAGGCAGCAGACAAACCACATCACCCAACAAGTTAAGATATATGACAGTTTTACACCAAAAATGTTCCAGAACAGGTTGATTTCTGAAGAGCACATGGCAAAAGAAACTGGACTTTCCACTTAGTTAATTTATAGAATATTGTAAAACCAAACTATATGTCCTATGTGTTTAAAACCTGTGCTGACGTCATGAAATGACACATTACTAGCACATGACATCAGCTCCAAAAACATCTGACAAGTACACAACTTTAAAATGTGAAGAGACCAACTTCTCTGTGGGCTGCTAAATTCTACACCACATCCCGTCCAAACCAAGCACTTAACTGTGAAAAGCCTGAGGTAATGATACAGATGACTGCTGGTGAGCCCAGGGCGTTTCAGCCTTGTAGTGTAGTACAAGGTTAAGGGTATCATTACCAGGCCTATGTAGGCACGTGGGCCATTCAAGCCACACTTCTCATTGTAACATACAGATGTGACATCGAATAGTCCTGAGTACTACTGTCAACACAGCGTGTCTTTCCAAAAACTTCATCTGAATATACATTGACATGACAACATATACGTAGTTAGTAGTTCTGAGATAGAAGAGAGCATAATGGGGAAAAAAAAAACAAAAACAGTACACCTCCCCAGTCTTATACAATCTAACACTAAAGTGCTGAAATTAAACATTGCCTTTCAATTGTAATATGTAGGGACAGTATCTAAACTGAAGAAAAAAAATTACACACACACACAACTAGTAGGCATCCAGCAAAAAGCGACCATGATTGCATAAATTAAGGTGACTGCCTACATATTTTCATGCCTATGGTATGCTACAAATATATATATTTAAAATATTCTATTTTATTTCTATGACAATACTTTACTAAAGCTATGCATTAATTCCTTCGAATGAAAATGTTATCGATTGGCAACCATTTTTCCATATTAAAACATTCTGGATCAGGATTTTACCAGTTTGAAGGGATTCTAATATAACAACTGTCCTCTAACATATCCTTTTTCCCTTTATACATACAAATTTATCAAGTAGGGGTGGGCATTGCCAACAACCTTGCGATATGATAGATATCCCGATACAGGGATCATAATACGATACGTATCGCAATGTATGTGCATTCTGGTACATGGTATTCATCGCGATATGCATCCCAATATATATATATATATATATATATATATTTACAGTTTTTACTTAACATATTAAAAGAAAACAGACATGTATACCCAAATGTTATTTTTTTTTATTTTGCTGTAGAGCAACAGTTACACTGTAGTGCATGTAAAACACTGCATTAAGAACTTGGCTGTAGTGTAGAAATAAAGATGGCTTTTGATAAACTTAAAACATGCAAAGTCAGATGCTGTTTCAGAAACTTGATAAACAAATTGTTTGTTGCATGTGAAATATTGATATTGACGCCTCTGTATCGAAATGCGTATTGTGAAGAGGCCCGCAACGATATATCCCCATACCAATATTTTGAACACACCCCTATTATAAAGGAGCCATTTATAATTGGTTTATACATGAAATATTCAACTAAAAAGGTCAATCCATGATGACATGGAGCTTATGACTGCAGAGAAAACCATGCAAAGAGGATGGTAACTGAATCACATATCCTACGTCTACAATTTCCCCTGAGACATCACAGACACAACCATAAAGCAAAAGGATGCAACAGACTTCTTCTATCCAATTGAGGGACAATTTTCCCTTCCGATTGCCATCAGTTAGGCATGTGATGCCTGTGCAGAGGGTTCTGTGAAAGGCAGCCAGCCTAAATGAGATGAACACTCAGCTTTAATGAGGCCAAGACTGTGGGTACAGGGAGGTCTGTTTGTCACTAACCCCCTACAGACCTAAAAATGGATTGCGCTTCATCATCCCAAACAATAATCCATTTAACTCAACTAATTTCTGTAGTACTGTTGGTGAAGTGCAGGTATTATTAATGACCCCTCCAAACACTACAAGTCTACATCTATAGAAGAAATGCAATGGTTTGATGTAATAAAAAGACCACAAGTCAGTCAAGAAAATACTAAAAACTAAAAACAATAATACAATACAGGAACTCTCTACATTGCAAACCCCATAAAAAAAATACTCCAACATGAGAAAAGAGACATGAAGTCAACTCTGTTATTTGGGCTTTGGATTCAGCTGCAGCAGTGTTTAAATTCCATGCACTATTGAGCTGATAAAGCCCACAAACAGTCCAGTGTGTACCAGGAAAATTGCCAGCAAAACAGACAAAAACTTGATTCAAATAAAAAATAAATTTCTGTTATATTCATTTCATAACCACGACAACCTCCATTTATTTTATTTATATTTATATATAGCATACTTAAATTGTCACTGTCGTACATAAATTCTGGAACAGTAACCCTTTCCTAGATCTCAGGTGCTTGTTTACAACTGCTTCTGGGCCATGCTTTCCTTCAATGAACACAAAGGCACACCCATTCATCATCTAACTCTTTAGATGACTAGCCTTCATCAAATTATATCATCTGATGATGTTTGTGCTACCCAGACACAATTCACATCCTTAGAGGAAACTTCTTAACTTACCAAAATTACAGTGTCATTTTTTCCAGAAAATCCCGGGACCAGAGACTCCAGGGGGGTTCTGGCTCAAAATTAGCACATGAATTGGTTTGTGTGGTGGCTTTAATAGAAGGATTGCTGAAAGTGGGATTTCCACTGGTGCACTTACATAGGCTTTACTACACCACATAACACAAATAACAATGTAAAACATGTGTCTTGGGTTTTCCAACGATGTACTGAAATGCAAACAGAAACTATGGCTAATTTGTGACCTATGATAAGCAGATAATTCACTAAGTAATATTTTTTACAACACTCACAAAATACTAATAGAGTACTACACAATACTAAAATAAAGGTATAACCTGATGGTCTTAAAGATAACAGTAAAAAATACCACAATGATGCAATATAAACTGTTTCAGCTGTTCTGAATGAGCTTTGAGTGTGTTATTTTCTTTCACAAATATCTTTTTTTTTTTAATCTTAAGACTTCTCTCTAAACATTATTTTGAACTGTCAACTCTAAATAAATTTTAAACTCTCATAACATAAACTCCACTGCTGGCTAATTTTGTAAATATTACACCGACTACCCAGAGTTTATTTGCTCCAGGGTTCAGCGATCTAAATCAAATTCAGTAAATGAAATTTATTGGAAGCAACAACGTAAGAAGGAGCTTTACATCCCTCATTTACAAACCATTCACACAGACGCAGGGGCGCTTATCTGAATAGCTGAATATTAGATTAAAGGCAGTAGAGGAAATGAAAGAAAACTACAGACTCTATAAATAGGTGCCATTTAATTTCAAAGAGTATGGAGTGTTACCTAGTTTACCATGAAGGTTCTCATTCAGATAATAAGGTATCAGTGGAACAGATGGTGTCCTGTCTGGTACTACAGGGGTCATGACTTAAAAATCTTAAAGATTAGGTTTAAATAACAGCTACTACTCCATTGTCTCCTCCCACTGCCAACACTCTGATTAAAATTTCAACTATAATTGAACTCTCTCCAGCAACTGTAACCGTTTTGATCACTTTATCTAAAATGATTAACCCTACCTGTTGCAAAAAAAGCACAACGGTTCTTACATTAAGCCATTATCAAAAGAACCAAAGTAATGAAACACCAATGAGATAAAGAGAAAAACACTGACAGGAGTCGTTACAAGTGCGAACAGCTGGGACAAAGTGTCAAACCCATTACTCCCCCTAAAAACAAACTGAAAGAGGGAGCACAATGAAACCAGATAGTCAACTGCAGCAAAACAGCCACCATTTTATGAATAAAATCATTTAAGATAGTGTGGGGCTTGAGAGCGCTTACCTCACAGAAAGAAGATCTTGCTTTTTGTCTCTCATCATCTTCACCAGAATGAACCCAACGTGATGCCATCATTTAGTTTCACTTAGAATCCTGATATCTGTGATCACCCACATCGAGAGAGAAAATATGTTCCACTTTGTCCAACTTACACCTTCATTCCTGCTTGAGTGTTCAGTCCATCTGTGGAATAAAGAAAAGAAAATGTTATTACTGTGCTTACTTCAGTGTACAGACTGACAGATAAACTGGTTTGTGACTTCAAAGTTTTATGAGAAAAAAAAAAACAAAACACAGGGCAAATACCTGAACCGTATAACGTACATAATAGTGGACCATCCGTATCTAATTTTGGATATTATGCAACAGGCAACCCAACGCCTTGGCTTTACAAGTTTCACACTGAGACTGAGAAACACGCTTACTTCAACACTTAAAAGAGAATAAAGAGTTTATAGCGTTACCATTTAAAAAAAAAAAAAAAAAAAAAAACACAAAAACTTACTTTGTGATTAAATTAATCTTTGTGCTCACACGGAAGCATTTAATGTGACAAGTCACACCATCTCTGCATTATACATGGAAAAACAATATGAGCTTGTCATCAGCTTGAAGCATAACAACGTGGATAGTCAACACTGCATAATGAATGGCCAGCAACAAGTGAACTACACACGGGAGGCAGGGCGAAATAAATGTCCGTCACATGGGAAAATGAGGTTACAACAAATCCATAAAACCATGATATCAAAGTACGTGCCACAAAATGCTATTTGTATCCCAATAATATATCCGGTGGTTTTGTGTCTGAGGCAGGCATAATTCCTCTTGTTTGAGATCGATCACGTACAGAGCGTGCCGAGCTGTTGTTCACGAGCGACCAACAAAAGTAGCTCTCCCGCTGTTACTTTACACAAAATATCAAAACAGAAGAGCCAAAAGAGTCATACGAGACGCTGCTGATGCTTTCCAGGATAACTACTTTTATCGACACTAGTCACTGAGTTTGCAAAGTCGGTAAATGGAACAACTAACCAACTGCGGCAACAGGCTGTTAGCGGTGCGGTTAGCATTGATGCTAACGACTGGAGTTTAAACAAAGTTACCTGTGTAGTTGAGAAGCGTCATTACTGGCGGGCAACGGCGGCGATGGTTCTCCATAAAATCCCTCAGACAAAGTGATATCATAGCGTGGGAACTCCAGGATAGTCAGGCGTTGTCATAATTTAATATATTTTGAGTACAAACGGCTTCCCGGTGATTACTCCATACCCACTCAGGGGAGGCGCATGGTGCAGTTTTGTAGCTGGAATTTTTTTGCTTCCAGCTTTCCCCGACTCTCTGGGAGTCCACCTTCGGTCAACAGGACACTCTCAGCCAATCCGAGGCCGCGTTGTATTTGAGCGGACCAATCCGGTGTGAGTTTACAAAAAGTGCCCACTGCGCTGCTGAAAGGTGGTGTTTTTTAACCGTTCCGTCAGAGTTTAAAAAGTTGACAGAGTACGCAGTGTCTGTCACAGCAAACTAAGACACGACACGCGTTATATGCCCACTGTTCTCCACCGTGTAACCCGCTTTCGTTTCATATAAACAAGGCTGCACAAGGAGTCACATGTCCTGGTTCAAAGCGAGGTCGAGTGGGGCTGGCATGTGGATGGCAGTGGATGTGGAATGTGAGTTCACACATACCACACTGCACATAATCTTTGGGCTCATCGTGCTTCCATTGTATACACCCCACAGCAAGTAATCACAATGAAATGGTTAACACGTACACTCCTTTACTTCATATAATGCGAATAAGATTAGCTGTACACTAAAAAGCGCTTCAAACATGGACTCAGATTCCCAGGGCCCTGACAAATGTCCCTTTTATTCCTCTCCAACATAAGGGGCCACCTGTTCTTGGGATTGGCAGCTTTTGTTGCAGAGGTCAGTTTAGGGAGGAGACTTTCACAAAGCTGTCCTGTCCAGCCAGTTCTTCCTCTAGAGGCTGGTCTGTGGTTGTAAACCTTTAAAATAACTTCAATTTTTGGCCAATTATAGTGACCCTCCCATAACCAAACATTTGAGTCAACCGCTCCCCAAATAGCAGCGTAAAGTGATAAAATGGCCTGCATTCACCCCAAGACTGATCCCTTTAATACAGGGGTGGCAAACTCATTTCATCACAGCCCAATTTGATCTCAAGCAGTAAAAAGGGTAGTATAATATCATATAAATAACAGCAACCACAACTCTTTTAGTGCAAAAAATTGACATTATCAAAATGTTTACATTTAGGGCTTATATATGAATAACTGGAACAACCTGAAATTTCTCCACTTTTAACCATATTATGCCTCTATCATAAGTGCATGTGCATTAGAACTTACATATCACAAAAAAAAAAAAACATTTAGTAAAGGGCATCTGGAACTGACACATCCAGTACAATGATCAAAACAACTAATCAAGTTTCAGAGACAACCTTGACAGCTAATGGCTTCCGTGTAGTCTTCGCACTTTGTACATTTTTCCCATGGGCCAGATTGGTTGTTTTGGTAGTCCAATTTTGGAGCACAGGCCATATGTTTGATAATTTACTCATGCTTTTATAATGATAGATAGATAGATAGATAGATAGATAGATAGATAGAGAGAGAGAGAGAGAGAGAGAGAGAGAGAGAGAGAGAGAG
>JAPSES010000030.1:3621726-3645840 GCA_029822895.1 Maxillicosta whitleyi | reverse complement strand
TATGAATAAAATGTGTTTATGGAGGACCCCTCCCAAACTCAACCCCCTTGGACAAACACATTTAAGTGTGGAACATGCTCAGCTGTAAAACCGGGGGTTCCGTCCACAGTTCTGCCCCCCTCCACCCCCCACGGTGTCCCCGGACCGTGCTCACACCTACCTGGTTGTTTTTGCACAGATCTGCCCACATGCTCGTGCCGTCCCCTCCGCGCATCAGGACGTGATACGTGAAAAAATAAATCCCGGGAATGGAGCACGTGAACTTCCCGGTGGTCGGGTCGTAGTGGTTTCCCAGGTTGGTCACTACGTCGTCGAACTTCAGTACCTCGTAGCCCTCGTGCTGCTTTTTCAGCCCTGCGTAAAAGGCGATTTTGGGCACGGTGCTGTATGTGGCTGCGCTGATGGCACCGGCAGCGGCGCTCGGTCCCGGAGGTCCCGGTAGACCCGCTCTGCCCGGATCCCCCTTTTCTCCAGGTGGCCCCACAGGACCGGGAGGACCCGGTTCACCTGGAGGTCCCCTTGGACCCGCCTTCCCCGGACGCCCCGGCTCCCCCTTGGGCCCCTGGATGAACGTGGGTAAGGACTGGACCAGGCTGTTGTCCCGGACCGGGTCTTCCGTGGCGGTGCTGGTCGGAGACTTGGTTCCGTACGGGTCACACACCATCCTGCAGGTACCGAGCATCTCATAGTGGGCTGCGGTCCCTGCGGAGTTGACAAGAACTGGGATGAGAATGACCAAAACCAGAACCATCACGACCCCCAGGACCCCCGCCGCCACCAGCCGCTTCCTGCCCACCAGGCGCGTGAGCGCAGGCCGATCCTGGGGTCTGCTTTTGGGTGGAATTGTGCCTGTTGGTGAGGAGCCTTTTAAAGAAAAGAGTGCAGCTCAGCTACACTTGTTTAAAAATGTCAATTAACCTGTGAGTTGGTCCTACAGCCCCCTCCCCTCCGCGGTCCGCTCCACTTTTACTGCTGATGCGCACTTTAAGTTCCGTGTGTTTAGTATGAGGAGGTTTTACAGAAGTCCTGAAATCAGCCTTTTCAGATCCACACACAGAAGCCTGTTTAATCCACTAGTGTCCACCCACGGATCCACTGAACTGACTGTGATGAGGACCAGGTCCACGGTCCACAGAGAGGAGGAGGGGGTAGTGAGAGAGGAGAGGGAGAGGGAGAGAATACCAACAATGTCATGAATATTTAACCATCAAATACCTAAACAGCCACTGCCAAGCAAAATCCTCTGATGATGAAAAATTAATTTCACTTTAATAACATTTGGACCATTAATCCTATCAATACATTTGTAAGTAGGTTTGTGGTTACTTTATTACGTTTCTTGTGTTTAAAAATAATAATCATATATATATATATATATATATATATACATACATATACTGTATATATGTGGACCTCTAAGTCTGAAATCACAACTGAATGATTTCATAATTTTTCAGATTTTCAACATCATCATGTGTCTTACTAATAAAACCCATGTAGTTTGGCAAATAACAGTGGTTGTAGACACCTTTTATTTTAGTCATTTTTATTTCAGTTTTCCATTTTCATATAACATTTGAATTTACTCAGAAGATAATTAAAAAATTTGGACAGGTTAAATGTGTAGGATTTTTTTTAAGTTGCTGCAAAATAGTACTCATTTAAGTAAAGAAGCATTTTTTGTAATGTACTGTAATAATAAACTAATTCTTCCACCAGTGTTAAAAAGTGGAAAAAACAAACAGTAGCCTAAAACTTGAAACTGCCTTAGGATTATACAGTAGCCCACTACTATAGTGCTGTATAATGACATTATTCATGGAGCCAAATTCTGTTAAAAGGTCACAGAGTCAATTCACTGTAATCCCCAGCAGACCCCAGTACCAAGAGAAAAGCGGTTTTGTTTTTATAGTTCTCCATGTTCCTTTGCTTAAAGACTGGGAGTCATGTGTCAGGTGTATACAAAGAGCACATCAGCTTAACACAAGCACTTCTCTTTTGTTCCCTTTACAAGTTCATTTTTCAGTTAACCTATTTTCTAACCAAAGAATGTAACCTGATGTTCAGACTTTTTTTCCAGGATGCTACTTCAGCCAGCCTACAGTTAGAGAGACAATCCCACCCAAGT
The DNA here is from genome assembly GCA_029822895.1 of Maxillicosta whitleyi. NCBI lineage: Eukaryota > Metazoa > Chordata > Actinopteri > Perciformes > Neosebastidae > Maxillicosta > Maxillicosta whitleyi. The sequence continues at coordinate 3,643,712 of JAPSES010000030.1, read as the reverse complement.
TAGAAGAAACATTATAAGTCATGGAGCAACGGTTGTTTAAATAAATTTGAATGATGCTTGGAAAACTATCTCCTTCATATACAGATAGCTTAAGAGGAGTGTGTACTCAACCTTTTACTTCACCATGATCTAGCTAATAAAAACTGCCACTTGAATGTCATCCAACACAACAGATAAAGACACATAACACACGCGTGTTACAAACTTTACTTTACTATTTCATGTTAATTTAAAAAAAATGACCATGAGAAAATGATACAGAAATGATCCCACCAAAGCTCACATAATGAGAAACCAAAAAGGAGGTAGTTAGTGTACTTTGTGTGTACAAAACCATTATTTTCCCCTGAGCTTAAGGTGACAAACATTAAATCTAATGCAGCATAAAAAGTCAGGAGTGAACACAAAGTATGAGAAAAGTCTTAAAAATTAGAAAGCTTTTCATTTCCTTTTGTAACTTCATCACACAAAATTCTGTCATCTTAGAAAAACCATCATATTTATCAGAATTTTACATTGCATATAAAAATTGAGCACAACTGTGATGCAACAGAGTTAACATTTAGTTTGCTAATGCATGAAAAAAAACAAAACCATCTATAATTGTTCTAAAATTCCCAGTTAAATGGAGTTTAAAACATGTTATATCAAAATAGGCATGTTTAATGAAAAATGTCCCAGCTGTGAGTAAATGGCATCTCAGGAAATATGTTAAGCCTTGCTGTTGGATGACATCTGTGTGACAGTCCTTTCTTTTTCCGATCCCCTTTTAAATCTTGTATTTCAGCTTTCCATTTTCACTGATGACACAAATATGCTGAAAAAAAGAAAGAAAATGCAAGAATAAAATTGTAGAATTTGAACAAATCCAACAGTTTCACTTCAAAAACCTTTCTGTTACAATATAATAAGAAATCCTAACATATTATCAGTTATGTCCTTTATATTTGGCAGTTTTTCTCCTGTAAAATGTGCTTCAGTCAAAAGCCAGTGACTTACATTAAGGTCTCTAAAATATTCATTGTAGTCTAAGGCATATCCAACCACAAAATGATTGGGTATCTCAAAGCCAACATCTGAAACCAGAGAGGAGAAAAACATCAGTTGCAGGTATTTTCTTTGTCCACTGACTCACTGACAATTCTTTTATGAATCACTGATTCGTAAAAAAACAAAGAAAGGGTTATTTATATACATACAGTCAGGAAGACATGCTGAACTGTGTGGCACTCTCTTCACCAGCAACCTATGGAAAATAAAAGTAGGCACAATCACATAGTGTCACTTTCTGTCTGCTGCGTTACCACGTCACATAACAGCATCAGCTTTATAACAGTAGCATATGAGGCACAATCTTTATTTGTCTCCCTCTTGCTGTCTAGACTGGCAGGCGGAAATGGAGTGAATCACAAAGCAGGACAACTGGGCTGGTTTTGTTTAGAGGTCTTTACAGCCATAACTTAACTTACGCAGCTACTTTGATCATCTTGGGCCTGAAGGCTTCAACGTGCTCCAAGAGAGTTTTCATTGTCTTCCCTGTACCAACTATGGCCTGAAAAAAAAACAAAAAAACATGTATCTTAGTCCAGAGTGATAACATTATACAGTAATAGCCATTTTATAAATTACTAAACTAAACAAGAGAGGGTGAAACCATCATGTGAGGCGCTATATGCAGGATTTCTGCTTTCGAATATTAAAAAGTGACCACATTTTACAATTAGATTGTTTAGAAATATGACTTACATTACAGCTTTCACCAAAAGTTATAGAGATACAAGCTGAATATATATATTATTCAAATGGTTTTTTTTTGTGGTTTTTTGTGACCGCTAGAGGGAGTAGTGAGTCACTTTTCTTTTCTACAATAGTGAAAACTAATACCACTGGGCTTTTGACCAAAATATCAATAAATGAAAAGATGGGATGACAAAGTGATGAAAGCTAAAATCCCTGTAGTTTTCACCACTGGATACAGCTCTAAATGTAAAGAATGGAGTTTGGTGCTGAACATCAAAATGTTTCTTGTACATGATTTATGAGGCTTATGAAGGCTTAAAGTTATTATGTGATGTTATTATCTTTGCTAAATTCAACATTTGTTGATCCACGTTTCAAACCAAACTATGACATTCTGATCTTATCTGGATGATTACAAACAGATCTTTAACGGTATTATTTACAACACAAACTGTACAAGAAAAGGAGGTTATTTATGGTTTAACTGTGGCTGTCTAAAAGCAGACCTCTAATGTAAACTATCAGCTGATGCAGCATGTAGATATTATAAAAGAGCAGTTTTTCTTTGAAGGAGAAACCCTGATGATACCATAATGCAGATGTGTGCAGAGTTGCTGTTTATTCAGTGAATGTTACAGTCTGTGATGGTTTTGGTAATCATTAGTGTGTTCCGGTATCTAATTTGCCCTTAGCTTTGACAATTTGAACATCAATACTACATATGACATCTTTAAAATAAATGTCTTTCCATATATAAAAGGCTGATATTATTCTACGTTTCCACTACATGGAACCAGCTCAGCACGACTCGCCCCAGGTACCAGGTACTATTTCTACAAATACAGGATACTACCAACCTAAGAGTACTTGGATGTCATAGTGATGCGACGTGTAACTTCCATAACATCTCCTCAGAGAGTTGTGTTGCCTCGTCAAGTTCATGCTGACTTTTTTTGTTGGCCATCAAAGACAAAAATGTCGGAACCTCCTCGACCGACCATGGTGTATATTTATGGGTTGCCATCATGTGGATTAGCCTACTGGTATATTTATTGTAAACTACCAAATCAGTTTTTTTTTTAATAGTGGGTTTCGCATTGACGATGTAATGACACAGAGACAACTCTCTGACCAATCAGTGGTCTGCAGTATTTACATGTCACGTTTTAATATCTCTTCCCTCGTTTTGGAACCCCTGAGGAGTAGATACCAAAAAATTAGTACCGGGTACCGGATTTGGAGGTCCTTTTATACAATGGAAACGCAAAAAGGCAGTCAAGTTGAGTTGAGCTAGTATCACGTAGTGGAAACGTGGCATATGACTAAAAAGCATGTGAATAAAAAAAAAAAAAAAATCTCAATAGAATATTTGACTAAGAAAATAAATGAAGACATTTTCTTTTCTCTGTAGGCAAAAAGAAACATAAGAAATGATTACTGGCAAGAACAAATTGGTCTATATTTAAGCAGTGAGTAATTACAGCTGCTACGACACCGTTCATCATGTTATGTCTATATGAAAAGTAATCTTGAGTGAATGACTACATGTCTTCTTTTCCTGTAAATGCCATTGTTTCCCAACACACCTATTCCCGCTATGTGACATGATTATAGTAACATTATGAAGATCTTATCTGGAAAAACAGTCCGATTCCCCAAATATAGGTCAGCCAATTAAAAAGTTTCTCTATGTTGAACTCAAGTCCAGAGAGGAGAAAACTTTAAATGGCTCCTCTTGACCTGGATAGTCAGCCAGAATAAGAAGTAACACAATAGGCCCATTTGGTGAAGAGGGAAAAATAAGAGGAACAGAAACATGGTTGACTCACCTCCACAATCAGAACGTTCTTACGAGAGCATGTTAGGGAGAGAAAAGGGGGAGGAAAGCAAACAATTACTCTTAGTTAGAAACAGATAAAAAACTACGGTATCTTCCAATCAGCTGTGCACATTCCAAGATAAATCCCTCAGACAAAAACGGTACGTAGTTACAGACTTCAACATCAACATCAAACTATTCTCCTGAATTGAAAAAAAAAAGTTGAGAAACTTTTAAACAGATTAATCCGCACTTCCAGTTTTTTTCTCATACTGAAACTAAATGACACATGAATCTTAAAAGAGTTGCATATTTTGGAGATGTGTAGATAAAGAGTTGCAACATGACAAAGCAACCAACTACATTTTATAGCACTAAATCAGCTTAAGTTCTTACTCCTTTACTTGTCATTACATTAGTATGTTTGAGTCAATCAAGGAAATCCATGTAAAAATAGCCTCATCCACACTGTAAATCTGGGCTCCTATAGTCCTATATGAATGCCGCACCGGAATAGCTGGAATTCTGCAAATGTTTGTCTAATCAACAGGAGACAACTGCGGACTATTTATGTAAAGAGACACAATCTGGGTTTCTTCTTAGCTAGGTCAAGATATACCCTCTACTCTTTAATTACTAACGATCTCTCTGCTGTTTACTCTTCACTTTTTAACAAAGGAGTCATCCAAGCGTAAAGTCAAGCATTGTCTGGGCCTCATTATTCATATGGATTCATTTAGAGTGCAGTAAACCCTGGGGAATTTGTAAGAATAGATTTTACATATTTAAGTCTACACAGATTTATGTCAGCTACGCTTTGAGCAGGTGAGTAACAACTCCTCTTTGTGAAGTAGTTCTAGTGGCGGACTTAGCTCACATTTTCTGCTAAACATTACACCATTCAGACAAAAACATGAACCTAAATTTAGTTGTACATCACAGACAGTTCAGGGATTTCACAAGCACACTTAAAATACAGTGAGCGAAGCAGCCGGCAGTGACTCAAGCTTACTACCTCATACCATATTCATGTTCCTGGTATCTCTGCCACGCCTGACTTCACTGCGTATTAGAGTGTGTGTGGGGGTGTGTTGAGATAATCGGTGTGTGTGTGTGACTATGAGTGTTCAGATCAGCTGATTTACAATGACTAGGAATACTGTTAAGTTATGCGTCCTGTAGTAGTGTTCGTGTGCTCATACATACACTTACAAACTCATGGACATGCACAGATGCACAGATGGAAAACAATGATGAGTGGCACACATGCTGCAGGTGTGAACAACCACAGACACAGATTTGCATATGCTTTTCATACCTCCATTGGATGAACCACAGCCAAATCTGAAATTTTGCATTCATACAGCATATTATAAAGGTATGTTTAGGATGTTTAATAGTGTTTTGCAACTTTGGGTTCAGAACCCCATGTGAGGTCGTCTGAAATTTCTAGTAACTGATAAAAATAAAAACTTACTAATAAAAATATGTGGTCAGTTGACAAAGAAACGGAAGCACTGTGGTTCTGTTTATCTGTCAGATGTTCACTGTGGTTGGTTTCAGATGCTGCAGCTCTTTCATAATTCATTGTTTGTTCAGTATTAATTGTCATCCTTGTAAATACAAGCTGGACTGACTGTACATATCCTGACCAAGGAAAATTCAATTCTCACTTTGTGCATTAATCTGAACCTGGCTTTTCTGCCTCCATCCATAATAATATACATTATATGGACTAAATGTGTCTAAAATTACTGTTTATTTGCAACATAATATAACAAAGTATTACATGATCAAACCAAATTAATTTTAGCAAAAAAAAAAAAAGGTTGGGAACAACTCATCTAAATCCTGTTTCATTTTGCCTTTTAGCACAAACAAAGTCTGATCATCTGCAGACTTTGTCCCAGAGGAAATTCTAAAATTAATAAACCTTATTTATTTGGAAAGTTTCCAACTCTGGAAATGAACTCAAATCACTGATTTCCAAAGTGGGGAGGATTCATCCATCAAAAGAAAATTAATTAGCTGTTAACAGGTCGTAACTTGTAGTTTTGGAGGAGAATTATGATCATTCATTGGTTTCAGTTTCTCAAATGTGCAGATTTAGTGACTTTCTTAGGCATAGTTATAGTAAATGAAATAAGCTTTGGTTTCAGTTTGATGACGGGACTGTTCAAGTATTGTGGTACACAGTGTTACACCCCCACATACACACACTTCACTAGTAAAGGGGAAGATCTTCAGCACAGAGAACAAAAAGACAGACTGAGGAGAGGCTGCCCTCTTGAGGCCGTAATCTATCAGTACCCACCATCTACATGCCACTTGTTTGCATAGAGGAATAGATGTAAAAAAAAATTAATGTAAAAATGAATATTACCTTTCCTGCTAAAAAGGACAGATCTTCTGCTCCAACTATGTGAAGATCCTCTGTGGACCGGTCATTCTGTGGAAATGAAATAAGACCAATGTGGTTCATTATGTGATCAAATAAATAATTTATATTTAAAAGTGTGAAAATAGGGGTAATAAAGAATATACACCTGGAAATAAAGACAGGATTTTCTGTCTATGGAATAAAAATGTGGTTTAAAAAAATAAGAGATATTTATGTGGATGGAGTTTTGATTCTTTCACCAATTAAGAGAATCCCCCCCCCCCCAAGTACATACAATTTACTCTTTATTTTGTATTAATTTGTATTATATCATTATTTTTCCTTCATTTTGTTTCGTAACTATTGGTTTCTATGTTTTTATGTGTTTGGCTTGGTATACAAAGTGGTGTCTGTCACATGTTAATATTTTCATCTTTTCCCTTCAAAAAAACAAACAAAAAAAAAAAAGTAAAGTGCTTAACTAATGTGTTGAATCGGTTTGCACTTTCTGTGCCTTTTCTATGATAGTAAATTATCAAAAGGTTTTTTGTCAAATGTTTGAATGTGTATAGTATGTGTCTGCATGAAAACAGCTCAATGCAAAGTTAACTCAAAGGTTCCACTGTAAAAATGTTACATAAAATATAACTGTCACATCTTCTGACCAAGTCATGAGATTCACAAACATTCACAAACACAACCAAACATTGACACTGATAATTATAAGCATGAAGAGTGCCTCTCCACCCTCAGACACACCACTTACACAGAATTATCCAAGTGTTTTCTGTACAGAACCTCACCAGGTAGCTCTTAAGGCGGATAAAGTGGACCCTCATGGGAATGGTGCGGCTGGAGTTACGACTAAGTGCCTTAATCCTGTCCACCAGGTCGGCACAGAACTGGTACCCCCCCTTCAGAACACACAGCACCACTATGTCATGGTCACCGAGGTCGTCCATGATGTTTCTAGCGAGGCGCTCCGTCCTGCAAACAATATGAGAAGTGTCACTGTGACTCCTTCACACTTATATACCACTGGATCAGAGTTGCAAGTGTTTAGGGTCAATAAACTGAACAATACTGATATTGTTCCTGTAAAATAGTAACAACTAATCATTATATTTGGCCATTATATCAACATGAGTGTCCAAGGAAGTAAAGGCAACTTTGTCTGATGTAAAGCTGAGCAGGTTTATAGCTCTGAGCATCACTGTGTTTGTCTGGCATATTATTTGTGTATTCACTTATCAATTTGTGGCTGATATTTGGCTTTTGGAATAAAATGAATATTTATATCCCCCATATCAACTGCTGTAGTCCTCAATTTTGGTTTTATTTTTTACGTTTTGTTGTCTTATTTCAAAATTTGGATGCCAATACTAATATAAAGTGGTTGAACTGATAAATAAGACACCAGCTTTGTTAAACACTTCTCGAAACCCATACTTATGGCACTTTACATGAAATTATATATATTTAAGTATTTAAATGGTCATTATTATTAAATTTTAAAATCTAGGGAGAATGTCAATGATTAATTTCTTTCAGATGCTCAAATGTAGAGATTTACTAGTTTTCTTTGGATAAAGGGGACAAAGAGAACATGTAAAACTCCACACAGAAAGGAATAGAACCCAGGAGCTTCTAACTGTGAGGCTACAATGAAAACACCGACACCATTTTATTACAATAATAATAAATACTATTATTAATATTATTGTTATTGTTACTAGTAGTAGTAAAAATGCTCCTGGTTTTCTTACTTGTGTTTTTACTGTTAATTTACTTATTGGTTGTATTATAATTATTCTTATTCTTCTCAGTTTATTTTTATTTTCTCCCTGCTTTTATCAAATGCTGACTCTTTGCACATCTTATCTGACACCCTCCCTTTGTTTTTTGCACTGTGACAATGGTGAGACTGAGTTTTTTTGGGTTTTTTGTATTGTCATTGTTTATTGTGGCCAGATGCTACAACATGTAGAACTGTTGTCCAAAACAATTACGTTCATTCAATCCCATTCTACTTTTGACAGCAAAGGCATGTTATCTGCACCGTTTCTCTGGCTTGTAAAATTGTTAGTACCTATAAAATTTGTCAAAACCTCCATAACTTCATCCCACACCGCGGTGGGGGAATAAATAGCATCACCCAAATGCCTTCAGAAGCTGCTTTTCTTCCTTCTGCACAGGAACCATCTGCAGGCAGCATGGTGTGCATGTAAATGTGTGTGTACCTGTCCATAATGACGCCATGCGGAATGATGACACAGTCTAAGTCTCCAAAGTAATGGGCTGGATAGCTGAAGAGGTCTAAACTGTAGCCTGGCCAGTCATCCTCAATCTGAGACGGAACAGAAAACACCACCGTAAATATTAGTTTCATATTTATGTGTATCGCCCACAAGTTGTAAACCAAGTTGCACAGCACTTCTTCGTTCCACGCAGGCACATGTGGCCACGAAGGGGATAAAACTCTAAAGTCTGCACAGTTGAATCTAACAGTGGATGCATGGATAGTAAAACTTCCTCCCTGCGCTGTTTGGACACTTGTGGTTTTAATGTAATTACCACAATTCCGTCGCTTCTTCTCTGAGACCGGACCTCGTCTGCCATGTTGTTTTTCCGCTCAAACAGAAAGCTTCTTGTCTGAAATAACTGGTGCGGCAGGCTTTCAGAAGGATCTGGCACCGTGAAGAGAGAGGAGGAGCATCAGACTGGAGGAATGTTCCCTCTTTGCTTCACCACTAACTAGTTCGCACCCTGGTGTGTGGCGTAATGCTACGCTGCGGCCACTAGGGGCGCTCTGACATCACTTTTCCACGTTGAACTACTGCCCCGACAACACCCCCTACACACACGCGCGCGCGCACACACATACACACACACGCACGCACAGACACGCACACAAACAAACACACACTTAATTTTATGGCAACACAGGGGCCACATGTCAACCACACTGACAAACCAGTCCTCCTTTTGAGGTTTGTATGTGTAAAACTAGCAAAAACGTAATGTTAATGTAAAATCAAATGCATTATTGTAAGGTGGATATGTAAATATATGTAAAATCCTGCATTATTGATGTATATTTATTTTAATTATATTGATTATATTTATCTGATGTATATTGTAACAAGTGGTACGAACAAACCCCGCCCCTCACATGTATTATATCTTATTTTGGCATGGATCTAGCTGATTTATCATGTCTATGCATGTAGTGAATTTCACCCATTCTAAGTAAATGGGAAGAAAAAAAAAGATTTTAAAACATTTATATAAAAAAAGAAATATTGAATTTGACCTACTTTTCCCAAAATGTGATCACATCTTTTCTGGGTCAATGGCAATTTGGTTTGAATTCAACCAAAAGTTTAGCTGCTACAGACATGTGAAATTTTGCTCATGATATGTGAGTGTGTGTGTATGTGTGTGTGTGTGTGTGGGGGGGGGGGGGTTAAAAGATTCAGAAAAAAATTTAAATTTGACATACTGTTCCCAAAATGTAATCAGATCTATTATGGTTCACTAGCTATCTATAAACCCAATTTAGGATTAATTCAACTAACAGTTTTGCTATATATATATATGTTGGATTAATTAAGTATTCAGAATATGAATCAATATCCTCATATTCTTGCAGAACAACTCCATACTGGTTAAAGTAGAGTTCATCTGATGTACAGTCAAGGCATTTTTAGTGTGAAATGTAAACACCACATCATATTTTAGGAGTTCTGTTCTCTGCACAATAAGCACCACTGTTAAATTATCACATGGCAGGGACAACACACACTTGCATTGTGACATCTTAAAGCACAGCTAATTCAATGTGCATAGTAGATAAATTGCAATTTACAATGAATAACATAAATAACAATAGAACAGAACAATATTAAAATCAACAAGTCTAATAAAAAGTATTTTATTAGATTTTTTTTTCATATACAAAACACAGCACAATAAACACACTGTCATTTTTGTCAGAAATGAAGAATAAAAACTGACAGGGCTATAAATAATCTCTAAAGTTCCAGTCTAATACTTCCAGATGGCAAGACTATCATGAATATGGTTCAGTAAGAGCAAAAACAAATAAAAAGAAAAGAAAAGAAAAAAAGAAAAGAAAAATATTCAGAAAGAAAATAATGTCAGGACTTCACTCAGAGGAATTTAGCATTAAACAAAAGGAACATAGCAACATGATTTAAGGTCACGTTCAGGTCTCATCCATTAAAAGAAAGGTCTTCATATTTTTGGTAATATTTTTGTGAAACCTGCACCTGAACTCTAAGAGCTGAATGACAGATTAAATCAATGCCGGACATGACTCACTGTTCACAGATTTGTTTCTGTTTGAGCCAGTTTTGCCTTATTACTGAAAGCCTTCAAAACATTTGATACTTGTACATCTGGTGGCAAGATCTTCTAGATATGAAGACCTCGAATCAAGAATGTTGTTTTCTGTCTTGACCCTGTAGCACAAGCCCATGTTTTATTTGTGGAGGCTCCTTTAAATTAAAGACCAGTTACATAAATGAAAATGTACTTTTTATGGATCATACCATGGTGTCATTTTATGAGGCTTTTGGTCCAAGGTTTTTAAGGTTTATTTATGTGAAAACTCCTTAGTTTTTGTTTTTGTTTGAGTTGCCCAGCCCCAGATGGTTATACAATGAGAAAAATGTGATAAAATCATGGTATGTACACTATATATGTTTAAATCACACTGTTGGTAAGATAGGAAACAATTAAGATTGTTTTTGATGGTTTTGGACATATTTCTAATATGTGCATCAAATGTCAATCTAAGACTAGGGGAGGGTATTGCCAACAACCTCACGATACGATACATGGGGTCACAATATGATACGCATTGCGATATATGTGCATCCCGGTACAAGGTTTTTCGACACACTATGCATCCCAATATTTTAGGCCTATATTTTTTTTACAGTACTTAATTTTTTAACATTTTAAAATAAACAGACACATGTATATCCAAATGTTATTCTTTTATTTTTGCTGTAGAGCAACAGTTACACTGTAGTGCATGTAAAACACTGCATTAAGAACTTGGCTGTAGTGCACAAATAAAGATGGCTTTTGATAAACTTAAAACATGCAAAGTCAGATGCTGTTTCAGAAACTTGATAAACTAATTATCTGTTGCATGTGAAATATTAATACTGACGCCTCCATATCAATACGCATATTGTGAAGAGGTCCGCAACGATATATCCCCGTATCAATATTTTGAAAACACCCCTATCTTAGACATCTAAATATTTGAACTCGTCTACTTTTTCATTATGTTTCTGATCAATAGTGATAGTACTACCCTCATGTATGTTACCAGTTTACAGTGAGTTACTGAATATATGGAACAAAGTGTTCTCTCTGAAATGAACAGGAGCTGAAATACAACATTTACATGGAAATACTGGTTAATGTTGCTTTCAGGTACATCAAAACTATGTGATACTGGTCGGTTTTCCATGACATGACACTCTTTGAACTGTAATGAATTATCAGCACATGATCACATTTGTTCCCTGTATCATAAACCAGTGTTTTGTTTGAGAATGTGTTGAATCTACAGAATTTATCACGCCACTACTTTTACATTGGGCAGTGTCATCGTGAAAATAGACAGATAACAGGATTTTTTCCACCAGAGCCAAATATCACACATTTTATCTTTTGAATCTGCTTTATTCTTACTAGGATCCCGTGGGTGCTGGAGTCTATCGTCTATCCCAGCTACCTATGGGCAAAGGCAGGATACACCCTGGACCAGTCGCCAGTTCATCGCAGGGCTGACATATACAGAGAAAAAATGATTAGACCACCCTTGTTTTCTTCAATTTCTTGTTCATTTTAGTGCCTGGTACAACTAAAGATACATTTGTTTCGGCAAATATAATCAAAAGAGTTTAATTTCAGAGCTGATATCTATCCATTTTTCATGGTTTACATAATAATAAGCAAAATTACTTCAGTTCTTACATCAATAGCTACGGCATTGGACTGACACAAACAGTGCATTTATGCATTCTTTTCTGTCTGTTTGAGTCACATGATACACACAGGAATTAGTAATTGATTGTATAACTATTGTTTTTGATGGTAGAGACAAACACCTTCACACCTATGGGCAGGTTTAGGTTGATCATTTAAGATATCACTACATGTTTTTGGAAGCCTGAGTACTTGGAGAGAACCCATGTGAGCATGCAAGCACAGAAGGGTCGCCTGTTGAAATTGAACCCACAACCTCCTTGCTGTGGTCCTATCCACTGCACCACTGTGTCGTATTATGCGTTTGTAATGGTTAAATCATATCATATAATTTTTCACATGAATAATATAATATAAAGGTATTTAAAGTAGCTTGTTGCCTTCTTTCTGTCTATACTTTAATCAGATTGTCTCATGTCATCCTCAAAAACTTTGTCTCAGATGGTAAAATGAACATCTTCACGCTCAACCTCTTCACATCTTCCAAAATAAACAGAACAAAGACTTGTGTATGTGTATTTTAAAGGCCTCTGCTATACTCAGAATAACCTCAGTGTGTGACAGTGTGTGAATGAATACATTTTGGACGTACCACTCAGGGACTCGTGTGGTCAGTCAGTTCAGCAGCGGCAGCGGCAGCAGCGGGAAACGGGATGTTGTGTCAGTGCACATTAAAGCAGTCTGCTGGGCTCTGTTGAGAGGGTGAGACAAGGTGTCTGGGCCACCCACCCATGCTCTTCCACTGCAGCTGTAATTACAAGCAGTGGTACAATGACAGCTGGGGAGGCAGATGTCAACAGCAACATTAGATTTCAATCAGCCTGCACAGTGCCACCACCTCTGAGGGATGAGTAGGTGTAAAAACTACCCTGCGTGACAAAATCCCTCCAAATGACAGAAAACAGTCATCTGCACTATTTATGTAATGTGGTGGATTTGTTTTAGGTTATTGTGCATAAGCCTGATCTGCGCTAATGACTGAGATATCAAACAGACACATGTTCATGAGTGTCTGGAGATGCTGCGTATGCTAGAAGATGTTTTTGGATGAAGTCTTGTCAGATTGTTTTTGATGCCCACTGTGTTGGTGAGAGCAGGGCTGCTCTTCAGTGCCCTCAGGGTGCAAGGGGAGCAGTCTGGCTTTGGCATTTCACACTCACTCAGCAGTCAAGGCCCATGACCATCCACAGACTTTACCGCCAACTGCTCCCTTATACCCTCAACCCCTGTGTTTGGCCAATTATGAATATTCAGTTGCTATGAAAGTAATTCTGTCAGACATGCAACTGTCCAGCCAAATAATGTCAGGAGTGTTTGCACTATTTGAATCTCACAAGGACATCACTATTCTTCTCCTTTCCAATCAGTTTTGATATTTACTGCATGTAAAGTAGAAGCTGAGTGTAATATCCTTTTTTGTATGAAGCATCACCAATGTTAGGAAACATAAGTCCTCATAGTCATACCCTGATTTTAGTGTAGGTTGTGTTTTTCTAAGCTACATTAATATGTTGGATAAGTGCCATTATGGACGGCAGGGAGATGCTGAGCTATAAAAGCTGGATATCTACCAGCAGTCGCTAACCTTGGCTGACTTTCAGTTATCGCACAGTGACTACGATTACCATCGTGCCACAGATTTCTTCATGTGATTGTAAATGAAGACTCTTTGCACTCTCATAAACGCCACAATAAAAAGAGGCTAATGTGTGAGCTCTCTGTATTACATATCATTTTAATGTGTTGAAAATCCTTTTCAACAAAGCAAGTCAAGCACAATGGTGCACATAAACACATGTTGAAAGTTCATGAGCTAATTCACGAGAGTTGGAAAGCAAAAACAAAGTAATAGCCTACAATAAGCATACCATTAAAAGAAAATAACAAAATACAAAACAAATAGGCCACACAGCATAAAAAAGTGTCTATAAACAAGATTAGACTGCCCAGGAAACACATTATTTGACATGATGACTTGTTTCGTCTCAAGTGCCTAACATTTACAGTTGTCATAAATGTTTGATATTGGGGGGGAAAAAAATCATACTGGTTGTGATGAGACAAGCATAAATTAAATGTCTGTTTGTTTTGGTGTTGGTTCTATTGTTCCTAAAGCAGGACTGACAGAGTAGTATACTGGAATGTCCAGATGAGGACAGTATTCAACAAAAGGTGGAAACTCATATCATTTTACATCAAAATGTCAGTTGAAAACACAGAGCTGAGCAGCAGTTCACATACATCCAGATGCGTCTTTCATGGTGGTGACGGTCGTCAGCATATCTGAACCCGCTCCGTACGTTCACGTGCACGTAAAACTTTATTAACATACTTGCTTCTCTGTTTAAGTGGTTCATGTGTTTCAAAAGCAAACTCAGTTATGGTTTTCTGCAGACGATGGACTGTCTAATATGTCTTTTAACAGCGTGATGTGCTCAACTGTAGCACCAGAGCTAATTGACAAACACGTTCAAATAAATGATTAGAAAAAGAAATAATGCACAATATATTTCATGAAAGAACACATTAAAATTGGCTTCATATTGACACCTTTCTGGAAAGTTTTGTTTTGGTTATATCAGCATTTTGGCATTGTCGATAACATATCTGTGATGATGCAGGAATATAAAAACATGGAGGATTTGAGTAAACGATAAGGTTTTCTGCATATACTATCAACAGGGAAAGACTAAATGAATCTTCTCCTCATGCATCAATAAATCCTGCATTTCTGATTGCACTTTACTGTCACTCTACCAATATGCTGTAGAACCAAAACCAACAGAGTGTGAAAAAAAAACTGAAGTTGATATAATCCACCTTAATGAATGATGTCAAGCTTGTCCGAGTTGATGACAAGTTTTTATTTATTGTTTTACAGATAACATACTTCACAGGGTTACCTTAGAGGTAAAATCTCCTGACAGAACTTTGTTTTGACTTGCCGGAGACAGAGGGGAAGATGAACATACTTTATCAAGCACACATTGTAAACAACTGAGCAATATTTAAGTCTAAATGGCGTACCATAGAATAGGTGAGAGACAACAAAATGTAAGTAAGAAGATGTGCCTCTTGCTTGCAAAGACAAAAGTTCCATTTTTACAAAACAAATAATGGTCACTGACATTTTTTCTACTTTTTTTAGTGGCTGAGAGGTAGAATGAAGTATTTTCAGTTAAAACCAATGGTTGGATTTATTTACTTTATCATAACATTTCATCATTATGAGTGAAAACATTACGAGTGAATAAGTAACCCCAGCCCTCTGAATATAATGTGAAATCTGTACAAACATCTCCATTGATTACAGTATTGTTTTGAAACGTTTTGTTTGTTTGTATTCCAAATGTCCAACTTCATCGCAGAGGAAATATGATTTTTTTCTGGTTAGGATTCACAGTACCTCTTGAAACTGTGGGACAGCGAATTCCTTAGTTTAATACTGTGAATAGCAAGATCAGTCCATTTTTTTGTGGATGAGGTGGAGAGATGGATAAATTCAGTTGGAAGTATCCGAATGAACGCTTCCGGGTCCTTCTGTGGGTGATGTCACTGACGAAGGAGTCGGAGCATCTTGCCAGCCGCCATTTGTCTGTGGAGACACAACGGGAAAAAAGTCAGATACATGAGACCAAAAAAAATAAGAATAATAGAAATGAACTACTTTAACTCTTCATTAATGCATTATTATTTTTTAAACACATGATCTGTTAATGAAGTTAAGTTGAAACACGTTGGTGTTATCCATTAGGATTTTTACCCCTCCCCAAAACAGACGGCAGGGGGTAGTGTTTTTGGATTGGTTTGTTTGTTTGATTGATTATTAACATTCTATCAGCAAAACTGTTGGTTGAATTCATACTAAACTGACTTTATAGATTGCCAGTGAACCACAATAGATCTCATTACATTTTGGGAAAAGTAGGTCAAAGTTAAAATTTTTTCTGAATTAAAAAAAAAAAAAAAATTACTTATAATTGGCAAAATATGAGTGAGGGGCGGGGTTTGTTGTTCTGGCACCACATGTTTGTTTCTGTGTTTGTTTGTTAACACTCTAGCGGCAAAACTATTGGTTGAATTCATACCAAATTTGGTTTATATGTAGGTTGCAAGTGACCCAGAATCGACACCATTACATTTTTTGAAAAGTAGGTCAAAGTTAAAATTTTTATGTTTTTAAAATCTTTTCCCCCATTGACTTATAATGGGTGAAATTAATAATAATATAATGGGTGAAATTTTACATGTCTGTATCAGCAAAACTGTTGGTTGAAATCATACCAAATTGACTTTACACTATGTCAGTGACCCAGAATAGATCTCATTACATTTTGGGAAAAGTAGGTCAAAGTTCCAAAAAAAAATTTATGAATTTAAAAAAAAAATTTTTTAATTATAATGAGCTAAATATGAGTTTGTTGTTCTAGCACCACTTGTTTGTTTCTGTGTTTTTTTGTTAACACTCTAGGGGTAAAACTATTGGTTGAATTCATTCACTTTATAGATTGCCATTGACCCAGAATAGATCTGATTACATTTTAGGAAAAATAAGGCAAGGCAAGTTTATTTGTACAGCACATTTCAGCAACAAGGGAATTCAAGGTGCTTCACATAGGACATTGAAATACGACGGCAGGAAAAAGAAACACATTTAAAACAGTATAAAAGAAACATAAAAGGTGATTAAAAACAGCAAGAAATAAAACAACACATAAAATCCAAAAATATAAAAACACACACATACAATAAAGTAAGAGTTGCAGTGCAAAGTTTTGAAAGAGAATATAAAATGTAAAAGTTAAAAGTCTTTTAGTCAAAGGCGTCAGCGAACAGGAGAGTCCTTAACCTTGACTTAAAAGAACTCAGACTCTCAGTAGACCTGATATTTTTTGGTAGTTTGTTTCAGATATACAGAACATAGAAACTGAACACAGATTTTCCATGTTTAGTTCTGACTTTTGAACACAGTGCAGACCTGCACCTGAACAGGTCTGGATGGTTCATACTGGACTAGAAGATCTCTGATGGATTTTAGAGCCAGAAGTAGGTCAAACTTCAAATTTTTTTTTTATGATTTTTAAAAAAATCTTTTTTTCCCCCAGATACTTACAATGACTGAAGTTTCAAATGTCCGTAGCAGCAAAATTACTGATTAAATTCATATCAAATGAACTTTATGGATTTCCAGTGACCAAGAATAGATGTGATTACATTTGGCCAAAGTTCCAATTTTTTATGAATTTGTAAAATCTTTTTTTTTTCCTTTTTTCTCCCATTTACTTACAATGGGAGATGTTTAAAATATTCATAAAATACCAATTTTGTTTCAATTTACTTCAGACTTGGCACATATGTAGCAGCAATTGATATGCTGACATCAGCACATGCATAGACATGATGACATCAGCTGGATCGATGCCAAAATAGCCTAAAATATATGTGAGGGGCGGGGTTTGTTGTGCCTGGTACCACTTTATATTTTTGTCACTGGACTGCATCTGACTGCTCTATTCTACATTGTAGGGTTTTTTTTATAACTACAATTAGTCATGTCTTTCTGCCCGTTTTTATGTTCATTCGCTCCAAACTTGTTCTTGATGAGCGTCTGATTCGTCTACACATATTAATTATTTTAAAATATTTTTAATTAGATCAGAAAAGAGTGACATTGTTGTGATTGTTACTATTTCCCAAACAGTCAACAGTGCAAAATGTGCCTTGTTTACATGCACTTTATCATTCTATTTCAACATAACAGTGAAGATAACGATATTCTGTTTCTCCTATTCTCCTGAATTTTTCTCCTTTTTACATAGATTTTTTTTTTTTTTTTTTTTTACAAAGACATGTAGGATATGCTGATACTATTCCACTTTTGTTCTCTAGATATGCACATTCAGAATTCGTGTTTCTTGTAAGTTGCTGCAACACACAACCTATGCTTACAATCAGATGGAGAAAAAGATCAGGTATAGATGCTAAAAAGAAGAAGTCCACATCTCAGGATGGAATAAGAGATGCACTTGGTTTTAATATGCAAGAGAATATCAGCAGGTTTATAGATAGGAGATAATGTCAAACAGCTGACCTTTTCAAGAGGGAAATTTTCTTTACACAGTGGAACGTCTTTGATAATTACCTTTTATTAATCATATACACAGAGGCATGTCGGCAGGAATTACAGTGGAATGACCATTTTCATTAGCCACATAAACAACTTATAGGAAAAATGTGTCTTTTTTTGGAAAAAGGACAAAATGTATTTGTAAAAGTGCTGAGCTCTGATTTTGCAGTATTTTCACTTGAAGAAGAGTTAAGAGATAATTAAAATAGCTGCAGATACATTCTCTCTCATTAACTAAAATGTATAGTGGGCCAGTATTTCATAATTCATGAATATACAGTACATAGTCGTGCCAGGTAAAAGATTACACTGGTACCCAAGGAATCAGACCTGTGATATGGTAACTTTTCCTTATAGAAAAAAATAAACAGATTAACTCTGAGTTTATTAAAATGAACTGTTAATGTAACCAAAGTATTTACACCTAAAAGTCAGTAACAGCTATTAAATGCAGAAAAATAACTGGTTTATTTGCCATATAGGTCTAGATGTCAATCCTTCTACAAAGTTATTCAGTTAATAAGTTCATAAGCCAGTTAATTTGAAAATAAATCTATGTATGTATCTATCTATGTATTTAAATTTGTCTTTGTTTTAATGATTTTGTTGTACTTAGCCCACTATGTTATCACTGTTTTACTTGTTTCCCCTTGATTTATGATTTCTTTAGAGCACTTTGGCCAAGTGTAAAGTTTTTAAAGTGCTTTATAAATAAAGTTGGTATGGTATGGTGTGTTAAATAGAGTTACTGACCTTGTGATGTTCATTAATAATATCAGAGGAAAAAGATTTAAACTGACCTCTGACTACAGAATGGTCACATTTATTATCTTAAATTAAAAATT
Source organism: Maxillicosta whitleyi (assembly GCA_029822895.1). NCBI lineage: Eukaryota > Metazoa > Chordata > Actinopteri > Perciformes > Neosebastidae > Maxillicosta > Maxillicosta whitleyi. The sequence goes on along the minus strand of JAPSES010000030.1, from coordinate 3,624,771 downwards.
TCAAAAGCTATTAAACTTCCAGTTTTACTTTTATTATTAACTACTGATAAACACAGGCTTTTACAGAATATTCATTATAAATATTCTTGCACCAGTTCCCTTCTTTTTCCCTCTGAACGGCTGACATAATGTGAGATAAACAGTGGGGATGAACAGACTTTCATATATCTCCGAATATACCCCTGAGATGGCTGATAAAAGAATAAATTATCACAATAAAAAATAGCTCTTTAAAATGAAAGCCTTCTCAAATCATGATAAAAGGTTGACTAAAGACCATTACGGACATTAATTGCAATTTCCATGCTATTAGTGAGAGCAGGGAACGTGCTGTGGCAGCCTCTTATTTCTAAACCCTGTTATTTTGCGTAAAGACTGTCTATCATCTTATTCAGACGCATGTGGAAAAAAAAAGAAAGAATGAGGGAAAAAAACATTTCCGCTCTCTGGGAGAGGCAACACCCACCAGCAATTTCAAGGATGTAATTGCTGTTCAAGGATAAAAAGGGAGAGGTGAACCATGAGAGTTCACTCAGTAGATCTCACATAGAAAAAAAACATCTAGTCAAAGTACATAAATATATAATAAATACAATACAGGGCCCAACTCTCAATTCAATCTCCTACTGAAACAATCAGAAATGCCTAAAGTGTTTCATTAAAAAAGTATGATCACGTCACAACAATATTCATATTCATATTTAAAGTTATTGTATTGTTGCTTTTATATATGTTTTCTGGTCATATTGTGCCTTGATAGTGTTATAATTAATAATGAGGAACTTCATCCTGGCACAATAACCTTAGATACTCAAAATATACAGTATGTCATATTAAAATAAACCTCTTTACTCAATATTACATGTTATAGACATTTTTGGAGGTTACTTTTTATTGACGTACACTGCAAAAAGTTAAATCCTGCTAAAATGAAACATCTCAACTCTTGATTTTTGTCATCGATTAAACTGAAATATTTTAATATGTAACTGATTTAATTTATTTATTTATTACCAGAACATTAGACTTGTTTGAGCTGTTTGTTTGACAGACTGGCAGGCACAAAACGGCTGATGAACAAATTCCTAATTTCAAACATCTTATCCTTCTTCATCTCTATAGGATCAAAGCCCAGCTGACACTGAGTGAAATGCATTGCAATACAAACGCTTTGTCAGTCATGTACCACAACGAATCAGGTATTCATCAAGACAAAATAGAGAAAGAGAGACTTTAGTTATTTAACACTATCTAGTTCTCTACACTGAGATTATTCAGTCTTTTCTCATTGTCTTGTTAAATAGACTTATTTTTGACAATATCTTGTTTTGTTGTCTATCTTGTATGTTTTTATTTTCAGTTTTACCCGTTTTACACAACCTTAGCATAGCATGTTACTGATTTAATGTTATATTTACACATTTTTTTGCAGTATTTTGCATACATTTCCTATCTTTTAATTAATCTCAGGACAGTCTATCAAGCACTGATTTCATGTGATGAATGGTTACATGTTATGTAGGGGCTGCATGAACGCATCCATGCCTTTTATTTTAACATGACGAGTGTTGCAGGCTTTGCTGTCAGTGTCACTGTTCCTGTAGATGAATGATCTCACCAATGTGCTTGGACTGCTAGCCCAAAGCCCCGCTCTTTCTGTCCCTGTGACTGTCGTATTGATTCCGTTCAGCCCCGCGCAGCCTGTCGCTGTGGATCTACATGCTAACACACTGCCTCCAGTATTGCCTGTCCCACCCAGCCCAGCCCAGCCCAGCCCAGCCCAGCAAATGCACCTACAAAAGCAGCCCAGCCTTTGACAGGCTAAAGAGTTATTTTAAGAATTAATAGGAGGGGAACTTTTTTTTTTTTTTTTTTTTACAAACTCCTATCTTAGAGGAGAAAGGAGAGTTGTCCTATAGTGCCAACGTGAGAGCAGTTTTGGGACAGAGGATGACATCTGTGTCCTTGTTCCTGTCGACTGCAGGTGCCTCACTAACACTAATATCCTTCGACAGTCTCGGAGCATGTCCAGCTACTCAGCCTGGTCGCTGCCTCATTGCCTGCCACCTAGGGCACGACAGGAGCAGGGGGGGCAATGGGCTGGACAACAGCCCAACTCTGCAAAAGTCTGCTAAGTGGCAACCCATCATGCACACAGAATTACACAATATTACACACATCCTGTCACTGAAGAGTCATTGTAAACTAAGGCAACAAAGACATGTTGAGAAGGACAGAGGGAGATTGTTTACAGGTCTTACGTTGATGCCCTGTGGACTGTACATCTGGCTGGCTGCGAGGCTGTCACTGTATCCTCCGGTCTGGCTGATAACATGGCGAAGGGTATCCACCTGGAACAGCGGGGACACACAGACAAAAGGCCCGGTCAGACAAAAGCTCTGGTTAACAAAGACAGTCATGCACAAGGAAAGGTCAGTCTGATAGTGAAAGGGTACCATAAACAGGAAAAGGTTACAAACAGAGAATCACAATGATTTGGCTTCTAATACAAGCTTGATAACAGACATTGCAAAAGGACAAAAATCCAAAAACAACAACACGATGCAACACAATGCATATAATTACAGTTGTGGTTAAACAGTACATCACAATCAGACATTAAACTGTAATTCTCCTCTCATTCTACTAAATGTAGGAGCGCAGTGCTGTTCATTCTGTTTACTACAATGAAAAAAGGCACTGAAGAAAGTAGAAAGCCTCATTTTTAGGAAATTAATCTAATTTTTTTCTAATAAAAGAAAAATGAATCTTGTCAAGCATGTTTTTCATTCACATCTAAATTTGTCTCCAGCTAATATTGTGCTGAATTTAACCAAAAATAAACTAAAATACTAACCAAGCACACGAACAACACTGTTTCCCGCACAGCTTTTCCTTTTAACATTATTGTGTGTGTCATTAGTAACTGTTTTTTCTGTAATAAGCTTGTAATTACTTGAATGATGACCTTTCTTTCTGTCATGGTCTTTTCAATGGTTATACTTTGATTCTTATTTTACAAAAATTCTTCTAGTCAGGCAGTTT
>JAPSES010000030.1:3584454-3612996 GCA_029822895.1 Maxillicosta whitleyi | reverse complement strand
TTTCTCTCCTTCCCTTTGTGCACACTTGTATAATTCCTTCCTGAGATGTGGGGCACTAAACCCAAAAAGGCAACACATGAAAAATGAATATGTATCATAAACAATTCTCTAGCCGTTTGCTGAATAATGAATGGAATTCTAAGAATAAGCCTTTGTTTTGGTTATTGACTAAATTAATTTTGCTGTTTTACTTCCATAAGAGCTGGCTCATACCCATAGCCACACTGCCTGCTGTTTGCAGACAACAGGAGTGTAAATAAACATGACGATTAAGCCACCCACTCATAGAGGAAAGAATCAAGGTACACGCACATGCAAACACACAACACAAACATACACTTTGTGCACAAGTGTAAGCTCTCATATAGGCACACGCACGGGGAAAATACGCAACTAGGCACCTTGGCAGACTACCCTGAGAACCCAGCCTGGCGCCCTGCGAGTGCTTTTAAATGAAAACATGTTTAATTAATGATGTTGAAGTATTCTGTCACAATTAGAAAGATTTACGGACAAACAAGGTAGCAGTGATATCCCTGACAGCCATGATGAAAGTTTACTCTTCTTGCCTGTGACTGGCAGCTAGCAGCCAACGCTGGACTGGATCCATTTCCCATCAATACAGTAATGCAATACACTCTGCAGCACTGTAGTGTATATGTGTGTGTGTATGTATGTGTGTCCTTCCTTGCCTAGCTCTTGTCCACATCACATGACCCCAGAGAGGGCCAGGCAGTGGCTGTGCTCTCTATTGATTGTGTGGGCACACGTCATCTAGGGTTTCAGCAGTTAATAAATCAGGCGTGCTCCTGACACAGCCGTGTGTGTGTGTGTGTGTGTGTGTGTGTGTGTGTGTGTGTGTATACATCCGTGTGTGTGTGGGCCTGTCACAGACCAGTCAGCAGGAGTGAAAGCGACAGCCACATGATAATGTAACATCACCACCATTCATCCCTGCCACACAGCATTCTGAGACAAAACAACAACAACCTAGGAACCTGAAAAAAAGCAGCGTGATTTACAGCAGACATGACAAGTATCACTAATACAAATCCTCCCCTCCCTACTCCTTCAAGGAGTTCAGCATCCTGCACTCATCTGCATTTGGTACAAGCCCAATAAAGCGGTGTTCATACAGAGTGGCGATGTGCTATATTTCACAGTGACCCACACAGTAGAGGTAAACTACAGTGCTAAGCAATGCTATAATCATTACTAACAACACTAAATGAATATTATGTTGCATTAGATCCAATCTACTGTATATGTGGCCATTTCTACTGAATTGAATTAGAGCTGTAATGACAATGATTATAACATTTCTAATCATAGCTCACAATAAAGTCTATGCCATAAAATCTATTGTTATTTTCTCATACATTGCGCTTCAGTCTTAAGCGTAATAGTCTTGGCAAGATTAGTGGATGATCCACAAACTACTGGAGGACTTTATAAATCCCAGTGTCCTCAGTATTACCCAAGAGAAGGGCAGTAAGACTGCACAGACCTACACCAGTTGTCCTCTCTGTTTCAGGGTACAGCAAACCACCCAATATGACCTATAATTGTGTGATTTTTGTCAGTTAGTGGCATCTTTGTTTAACTGACGTACCATGGTGATTTATCAAACAGTCATATTGCAGTATTGTGTATTTGCTCAGTTATAATGGACACTATACATGTTACTGGTCATTTCCTGTCTGCGGTTTTACGGCTCAAACATACACTTGGACACACATAAAACTACATTAACTTTCACTTTGCATGTTTTACACTGAATCCATTCTGTGATTCTATCATTGCACAAGCTGACACTGTAACTGCTTTTTCAATTAGATTAATTGTGCAGCTCCGGTGACCTGGTCATTACCATTCTAAGTTCTAAGTAACCCTCAGGCTCTATCATGTTATAAGAGAAAGGGAAAATGCTTTGAGACTCTATCCATTTTTATCTGCACCTAAGTTTAAGGGTTTCGTCCTTGGCCCATGCCGTACCCTTCCACCAAGTTTCATAAAAATCGATACATCTGTCTGTCAGTCGGACAGATGGATGGATGGACAGACAAACAGGAATGCTCACACAGCCTCTTTGGCAGAGGTAATAAAGAAAAGCTGTCAAGTAGTGTACCAAAAACAACCACATGAGAAAAGAATAAGTCTAAAATTATTTTGGAAGTTTGAATAAGACATTGTTAAAGCTAGAGCTGCAAAATAAAATGACACAATCACAATATCAGATTTGTAACTGACCGGGGGATGATGTAGGGTGATATGAATGCAGAAATTAGAAAATACAACTTCTACTATATACAACTTTTGTTGTCTTCTGAAGTCTGTATTTGTTTTACATTTGTTTGACTTGACTTTTCGAAATGACTGAATCTTCAGCATTCTTTACAATAATCATAATATGATTTTTTTTTAAAAATTTTTAACAAATTGTGGAGCTAGAGTTAAAGCTAACTATTTTGTAACTTCATTAAAAAAATAACTGTTTCACCTAAAAATCCAACATAATAAACTAAAATCCCTTCAAGTGTCCTTTTTCTGTCCTGCAGTCTGACAGACCAAAAACATGACACTATTTCCTAAGAAACAGGAAATTCTCATATTAGTAGCAGGGACATTAGTCCCCCTAGAAAACTGACCCGAAGGTTAATAACCAACCATCAATTTTCTGTCACTCTGATGGTGAATCCAAACAAGCGCTCCATTTTTATAGTGGGATAAATTTTGGTCACTCCTAAAGAATTACTAATTATCCATACATACTGTATCTGTATCACTGAAGGAACCTTTATATGTGTTGTGTTTCTGTTGACACACTTGAACTACTGCTGAACAATGTTAGTAGTATTACTGACAAAGCTAAAGGAATATCATGTTACATTACATTCAATTTTCTGAGCATGATCCGAGCTTTATCAAAGGACTGACTATTACTGCAGGATTACTAATCATTGGGCAATTATTGTCATTTTTGTCGCTGCTGTTATATTTTAACGATTGTGCTTTTCAAATAGACGTTCTGTGCTCTAAGCTCAAAGCTAGATTTGTGGTCGACATATGAACTCATGGGAAACTTTCTCAGGCCCAAAATGTTCCCTCCATCACTACATAATGGGAAGCTGTACAGCCTCAGTACACAAGGGCATAGTCATAAAATACCTCTAAAACAGCTTTATGTTTTATCAGCCATCTCAAGTATCATGTGCAGAAAGGGTGCAGAGCTGGAGTGTTGTATCTGACACTGGGTGGGGGGATGGGGACCGCCAAGGACAAGGAAAAACACCAAAGAAATACTGGAGGGACAGGGAGAGATGAGGAGATGTGGATGGTTCAGCCGAGGAGGGAAGAGAGTGATGGAGGGAGAATGAAAGGCGAAAAATAGAAATGGAATAGGAAAGCGAGGTGTCAATTAAAAAAATGAACCCCAGTGCATTTGGGAGGTGACAGCTGGTGGGAGACGAGCTGACAGGCGTCACATTAGGCGGATTTGGTGGCCGCTCCCCTCATCCCCTCCTTTTTTTTTTTTTTTTCCCTTCCCTCTCCCTCTGTCTCTCTCCCTCTCTGGCTTTCTCCACTGGCGATCGGTAGTTTCTCATGCGGCAGCGGTGGCGGCAGGAAAGCGAGGCAAGAACTCAGCTTGGTGTTTTTCAGAACAAGTTCCCCCTGCAGCTACTCCTAATAACGGTAATTATCGTCATCATCTGAGGCTTAAGCAGGCCAGTTTGAGGCCTGAGGGGCTGGCCTGATAATGAGGCAGCCAGCGCCAGAGGAGAAGACCATTCAGAGCACCGCCCTGCCACCAACGCAGAGCACTCCCATTTAAAAAGCTTCATTAAAATAATTCATTATTCAAAATAGGCAATACATTAGCCCCCTGGCTGTCAGTCTTTCTTAAGGTGTCTTAAAATATATATCTCCTTGATTGAATCAAACTCCTGTGCAGCCCATACAGTTTTAACAGCTCCAGGCTGCACTGAAAACCACTAAGGCTGAATAACTGAGGAGAAGTCACGAGCACAGTCAGCCTGCTGAGAAAGACAAAGACGTCTCTATGGACAGTGAGCCATCCACAAAACACTATCAATATGAAGCTTTGGATATAATTTCATTAGTTAAGTCATTTGGAAAAATTTATATAAGCCTTTTCATCCATTTCTTAACATCACACAGTAGAGACGTGAAAGAAAATATATGATAACGGGGTAGAAACGACATGCAGTGACAGTTGTTAAACTTGTTTTAAAGTGAAAATGAAACCTTTATTTTGGTTTTCCTAATACTGGCAATAATTAAGTATTAATGACATTTCTGTGCTTAGATATAATATGTTTTTTCTCTATGAGATGACTTCTTCTCAGTTTATATCCAATGTGATCAAAAGTAGACAAATAGAAAGGAAATAACATGAGAATCTGAGCAAATATGCAGCAGATCTTAGGAGGCTGGCATAAAAAGTATTAACCTGTGAATTTTATGTGGACAGCACAGCTAATACAGTTTACTTATAATAATACTTTACTTTTTTAAGTGACTCACAGGGGCTTTCAATTACCCCCACACATAAACTGCAATGGTCTATTTGAAAAATCTAATAAAATACCTTGTTTTACTAAAACTATGGTGACTAATTGTATCAGATTTGTCTCTTTTCTATAATACAGTCTCTGATCAACTGACAGCCAGCGTAGCGACGCTGTCCCGGGCAACAGTTGGTGAGGAGATGACGTGTGAAGCGTTCAGAGCCAGGAGGAGATGGTCCATGACAGTTAGCATGCTGCCCTAACTGTTGCCCTACAAGCCGCCCCTACGCACCAGGACAAGACATGAAACAAGAGGTCCAGTAACACAATCCTCCTCAAATCCCCACGGTGTGTGTTCCTTTGCATGGCACGTTTCATAAGGCTCCGCTCTTTGACTGGTGATGAGTTTATGCTAAGGTAATTAACAGTAATTAATCCTTAATTACAGCAATTAGCAGAGTCGCAGTAAATTAAGCCACATCTGGAGGCAGGGAAAAGGGCTAGACAAGTAGGGGTGGGCATTTTGACAGGGGGGAGTCACTGAGACCGCGTTGCAGAGATTGTTTAGGTCTACCTGGGATGCCCAGTTGCACGTCCCTGGTGGTGGTACGCGGAGGGTGTCTCAGAGGTGGGTGGTGGGGCGGGGTTGGACGATCGAGGAGGGCTGAGAGAGGAGGTACATTTCTGAACTAAATTGTTTCATCTCAGGGAGAAAGGCTCCCTTAAGCTACCATGCAAGGACACCCACCATATGGCCGCTCGTAGACAATAGAGCCTGTGGTTCTGCTTCGCTGTGCTCGGCTTCACTCGACAACATGTGAACATGCATTCTACACCATGTTGCTAGAAAGCAAACCTAGCTTGCAGTTTGTCTCTCTGGAAGAATAAATACCCTCTACTTACAGAGTAAAACACAGAGAACAGAAAACTGACAAACAAACACAGAGATGGTGCTGTGACATTATTATTACCCTGAACAGAGTCCAGAGTCACATGGTTAGGTCTGTACTATCCTCGACTATTAAAAAGATTCTGTCTGGTTACTTAGATTATCCCGTGATGCATTTCATCTCCACTGGGACCAATATCGTCCATGATGACAATGCTGCCCTCCATAAAGCACAAGTGGTCAGTGAGTGCTTTGAATGGCATGATAATGATGTTAGCTATATGCCAAGGCCTTTTCTGTAAATAGATATGATGCTATTGTCTTTTCTATATATAGATACGATGCAAACAGAACATTTAGGTACATGTAGTGTATATACGGTGCTGTCTGACTCCCTGGTCAACAGAGAGTTACATCCCAAAGTACTACATATTATTTCCTTTACCACTTCTAATGAACAACACGAATTATAATGTGCGTTTTGAAAGATGTTAATCTTGTGTTCTTGTCAGGAATTGGATGCATGCCTCTTCTTATGTCATAATTCTTTCAGTACTACCTCAGTGTTGGAGAGCAATATGTTTTTTTTTTTTAATAGATGAGGGCCTCTTTAGCCTTCCTCATTTCTAAGCTGTCAAACAGACCAAGTCCTGAGGCCTTTCACAAGTTCAGATCACACAGCCACAAAACTACAAAGACCCTTTTATTGTCCCATGACAATGATGGTAAAGCTAAAAATATGAATTTACTGAGAGTCTGAACAGTCCTTATAAAGAACGGCATGTAAGAACTACAGTAGTTCACTACTAAACCATCCTATGCTGTTTAATGTCACAGATAGAAAAAAAGCAGAAAGAGTCAGTCAGTGAGGAGCTGCAAATAGCGAATATTGAGATTTTCTGAATGAAATAAAAATCAATACATTAATAAATCAACTACTCCCTTCAGATCTAACAGATCCTCTGATGTAAGAGTATGAAGGAAGAAAATCCTTTCGTGAGAGTATTCACAAATGAATAAGGAAGTGTGTTGAAAATGAAAGATTTCCTACTAATACAATGCCGTGACAATGACATTAATTTCCTTCTCTTTCCTCTTGGAGTGGTCATTAAAAAAAGTTGAATCTAACCTCAGCACAAAGTTGCAGCACATATCTTGGCAGGTCCAAATGTTTGATAGTGTATGTGGTGCCATTAATATTGTAACACTTGAGAGACTTGCTCCGGCAGGAAATATTGTCTCTCTCTGCATTTATCAGCGAGCTTCCCATCAAAACAGAATAAGTCAAGCTGGCTTTGTTTTGCTGTGTGTGCAGTTTGTTTGGACGCTGTCACAACTACAGAAATCCCTGTGAGGTTTACTGTTTTGCCAACCCTGGCGTTCAAAAGGCTAGTGATGCTAACGCTGCCTGTAGCTGTCGAGAGAGAAAAACAAGGGAGGGATTTCTGCCCATTACAAAGACCTGCTCCTTTTATAGAGCTGCTCTTCACCAGACAGGATGGACTCAAAAGAAAGTGCAGATAATTTTGCATATACAAATAGAGAAATGGCAAATGAAGGTGCTTTTTTGCGTGGTAATATCTCACCTGTCACTACCTGAACAAATGCAGAAATTATGCAAATATCATTTGACTAATGCTTTCTATAAGACGCTACAGCATCTTATTCAACAAAGGTAAAAATGAAGAATCGCAGGGTATTATGTACGTGAGTATGTAAGAAGGGTCAAGTTAGGACAAAGATGAAGAGCTGTAACAATGAATATGACGACGGCAGAGTAGGCAGAGAGAATGGCGCTGAATGGGAAGAGAGTGAGTGTGTGTTTACAGCAGAGGTAGTGGTCCAGGCAGTCTAAGTGGCCTGGCTGGCAGGCCCACCACACTGCTAGCGGATAAAGCCTAGTCATTAATCACAGGCCTGTGGGATCGTCCCAGTGTAGCACAATACTGGGTCAAAGGGAGCTCCTGCTGTCAATCAGCACTGAAAAGTGTGTGTGTGTGTGTGTGTGTGTGTGTGTGTGTAGCGGGGGAGTGTGTTTTTGATGAGAATGTGTCATTTTGCCTCCAGCTACAAAAAGCATATAGTACTGAGGAATTAATGCATTAATGCAAACACCAGCGTGGAAGTGCTAGACATCATTTACATGAAAAGCATTTCAGCTCATCCATTGGGAATGAAAGCAGCATTTTCTGCCCTAAAAGCTCAAGCTTGATTTTGAAAAATAAAGACAAGGCCGCTATTTGTAAAAGGAGCTCACCACTATACTATGCAGACAGCCCTGTGGCATCAGCAGCACCAGAAACACTAAATCCCCTTTCATATAACAGAAGGAATGTCTCACTGGGGTCTACTGAACGCATGCTCAACCCATTTTTGCCTCCACCAAGGAGGCTACGCTTTCATTACTTTTTGGATTGTAGGAGGTCTACACAAAAACTACATGAACTGTCATGAAATAGCAGGACAGAGACAAACGCATGACATGTTGGTACCGATGGTAGATGGTTTGACATAAATATGACATCATATTTTTACATTTTTAATTACTTTTGATATTTATCATGACATTCAAATTCAAATAAGTTTAAATAATTTTTAATATTTACATGAATAATTATTTTCATACTCTTGGTGTAATAATAAAAGTAGACCAAAAACAAAAACAAAAAAACTTGATTATACAAACTTTAAAGCTTTAAACTAAGTTCATAGACTTACGGATTCCTGAATTTACGATGTGCACTTGAATGTAACATCATTTACAATTCAGAGGTTTTGTTTACAATTAAACATATAACCAGTCTTTCAATATTTTGCCATTTTACATAAATGTTCTCTTGCATTGTATCATTATCTTTGTTTTGAATATTTGATCTTTTTAAAAACGTTTTCCTCTTAAATGTGAAATGTTTGGTGAGTGAAGATGAAAAATCAGTCTTTAAACATTGCCATTGAAATTTTACATTGATTGTATGATTATTATCCATATTGACCAATATGAGTGTTTTTTTTGTTTTTTTTCATTATCTGTCAGACGGTGTGTCCTTGGTGGAGGTGCCCTTCAACTTTTTCTATTTGTATTGGTGTCACGGGTCATTTCATTGTCACCAACCTTAAATCAGCAGCTATAGTTAAACAGATATTGCTAAAAATGTAGCATGCCAAGAATGATACATGCTGATCCGTGTAGACTCAACACCTATGTGGGTTTAATCCAGGTCACCGTGGTCTAAAAGCGGTGATAAAGGAGCAGTAAAGGACACAACACCACCACCACAGTCCTCTGAACAGGGCTGTAACACAAGTTGTGTGAACTTTGCGAGCGCACAAAACCAAAGCTGCTGAAACAGCCCAAACTCAGAGCCAACAACACTGAACTCTGACTGCCTTTCAGGGCGTCCTCGCTGACATACATGAGAAATGCATGTGCACAGACGTCGGGTGTATCCTCTGTTCTACTGCAGGTGGTTGACATTTCAGTTGTCTAAGCCCAGAGCTTCACTTCCACTAACATCAGCTCTTTCATGCAAAGGTTTCTAAAAAAATACAGTAAAATGTAAAACCTCAGAAAAGATCAAAATAAAACAAAAATAAAAGCTGCTTAAATGTGCTATTTTACACATTTATGTTTAGCCAGCCACACATTATTACTGTCACACTAACACAATATTTGTACATCACTGCATTAGGGTCATTTTTAATTCACAGTGTTTTCATTAAATTAGTTTAAGGGTTGAAGCTGCAGAGACCGCACCGCCTGTGATACTGAAAGGAAGAAGACGAAGGACAGAGACACAGCCGCAGCAGCAGAAAATCCAACAGTCAGATAGTTGTAACCATGGAAACAGCGTCAAACGTTCCAGTGGGATTCATCCAGTCCACACTTATCATTTCACAACACCAGTGCTCAGATCAAAACGCAAAACTAAAAGCTGCACAGGTGTCAAAATAATGATTCACCGGGCATCTTTATTTATATTTTTTTTCTTTCTTTAACTGTACATTTGTGTTTGAAATCTTTAAAATTTTCACAAAGGCAATTGTTCAAAATGGAAAAACTACTTTTACATGTTTCTGGTTTTACATCTCTCTTTTTTTTTTTTTAATTGTAAAAACAGTCACAAAAATCTGAAGCTACAGGGTACAGTCACTGCCTTTAATAATAAATCTAAAATGGTTTTAAAAACGGAACAATTCTGCACTTATACACATCAGAACATTTTCAATAAAATGCCAGTTTCAGGACTAATGCTTCTGTTTCTTTTGTGTGACATGAATGCAGAAAAAACCTACTTCCTCCGAACTAACTTTGAAGCACTGGAGAAATTACTTTGCCTCTGATTTTACCAAACTCCAAAGTAGTAACAGATTGAAGTGATTTATACAAACAGATGTTATGAAATGTACTGTATTGAAGTTTACTACTTTGCAAACTGGATCGCGGTGCAGCCTCGCCTCACTTTGGCCCCCTGGGTGAGACAGCAGTCGTATTCTGTCGGTCAGCCTCTACACACCTGCATCCCCAGCTGGACCTCTAATTCCCCCACCCCTCCTGCTCTACAGTGCTCTACTCCCAGCTGCCTCGGCTATTTATAGGCCCTGTTTCATTTCCACACCTGCAGGGAGGCAGAGTTGTCACAGTGGGCCCACAGAGCCTCTCTGGAATACTGCATGGGATTGAAAATGCACCTTGCTGATGCAGGAACTTATTCTTGTCACTCTCTCCCTGCGGACTCACATGATACTATTTTGTTATGGATGTGCAGTGCAGTATGTGGTGCAAAGATAACATATAAAAAGGAAGCCGTGTCAATAAGATTGCGGTGTGAGGAGTGTAAGGTATAGACATGGATTATACTTTCTGAATAATCAGGTGTGAAGTCACACACACACACACACACACACACACACACACACACACACACACACACACACACACACATACATCAGTTGGATACCTTTTCTGTACATTTTCTAACAATACACTTTATGGTCATTACTCTCCTGCAAACCTGATTAACCAGACCCAGCGCGGTAATGCTAAGTAAGTGCAACAACACATAAAACTTCCTATTTTCCTCCCACATTTCCGTTTTTTTCCTGTCATGCTTTTCTCTGGATGTAGTGGGCTGAGGATCCAGTCAGCGGATTACATTATCAGTCTGACCTAGTTGCCAGCTATCTCCTGAGACCTGAGGAGCCAGGCTTTCTGCACAGCCTTCCGCTGCTACAACACGCACACTGTGTAACTTTAATTTATCAGGGGGAAGAGGAGGGAGAAATGTGACAGGTTGACAGTTCTCTTTGCCTGCCACTCTGAGCACTCCCTCTCCCCACAGTGTGCCGGTTAAGGGTCCTCGCTATACAACAGTGCATTACCAAGAGTGACTTTTATTCAGAGTACTGGAAGCTCATCAGCAAGGTTGGAACCCTCTTATTAACGTGAACATTTAGGGCAAGTCTCAGAACGATGTGGGCAAGGACTTAGATTCCAGTATTTCTTCTTTTGATTGAAACACCACAAAAGCAAGTACAGTGTTGCTCAGAGTGATACTGACTCATAATACAATGAAAAAGGTCAGAATGAGTTTTATTAGCGTAATTATGCTGAAATGTAGGCAATGTAGCATCAGAGATATTTTTTATCTATCATACAACCAGCAGGATTTTTTCCCCCCATTTTTAAGAATATGGACCACATACTGGGCAACCAGTGTTCCGTTAATCTTATAAAATCAATCATGTTGCAATTAGTCAAGGAAAGGCATAATTTAGGCATTCAAAAGAAACAATTCAAAGCACAAAAGACTTAAAATCACAAAGCAGCGTGCAGTAGTAGAATTAAAATCATGACACACTCAGTCAAGTGAAAGGCTGTGATGGCAGTATACTCTGAGAACAAAAGGCTGAACTAATCAACGAGTTGATTCTAAATGAAAATGGGGTTCATAACAAGAGAAACACAGACATCCACGGGAAAGAAAAGGTGAGCGGAAGAAATGAGTCTGTACAACCTTGAGAAAAGACAGAAGAAAGCCTTGAAACATTCTCTGCTCCATGGTAAGAGCATGATGATAAGCCAAGATTGCAAAACAACTCGGACTAATTTTACATCTGTCATGAATTTTCCCAATGCACTTTCACATTCAAATCAACAATTCAGCCTAAAAATCAACAATTTCTGTCATATGCACATTGCTCAACAAACATCCATGCAAACAAGAGATATAGGTGAGTCTTTTTGGGTCATGACTGTTCCCCTTAGTTGAGAAAAAAATAGCCAATATGGTTTCCTGTGAAAATTTAGGGGGTGGAGGTGGGGAGAGATGTGCTGCTGCCAGATTAGGCTACCGCCTGTGCCAAGGTTATAAACAGGCTGTTATCAGGCTTCCAAACAGAATAATCCTCCCTGTATCAGCGCCCAAACATATGGGGCCACACAAAGCAGCAGCAGCCCCTGACAGACACCCCCTTTTAATTACACAGAGGAGGGGGGCAGGACCTTTCTCCCCATGCCTTTCCCTTTTCTGCTTTAGTTTCTGTGTAACATCTGCAAAAATACATGTGTCTTTAAAGTGGGAAGCTAGTGTTAAATAAAACGATAAATTAAATCTTAACTCTTGCACTGTATTAAAATCTGTAATAGCAGCTATTTCAGATCTTAAATAAACCCTATAAAAATATTACAAGAACAGAAACGTATACTTTCTTCAACGTATTTCCAATCCAACAAAACCGAGTCAATCTGTTCCAGTCAGGCTTAAAATATCGAGGACTGTCACCCCATCTGAAAGAAATAAATTCCTCAATGTTTTATATACTGCCTACAGATTTTAAAGTCTTGTTCAATAAAGTTTAAATGTCACAGAGGTGTAATAATGGGTATCATATAAACGCAGGGCTTGGAAAAGCTATGCAAAAATGACGGTGTTCCTTCCTGCTCATGCAATAAAGTTTTATTTGGCTGAATCGGCCAATAAAAGTGGGCTTTGAAGGTTGTCAATGGGGAGTAATTGGTCCATTTTACAGGAGTGATCATATTTCTCAGAAGCATTTTTTTGATACTGTGTCAAAG
Source organism: Maxillicosta whitleyi (assembly GCA_029822895.1). Taxonomy (NCBI): domain Eukaryota; kingdom Metazoa; phylum Chordata; class Actinopteri; order Perciformes; family Neosebastidae; genus Maxillicosta; species Maxillicosta whitleyi. The sequence goes on along the minus strand of JAPSES010000030.1, from coordinate 3,600,503 downwards.
AGTCTTGACGGGAACCCAAGGAGAATCTTCTTGTTAGAGATGTGACTTCGCAAGCGAGGGCGCATAAAAAAACACATGTCTGCAAATCTAATACAGTGCAGGTAAGTGACATTGTGAGATGAATATGCAGCGCGGTTGTACGAGCCTTTCTTTTGAGTTTTCAGATGAACGATGGTGATACACAATAACAGTCCACAGTTTTGGCAGCTGCAGAACCCATTTCACACACCCCCAGACAGCGGAAAGAGTGTAGACCCTAATGACGTCCAATCTTCTCTGTCACGCCGGGCTGGAGGCTCACCAGGGCAAAAATCGACCGACAGCTCAAAGTGCTGTTAACCGGTTTTGAGGAGTCCTCGCTGATGCACAAAGCACACCTTTATTTCTAACATAGGTCACTGAAAGCATGCCATCACTTCTTTTTTTTTTTCCCTCCACAATTAACAGATTCGTGCTCCATATAGGAAAACATAGATTCCCTAATGCTCAAACAAACCTAAAGCTCAAGAGGTGTCTGGTCTGAAGTGTCTGAAAATAAAGCTTAAATGTGCTCTTTTACTGTATCTCATAAGACATAAATGTCAACAACTGTAATAATTTGTAAACTAAACACGCAGACCAAAGATGGTGATAACCCTGCAGCAAATAAAAGCATGTATCTGTGTTATGCCATAGACAATCACTTTGAGATCTGAAGGCCTTTTTGTCTACAAGCTTTTCAAACTATCTCTGTCTGAAGTCATTTTCTCTTTTGATTAAGACTTGAATGTTGAACTATAAAGACAAAGTGTTACATGCTAGCTTGTAACATAACATTTATGACTACAGCTGTGATCTTTTACAGTAATTATTCACAGTCAACCTTCATGAAAAGTGTTTTTATTTTTTACAGTTTTATTTTTTTTCATTTTTTAGCAACACTTTTGGACCTAATCAGCGAACTTACTTTGATTAAATGTAATACTCAATTAAATAACAGCGAGGGGGGGAGGGTAAGGAGGTTTGTTTTTGTCATCAGGTCTCTGCTGGCTATTTGATTTGATTTCACAGCTGGAGAAGCATTTGGTAAGGAAATATTTGACTGCAGCTGTAAGCCAAAGTGTCAGTGTCTATCCATCGCGGTAAGAAAGGTCCAAAATAATAATCAAACACTCTTGCCTCTTTGGCGCAACGCTGCCAGCATCACAGAAAACAGATAGACAAACACAATGAGTGTCTCCACATCCCCGCTCTGACAGGAGACGCCGGCAGAGTCGGGGTAAACGGACGGCTCGGTGCGGCACAGCAGCCCCTAATGATCTCCCCTCTGTTTCAGCGGACTGAGAAAAGCCATTACCTCCCGCCACATTACCCTGCCATCCCTCACATGGTGGATGGCTCCTCTCTCCCATGAGCACCTTGCTCTAGTCATGGCTGGCAATGCTCACCTCCTTACCGCCTCCTCCTCAACCCTGTCCACCCTCCTCCCTCTGAAACCCCCAGCTCTATACATCACATTTAACACTTTGACACTAACAGTCTATAATGTTTCTATTCTACAAAATCACTCTGCCAACTCCAGGATAGCAGAGCAGAGTCTGAGGAAAATAAATACCACTCTTAGCCACTGGCAGTAAATTCTAAAGGAAAAAGAAAAGTACAAAAAGAGCCTCTTATACACTCTGCTTCTTCGCTCGGCAACTCAGAAGTCCTCTGGCTGCGGTGGAAGTGAGGGATAATTTCAATCGATACACATTACAGCTTCTACTGACAGCAACAGCTCACACTTTACATGGAGGACTGTCCGAGCCGTATAAAGAACCCATATAACCATATTTTCGGGATGTCAACACTCCTCGCGAGCACTTTATAGCGGCATAAAAGAAGCATTTCACTGTATTAAATTATTAAAATCGAAAAGTGGCATGAATAAATAAAACCAGCTTGAATAAGTGATGTGACAAGACAGACTTGAGGCATGACCTTTGAAAGTGTCTCAATGTGTCAGCGGTGTTGACGAAAGAGAGGGACACGGTCTAAATGTATGTGGCAAAAAAAAGGAGGATATGAAATTAAAAAAAATAGATGAATTGCAGAAAAAAAAACCCCAGCAGTAATAAGGCTATAAATGAAACATGTCAGGAAAGATTATTCTGGTCAAAAACAAAGAAAAACACGTACACAGAAAGCACCCACACTACATCGCATTACAATTTGTTTCTTTTGTCTCTCTTTTTAATATAAGTGTTTACTTGGGCAAAATCAAATCATTTCATTCTCTCCGAGTGTATTTCATGTATATAAACAAACATTTGCTCGACCTCACTGGAGTATTAGCTTTAATGTATCGTCAGCAAGCCTGGCTTTGAGAGGGCATTAATTTCAATTCGCCGATTTAAACACTCCAGTTTGTCGCAATCCTTCATCGCAGTACGCCACCAAGTCAACACACACAATGGGCCTATTTTTCAATCTAATGGTGGAGCTTACTTGCCATTAGTGAAAAAAACTGCTTTTGCCGTTGAACAAGCCACTCAAAATGTAACATGCATTTCAAAAAGAATTTAAATAATTAATTGCAAGTTAAAACAGACATGAACCCGAGAAACAAACCGGGGATGGGAGCTGGAAATATATTTTTTGCCCTGAGGCCAGAAGATCTCTCATCTTAGAAAGCTGGAAAATCTAGTGTTTGAGGATAGAGTGTGTAATCTCCAGTGAATCTAATGAAACAAAGTAAAAGATAACGCCACATTTCATCACGTCGGAGACAGAGTGCTTCCTCTGGGTTGCCCTTGAGGTGGCAGGAATCCATAATCTGAGGAAATCATTCTTTTTATGTAGTTGAGGTGTCACAAGCCCCTGTTTGACCCGACTCTTAAGACAATTGATTTATGAGCAGATCTGAGGCTTGAAGCCAAAAGTCTACACCTCTGGAAATGATTTATTTAAAAATAAAGAAATGGTTCTGGAGGAAAAAAAATGGCACTAACCACTGTCACAAAGCAATTTAGACAGAAGACGGCCTCTTTTTACATAACCGACCCCTCATTTAATATACAGTGTAAAAATAGTCGCCCAGTAGCTAGAAATAAGACTGCCGATGTGTAGTGTGTCAATGTAGATTTTGTTATTGCAATATTGAATATTTACAGCGCCGCATTCTCATATACGTCAAAATCAGACATTTAGAGAGGCCTTCCATTCTGACATGTCCTTGCCCATTCCTTTGCAGGGAGCTTGTCTTTATTATTTAATTAAGCCACTACGGCCGTTACATTAATAATTGAGTGTGAGAGGAGACCCAGGGCAGCCGCAGGCTCTGGCGCATTGGGCTTCCTGGCGAGGAGTGTATTAAAAATGTGTGTGTTTATGTCCCCAGGGCGTCTGTCCTGGCTGCATAAAATTGAATTGGTTATATCTAATATATCATCCCCTAAGGGTGGGTGGGTGTGGAGGAGCAGGGAGAGCCGAGATGGTCGCATCCTGCCAGCAGGGAATGAGTCGGATCTTAGAGATTCAGAGGGAGACGCATGAGGCTGTGACGTTAATGTCCCTCACAATCAAATCGATGGCTGTCCGAATTCTCAATGTGCATGGCCTTAAGCTAGGAGCAAGAAGACAAGCCCAGAACCAGATTAAACCCACTCGTTACCGCAGTCTTTGTTCACTTCTGGTGTCTGGGCTGCCCGTGATGCATTCAGTAAGGATGGGTGGAGGATTTCTTATGAAAACGGATTACAACCAGATACCAAACACGGCGAAAAACAGAAAAAAAAAAAAAGCTTATGGCATTCATATAGATTCTAAGAGGATGAATGTTGGTGACAATGTGAGTGTGTGAATGTAGAAGCAGGGAAAACATCACTCATGATCCCTCCTTTTACAGACTGAGGGGATGACTGCAAATACACTCTCTCTGTCTTTCTCCACCTCTCCTCTTATCTGCTTTCCCACCATCCCCCACTCCACCTCCATATCCAGCCAGCTCCGTGGCTTTATCCAACTCTGCACCTTTAAGGCCTCCAGACTCCAGAGGAATGAGCATTTTAACACCACCATTAAGGTCAGGGCCTAAATTATTGATCTGCCACCTCTATCAGCATAACGGTCACGTAGCCAGTATCACAATCTAACCCTGCCGCCCTCGGCCAGCTCACTGCAGCTCCCTCAATTAGAGAGAGATTCTCATTACAAAGGGAGACAGCGAGAGTGAAAGAGAGCAAGGTAGAGTGAAAAAAAAGAGAGAGAGGTCCATTTCAGACGAGGGGGGGAAAGGGGGGACAGCAGGCATTCTTTACACCCACCTGCTCCCTCCTCCCCTCTCTTTCACCTCCTCCTCCCCCTTGAAGTCTCCCATCATCTCCCCAGACAAGACCCAAAGATGACAGGTCTTATCCTCACCAAAATGCGGGCGATAAGGCAGCTGTAAAAGAATAATAAAAGAATAATGCATGGAGGATGAAAGAGAAAGGCAGACAGGGAGAGAGGCAAAGAGAGACAGAGAGAGAGAGAGGCAGGCCAGGGAGGGGGCAGCAACATAAATAAAGATGCGGCACAGTTGGGCTGGATCTCCTAATGAATTCGGAAGGTCCTGGATCAATAACATCAGCGCACTGACGACACATCACAAATGCCAAAGGAGCTCTCCGCTCCGAGCCCAGGCCGAAGAAAAACAGACATTTACTGCATGCCTCTGCTCGATGATGTTAATAGTGAAAATGACCAAAAAAACACTGAACGCATACAAAATTGTCTTCACAGAATGATTGAAACAGCGGTGAAGGGTGTGTTTGTGTGTGATGGTGCCTCTTAACAGCAGAGAGGGAAGCAGGAAGCAGCCTTGATGCCTGGTAATGGGGATGATTTCCACCTAGAAGATGCTGTGATAGTAGCCGTGCTATCAGTGCTATTAGTGATGCTGATGACAGATGGTTTCTTTGTCTCTATTCAGATATATTTTCACAGCTGTCAGAAAAAAAGCATGCAGAGTACATCATTACCCAGAACAAACATCCAGAAATGAGCCAACCCCTGACATCTTGGTCAAACTGTTTTTGTGCCGCTCATAAATGAATTACATCTATGGGTGAAAAGAGAATATGTAGAGAATGTTTTGGCAAAGCCTCTCCTCCAAGTGGATCAAAGCAGACATTGACTTGGGTCTCTGAAAACGTGCCCTCTCTCCCCGTTCGCTCATACACAATCATGGCCTAATGGCATTCCATTAACATAATTGCCAACATAACTAGTGTTCCGTGTCTCAGAGCCATTCCCCTACTACACGGAAAGAAACAGAAAGATGAGAGGAGATGAAATTGAGCCAAACTGGGACCATCCCCAAAAACATACTGTGGGTGTTCAAGCTGGATCCCCCCCCCCCCCCTTCTGAAAGCTACGGCGCTTTGAAGACCCCCTGGGAAGGCTCTGGCATCTCAAGGAATGTGATGCCAGAGCATTTGTGTTTGTGTGTGTGTGTGTGTGTGTGTGTGAGGGCACATGTTTGTATGCAGCACAGATAGCGGAGGAAGAGCAGGGCTTCCTTCACATGTTGGTATCTGCCTCAGTGTTCAAAGATTGAGGCCCGATGCATGCTTCACACCAAACATAACCTGCCAGGCGAAATGAAATTCCCATTATTTTTAATTAATCCCTAATTAAAATATATTACTCCACAGATTCCACAAATCTCTCTTAATATGCAAATGTGACCAATTCAAGGATATTTACATATCATTAATTAAGGCAGGCACATTCTCTTAGTCTAATGAGCTGTGGCCTGGGTCTGCCAAGGAAAACTAAACGCTGGGCTCAGGAGTGAGTAAGCACAGCCACGGGGGGATGCCTGCTCTCTGTTGAGTCAGGACTATCAGCCGTTAACGCCGGGGTGAAGTAGACAACAACAACTCTGCTAGGCTTAGAGGAAAAATCCACCCTGAAACACTTTAACATCGTTAAAAACTCCTACCGGCGATGCAGCTTGCAATCCGTGTTTCTATTTGTCCCACTGCTGTTTTTTTTTTTTCTCATTCATGAGGATCGCTGAGAAAACAAGGATGTGACATCATGGGGTGTTTTCTGCAGAGTTATGAAAGAGTTTGATGCTTATTCACACCGGTATCAGCATCCTGTCTGCCTTTATGCAATGATGCATGGAAACTGACTCTGAAACTGAAAGAAAAGCCAGGTAAAGGCCTTTGACTTCCTCTTCTGTACCTTTAACATCTGTATAATTAAACAAATAAATGACATTTACACTGAATTACATATCCAAATTTAAGTTCATATTTGCCGATAGCTGCATCATTTAATCCAACTGAAATGTCTTTATTGTCTTATATGTCATTTTAGACACTTTTCCCCAGCGGAAGTCCTCGGATACTGCACATGTTTGAGAATTTAAATTCACATGTATGTCTCTGCATAATGAGCTTATAAACACTAGAGACAAAAAAGTTTGTTGCATCTGTAAATTAAGTTCATTGTCCAAATAAAATCACCATTAATGCAATAAAAATAATCAAAATGCGGTAGACTACAGATTAAAAAGATCTAAAATATAATAATGTCAACATATACACTGTTGCTCATAAGGAGGAAATAAAGCATTTTTACCGATGACTGTGACAATTTTAATTTTTTCTTCGAACATATGGTGTAACTGGGACTCAGTGAACCTGTCAAAGGTGATTACTGATGTGTATGAATAGGAATAAAAACAAGAATGAGTCTGGAAAACAAATTATTCCAACAATGTATAATCAACGTATTGTATTATTTAGAGCATATCTGATGACTTTTTGACTATTTTTCTAACAAATGCTATATTCTAATCAATAAAGTGGATGAGTCCCTACATCCCATAAACCAACACTGTGCTATAAAAGTGTAAAACAGTTCAAGGATTTTACTGTGGATTTTCTCGAACTGAAAGGTGTTTTTGTTCAAAGGCAACTCCCCTTGTCAAGGTTGTAAATTATATTCTTATTAAAATTTTTCACTAAGACTCTGTTTATGTAAAACCCATTTGTAACCAGTATTTTCAACAGTAACTGGAACTGAATAATAAAGTCAGTATCTGTTTATTTGGTGACATACCTGCTCAATGCCATTACTAAAATGTCCTCAGCATTGATTGATTATCATTTGTGTGATTTTTCATGAAGCGTCTCAAATGTAAGACTCTTTACTTGTCTGGTTTGAAAATGATAATGTAATTAAATAATAAAACATAATTCATTCACGTATTTAGATATTTAGACAGTATGCTGGAATTATACCCGACTGCAAATCAAAAAAATATTTAGAAACCACTTACTGATGTTGCCGACAGTATATAAAACAGATTAAATATGCAGAAACAGTAACATGTATCTTTATTAATTAACAATGCAATAATATAACTCTAAAAACTGCAGTAGGGGATTTTCGCCGCAGCACTTTCAGTTGATACTTGAAGTTAATTACAACGATAACACTTCTGCTTAAGTAAATGATCTGAATATTTCTTCCACCACTGCAGACTGAAGACAAATAACTCCGTGAAAGCACCTGAGGGTGGATTTTTCCTTCGGAGTAACATTTTATTAACTGCAGCACCCGCTCCCCAATCATTAAAGTGAATATGTGAAGTGCATCCAACCATTTTGCATAGTTGTTACATGGGTACTATTCATGACTATCATGTTGGATTAGGTGATTTGAAGGAGAGTCTGAAAATGAGGCGGGGTGAGCTGTACCTTGCCCATCTCCTTGTTCTCCCCTTTTCCAGCTGTTCTAATTTGACACCTTGAGCATTGGAGGGGGTAGGGTTAACTAGGTGGGGGAGTGCAAAGACACAGCGGAATTCATTAAGAATAGCAACCCCTCTCTCCCCTCAACCTCCCTCCAACGCTAATGACATCAGAGGTTAGCAGAGAGCAGAGTAACCCAGAGATGGGAGGAGAGGTGCAAGAAGAAAGAAAGGCACCGAGAGGAGTGAGATGCAAGAAACATTAGAAACTGGGAGACAAAAATAACTGTATTTCACTATGTTTGTGAGATGTGAATGGAACAGTGCAGTGCAGCTCAGACTTGTGATGGAATTTAGGTTAGTTAATTATCATAAAACATAACCGTGATTAATATGAATTGTTTTTGTTTATTTTATTTTACATCACTAGAATAGGATATGATTGACTCTAGTTTATTTATAAACATATACAGTGCACTTTATAAAGAAAAAAAAAGTATTGACACTGAAACAAAAAATACTCAAATAAAAAGTGCATTTCTTTTTTACTTTTTCTTGCAAAAAAAAAAAAATATTGTACAGCGCAGACTTTCATATTCAAAGTTCCTTATTGAAATATGCAAAGAAATGACAATGATAACGCTAATGAGTCCTATTAATACACAACAAGATGATGTCATTAAGGCAGCGTATTAGAAAATGATTTGGAAAACATGATATTTCTAGTTGTGTCATCCTGTTGATTTTTTTTCCTACAGGTGATTGAAGAGGATTTTCAGGATTATAGGAAAAAAAAACTGTGTTAAAACCCAGTCTCGTATAAGTTTGTGATGCTTGGAACAATCTTATGGAACGTGTTTTTGTGTTTTGGTCAGAGTGTATTTCTGCATCCTTTTATCATTCACATGAAATGAAAGAGGTTTCAAAAACTACCATTTTGTCTCTGACAGTCCTAATGCACTATAATGACATACCAACAACCGACTGCAGACCTTCGAAAAACCCATTTATGCCACACTTTGTAGGTTGGATGGAGTGCAATCAGACCTTTTTCAACATTGTGATTACCAAGTACTGGCACAGTAATCTGTGGCTGAGGAATTGGCTCGCTAATGGCAGTTTCACATCAGCCATCTATAGGGACCTTCCAGACAGGTAAAGTGGTGGTTGCAAGATATTGAAATGGCCAGTGCCACCTGGGATGAAAGGCCTTTTAAAAAAGTATTAAGAACTTATTTTTTTAGAAGCAACAGCTCTGTGTGTAAAGATGAGCAGCTTTATCTTAGCAGTCACTTAAAACATCACACTCCTCACTCGCTTTCAGAGTCACTCTGAGGCCAGCACTTGATTTTAGGACAGCAGAAAAAATATATCCAGGCTGAGCTGAAATCCTCGCTGAAACACTGTCCCAAGACCTTTCAAACGCTCATTTCCATTTATCTACCAGTGACATTTTTCATGACGTACTCTCTGGCAAACTATCTGACTCATAAATCCAATTTAAGCCTATTACTGAAGAACTTTTAAAGCTATCCTTCATTAATGTTAATGGGGTTTTTTAGTGGAGGCCAGTGGTGGTTAGGACTACATGGCTGCTTTCCCAAGCTTGTTTAACAGGCTTCAGACAGAGATGGATGCTTCGTGCAGTCCGATAGGCTCTCTGAGCCATCTATCACCCAGAAGACCCACCCACAGAGCTGGCGTTCCATAACAAAGGGCAGGCAGGAAAGCTTGTGATTGACAGCTTTATGTGTGTGGTGGCTAGTCAGACAGCAGAGAGGAGACATAGTATCTGTTTCTGGCCTTAGTGCTGGTGCCCTTTCTGAAAATGAGTTGTGAAGAACAGAACAAAATAATGAGTGAGCAGGGGAATCAATCAATATGCCGACACATGAGATAAATGAGAGAATCAAACACACAAAAAACATCCCTAATGCTGCTGAGTAGGTACAAAACTAATCAGGCAAATGAATCTGCTTGAGTAACTAACTGTGAACAGAGAATAGTGTTAAGACATAAACAGTTATTATCGTAAAGATTATTACCCTTACACCTCCAGACTTACTAATTAGCATAATAAACAGCCATATTCTAAAATGTACGGCGGGGGCATACAATAAAACATGTAAATACAGACGGTGTGCACACACAAAGACAAACAGACACAAATAAAAAGACAACACACTGGTCTGCAGTCACTAAATTCAAGTTCACAAACATTAAAATCTATAATAATAAAACACACGTACAAGAAAATGCAACATAAACTGCTTTGCTGCTGCCACGGCAGTAATCATTTTACGAGGGGCACAGTTCCTCTCAGGGCTGTATATATTCTTGAAATGCAGACAAAAAGGAAGCGGGAGGGGTACGTTTCAGAAGAGACACACTAAATTTGGACAGTAAGTAGTATCACCCCGTCGGCGCGGTACACCGCACATTCGCAACGCCCCATTTAACCGCACACAGCGCTTCCCTCTACTGCCTTCATTTGCATACTTCAGCGGGGCCCTGACGGATGAAGACGGATGGGGCAAAATCAGCCTCACTGAAACAACTGTTTTATCAAGGTTAAACTATCCAAGAAGCTCTTAACCCTCGCGCCTTTATCACACTACAGCTTTCCCAATATCAATCTATCAATATGATCTTATCGACAGGGAGGGGGGTGAAGACGCTCTTCATAAACTCAAGTAATAGGAACATAAAGGAATTTTATGTGTTTAGGGGAGGAGACTGCTAAACATGGTGCTGAAGGACATGTCCAATAAAACAGGCTACAAGGTGGTGCCAGCAAGCCAAATAAAATATAATAGAAGAAGAACACGAGCTCGCATCGAGGCGTGACAGACATGCGTGGAGTCACAGGGTCGTCGGTTCAAATCTAACGAACGACTTGTGAAAGCATGACTAAAAGAATACACAACCCTGCACAAAGTGAAAGTGAAAGTCAAAGTGCAGCTAATAATGATAATAAAGCAAAAATAATAAAATAAAATAAAAAAACAGTCACTTAAAAACATCTGTGCAGCAAAGTGTGTGGGTGATCAGAGATAAAACAACAGATTTCATTATCCACAAAACATTTTAACATAATTTAATTAACGGTATCTAAATTTCATTTGTTTATTGTAGATCCAAACTGACACATCAGTGCAGGCAGAACTGCCAAATTTATTTTAGTAATTTGGTTACGAGTCAAGTATAATTGTACTATATTTGGCTTCAGTTGAGATGATACGAGTTCTCCTTGTATCACTGTAAACCGTTGTACACCGCAGGGAATACGGGAAAAAAAATTAGCAGCTGGACCAAACGCTGACATTGAACTTTAATACTGTACTTTAATGCAATACAACTTTTCCCACAAAAGCAGTTGAATGCTGTGTTAACTCTTCTGAAGTCATTTCAGGAGGGAAATTAGGTCTCAATGAAGGTTTAATACGCTGGTGACTCACAATGAAGGCACTGCCGACAAAGAACCTATTTTTGGTCATCCGTCTGAATACAAAACAATTCCTTATAGCTGATGCTGCTTTCTCTTTTGCAACCAAATCTTCCTCTATTTCAGGTTGTATTTGAGCTCGTTCACCTCACTTTACATTACATGATGTGATTTTTGTGACGCCGGTGCTGAAATTAAATGTGCAGCCCTAAAGAGCGTACACAATTACTATGTGTGTAAAATATCAGATAATGCTGATGACCCATTTACATCATATAAATGCTGATTATATAGGAATCAAACAGCAAACTGCCTCCAAACTTTTGATCTTTGAAGGGTAAAAACTCTCTTAGAAGTGGCTTGGTAATAAATGAACAGAAGTATATAATTTGCTGATTATGCTCAAGTAGAAAAAAGAAAATGACAGCAATTAACATAATTTCAGTAGGAGTTAACTGTCCAGAACTAACATCGCCAAAGGCAAGCTGGCAGACAGAAGGCGCTGAGGAAACCCACAGCTTTCACTCTTTGAGTTTGGATACAAGTATCTACAGTACAGGGAAGCAGCACGGAGGCCTCGCTGTGTTATCAATCCTCATTGCTGTTGCTGTGAAGAAACACTGTTTGAATATTTCAGCTTGTTAGAAAGCCAAAGTGACAAAAGAAGTTTTGATGTTTGCCTTGTTTTATACTGAACACACACACACAAAAAAGAAAGAAACAGGTGCATCTAGCACTACTATAAAATGTGTTTTCTATTATCTAATAATAACACCAGCAAGTAAAAGTAGCTGGTGTTCTGGAAAGAGGCACTGCTTCTTTCCAATTTCAGTTTAACTGCAGTTTAAGTACAATTTGATTTGCATTAGATACTTAATAGTTTTTTACAGTCCAATAGAGCACCACTACAGACAAAGAATTTCAATTATAGCCGTAAAGATCAGTTGATTAATCAATTAGTCAAACAAAACTATTTTAATAACAAGTCATTTTAGTTCTATTTAACCAAAAAATGTCACAAGTGGCAGAAAAAAGCCTGGTTTCAGATTATTCTTCCTCGTAAGCCCAACATTTGAAGTTAATGGACAGTAAAAGAAGTAAAACAAGTGATGTGAGCATCTTATCAGACTGCAAATTATATCAGATGATTTTACACTGATTTTGAGGCATTTTATAGACAAATTGATTATCTGATTACTATCCAAATAATCAGTAAAGAAAATACTTTTTAAGTGAAACACGCAGACACACATAGACTCCAATGCTCAAATATACAAAGATGACTATCTTCATCATGATGTGGTTTGCTCTTATTTCCATGAATTGAGATGACTTCAGAATCAGATGTAAGGATTCTTATCGGGCTCTTCCCGCTGCCGAGCAGCGAGGCCAAGTGCTGACCTCTGCTAGCACTCATGCTCTTACCCCACTGTGCTAAATGCTACCTGTGGTGTCACATCTGTCCTGGGAAATAGTCCAAAACTGCAGCACCCTGTGTCTCTGTAGGCCCCATAGAATTAGCAGCAACAATCCCAAGAGACTGTTTGCCCCTTCAACACACACATACACACACACACACACACACACACACATACACACTGACTCCAAAATAGTAGATACCACACACCACACTGAAGATTGCCAGCATGAGACTGTTTGATTTTGCAGCCACAAAAACAACTCTTTGTGCGGCTAAATTTATCATCTCTCTCCGCCACAGTATTTGTGTCTTTCTCTACAGTTCAATATCTCTTCTCTCTTCCTGTGTGAGTGTGTGTGTCTGCATTGTTCTTTGTCTGCGCTTTTTCCTTCCAGTGAAGGTGCCGAGGTTACCAAGGCTCATCTGTGGCCTCTTTGTCTCTCACGGCAACAGCAAGGTTTATTAACATAAATTAGAATAGCTCACCGTGAGAGTACCTTGTCGCTATGCGTTACCCACGGCAACCTCTCCTCCACTCTCAATCCACCTGAGTGTGTGTTTCTGTGCGTGTTTGTGTGTGAAATAAAGACTAGAGAAAGAGAAAGAGAGAAAGAGCGAGAGAGAGACACTCTCCTGCATCTAAATGTGAAACTCTGAAACGAGGGAGACACATCCACACCCATCTCTCCCCTGTCCTGATTAAAATAAATGGTGCTATCTGCACTGCATGACTCACTACACCATGGCATTACTATCAGTAATTGAAACATCCAATCACTACTGAGCCATCAGCCTCACTGCTCTTCCCCATCTGACTTTGTGGCACCTGATTGAACATCCCACCGTATGGAAAGTAATACCGGATTATCCTACAAGTATAGAAATGCTGAGGACAGATCCAAAAATAATTCATCAACCTGTGCGCATTTCACCGTTTTACGTACGCGTCTGAATGCGCAAGTGTCTGCTTTTGTGTACGTTTCATTATGTGTGCACCTGTGTGTGTGTGTGTATCCCATTCAGCATCCTTAGCAGATATCCAGGGAGAGTCGGGCAGCCTCATTGATTGGTGTTGATTCCATCTGGGCAGCGAGCAGCGACTGACAGTGGATCTAAGCCGCTGCGAAAGGCAACCATTAATCTTGGTCCTGTTTAAGCAGCATGTATTAATTTATGTCAATTTTACTAAGTCAGCCAGGGAAGAGTGCTTGCCATTTTATGTTTGACTGTTCATCGAAGTCGGGGGGGTTCCTTTGTACAACCCCAGCAGCCTGCCAACACGCCACTTACATCGTAGTGGCAGGGTGCCAGAGAAATGAGATCCCACACCTTGAATTAAAGGTTATCAACTGCAAAGGCAACCACCTCCATTGAAGTGCCCAAGAAAGTATGAATGTAAGCTTTATTTCATGTAAGAAACACTGGTCCTCATTTATCAAATGAATGTATGACATAAACCTGGTCGTATGTGTTTGCCACGCAAATTTCGACACCTATCAATGTGATCATCAACAGAAGCTACACTCAAATCCCACGACAGGTCTCAACCGACGAAAGTAAGTACGGACATGAATTGAAGCACAAGATATCTGATATATTCTGATCGTCATAAAAACATATGTGGACTCTTATTCATCACCTAAAAATATAACAGCCAAATATTACAGCAAAGGGTGCACTGACTTTGTGTCACATCCATATATAACCTTCTCAAATGTTTACAATTTAAGATTGTCTAAGAAGGTTTGCAGCATAATTTTGGTCTATGGGGATAAATTGAGCAGTAAAAACAAGGTGCTATTGATCCGATGCCAGATGAACCTGGGTCCAGCACAGCAACTTACAAGACAGCGTCTCATTCATCACTTCTTTGGTGTAAATCTTAAAAAAAGGACAAAAGGAAAACAGAAATTTCACAAAGTTTAATAATATTTTATTTGTGCGTCAATGGTTTCATGTTTTCTAAAGGAGCATTAGTGCTACCAGTGAGTGATTTATCTCATTTATTAGTGGGGGATTTATCTCAACCACTGACTGATACATCTCCGTTTGTTTTTTAGAACCTGTGCTGTCAGGCCGAGGTCGTGGACATGAGCTCTACCACTGCAGCTCCCGGTGTGTAGATGAAGGATGAACACTAAGTCCTGATTTATCTAAAATATCATTAAATAAAAACAAGCTCTGCAATATAGGCTAAATATAGGGAACAAAAAAGCCTAGGGTTTTATGTTTCTAACAGCATCTATCTGAAACACAGCGGTGTACTTGTGTGCATTATCCGATACTGAGGAAGATCGGGTAACCGTGGTTACATGCTCCTTAGTCTGGATCTGTTGAAGTCCAGGTCTGGCTGGCCTCCTCTAAACAGTTTAACAGTGAGAGTAAGGTCTGACTATTTTCACTTCACCTATATGTAAATATAAGTTATTATATCAGTCCTGCTATTATTAGGCTTCATATTCAATTAAATATTCTAACCTCAGCTGGAGTTTTGCTTGTTAATGGTGACACTTTTAGCTCCAGAAGTGTTTTCTTTCCATGCTACAGTTTATTGACTGTACTTGGTCTCACTTTACAGGTTAATAGGTTCATGTGGATGTTGTATTTTCTATTTTGAGGTCAGAGAGGTTTGTTTTCTTGACCGTATTCCGCATCTTCACATTGTGAATTCAAGCGACAGGAGAAAAGTCAACAGGGGCATGATATTTACAGATAAAGGGTGATTCTCAGCCAACATTGTGAGTCAAAGGCAGATTATTCACATGATGAAACTGGTGAAATTAGACCATTTGATCAAACACACATTAATGCTGTTGCTGAGCATAAATCTCCACAGGTCTCTTGGACAGACTGATAAATGAGAGACATCGTCACCACCAAGAGAAAATTCAGCCTTGGATGAATGAATCGTGAACTTTTTGCCCAACACAGTCACCTCAGGCTACAAAAAGCCACAAATCTTCAAATACTGACTTTAGTTCAGAAACCAGTGGGTGATGTCATGCTTCCTCCATCCACTAATTATCCACAGTCTATAGTGACCACATTCAGGCATTCTGAAAAGGCCAGCGCTGATGTAACATGTACAGGACATAAATGGATTTAATCAGAGGTGGCAAAATCATACATGCTCTATACTAGAATAGAAGTATGTTTAAGTGTGTAAAAAAACAAGTGATCAATGTGTGAGTATTGATTAAATGTCTTCATTCAACTCAAAAGTGAAAAGGTACTGACACAGAAAGCATTGTGAAAACAGTTTTTCAAGCACATTTTTATCAGCAGTTTCTGTGCAAAGGCTTTTGAACTTCACATCATATTAATATAATATAAGACTAAAAATATGCACGGAAAATTATAACTATTAACTTATTTGTAAATATGCTTTCTGGGTCAGCATCAGCTTTTGTCCAGGTGCAATAGTATTTCTGAATGCAATCGATGTGTCTTTATATAGGCATGTGTGCCTTTAT
>JAPSES010000030.1:3571145-3584354 GCA_029822895.1 Maxillicosta whitleyi | reverse complement strand
GCCTTTATATATATATATATATATATATATATATATTAATTTTGTATATTCATATTATTTGGTTAAAAATGACATTAGGAAGGTGAGTAATTGATAATTCCCTCTAATGCATTCTAACTGACTTAACAGGAAGTCAAATGTATGTTGTAAAAATAAAACTCTGTGAGAAAAATACATGTTGTTGTACAGGTACCTGAAGACTCTACTTAAGTACAGTATTTGTACTGCATTATTTCCCATATTTGGATTTAACACCATTGCACATAAAACACTACCAGCTGTTGCACAGTTGAACGCCATGAATATATCAGTAATAAGATCTGTAGGTGTTTCAAAAACAACGATATGAGGATATACACCGGTCCGACAGCGTGAGGCAATTCCACAAGACTGTAGAAAATCCAATCAAATCCAAACAGCACCAATAAGAAAAACAATGGCTGAGGCAATTGCAACTGCAATAATGTCACCAGAGCTGTTTTGTAGACACTAAAAGCTGCTCCAGAGACAAACATCTGATAAAAAAGAAACTCCACTCCACCATAGAGCAAATTTCCTCTCTAAAGCAATTTTATATTCGATAAGTGGGAAGGCATTCTTAGTGTAATGGATCAGAATATGATCTCTGTCAGAAAACTAAGAACACAGCGTCATATAAAAGCCCAGTTTGCAGATTGGTCACATAACTAAATTGAGAAGTACAGGAAACAAAGTATAGATGGAGATGTAATGTATTCATATGTCTACTGAATAAGTGAAGTGAAAGATCTCTGTTTTTGTCGCTGTTTCACAAAAAGGTGAAAAGGTGAAATGTGAAGGAAAAACAGCTTTCTGGCAAATGAAACAGAACCACTGACCTACTTGCACGGAAAATGTAAATAACACATGGATTTTTAAGATGGTTTTAAAGTCTGAAAAACAAAAACAACAAAAGAAAAAAAAGAAAAAAGTAAATGCCGTTGAGAAAACAAGGAAGAACACACACTTACAGCCATGTTTCCATCAATTCAGGAAACATTCCATTCATTTTCCGGAGACTTGTCCGAACTCTGACCTTAAAACAGAGCTTTAATGATTTATACTTCAGGGACCTGCATTTTATCCACTGAGAGGAGCCATAAGTCCTCATATGCGACGCTGTAAACAAATTTACGTCCCCATAACATAAGTAATACTCCACACACACACTCTCACCATATGTAGACACACAGAATATGACCATTCTACAGCCAGATCTGTTATCACGGCTAATTACTACTCCCACCTCAGATATACAGGGCTGTAATTAGCCTCTTAAAACATGATTAACATGTCTCAATTAAGCCAGTCAACATTTGCATAATATATTAGCTGTCCTAATTGCAAGTGAGTTTATATCGGAGGACAGGGAACAGCAAAAATGCTTGCTGTTGTTTCTGAGGTCTGTCTGCACTGATAATGTAGGAATATAAATATAAGTATAGAGGAAATGTCAGTGAGTAAAAGGGAATCCAGCCTATTTATATATGATATAACTCACTTTAAAAGCAAAGATAAACTTGTCCCCGCTCTCACAACTTACAAAAACACATCTCATGTTTATTATTATTCATTTACACGAGCATTTCTGGTAAGTGGTGGAAGACTTTTCCAATAAACTCACAAATCAAAGCCCAGCAACCTTTTTTTCAGGAAAACTTTGCACTCGTTGTGAAGTTATTTATCTGAAGTTATTTATGAGGGAACAGACAGAGTCCTGTTCAGCCTTATTTCTGTGGAAACTAAAACATGGGGGGATAAACTGCTGCTTCGGCACTTCCAAGCCGGGGACAGATATACAGTCTCCCAGCTAGCGCGGGGAAACCAAGGACATAGCCATTAGTTTCAGGACAGCGCCACATTGGAGACTAATGCCTCCATCTGTCACTGGAGATGAGAGGAGAGTAACAAAGAGAGGCAACACTAACCCCTGAACTCATCATGGACAGCCATGTCAATTAAATACTGAAAAACAGCAGCACTGGGAGCCATAGTGACCAGTCTATCTACCGTTTCATGGGAACTCAACTAGTAGCGCTGCCAACATTTGATGTTAATGTCTCAAAATACCAGATAGAGTAATTTGACATTTTGGCATCTGAGTCCTTATATCTGTCTACAAAAACACAAACACAGCATAAAATATGTACACCCACTGGCTTGGCTTTTGTGCATGAAATGCCTTTATTCTGAAAAAGACAACATTCCAAATATGATGTTTGCATGGCTAATGAAAATTAATATTGCATTGATCTTCCTGGTTACATGCAGTCATGTATTCTTTCATTAAATGAAAGCCCACTGCTCCTAGCATGCAGGGTGTGTGACACATGATGATCTAGTGATGGGTTAAACGTAGAAGGCAAATTTCAGTGTGTGGTGCATGTGTCCGCGTGTAACAAACCACTGACAAATAAAACAAAATAAAGATTCTAAAAGTAGGATTTTTTTTTTCAAGCCTTTTCTCCAGTGCCAGGCTTGCAAACACAACACTCACTCTTCCATTCCTTCAAATATCTTCTTGAAAATGCCAGGGTTGCAAAAATCACCACATCGAAAAACCTGTTGATATCCAAGCCTTTCATAATGTTTCTCTTTCTGATAGGAAATGTAGGTTTTGCTGTTGGGTATGCACCTCTACTTCAGCCTTACACACTCTGTATACAGCACACAGAAGGTAAAATGAGAATGTGTATTCTGAAAATGCATCGAACATGTCTAAACAATGTTCCTAAACCTGAAATATTATCAGAATATTGATATAAAAGAAAAGGCCTACAGAAAATGCTGCATGCTCATAGTAGGATTCTAGACCACGTGCAATGACTAAAAGTGGTTCTTCCAAGATTTATGACAGCTGGCAATAAGTTGAACAGTGAGCACATCAACGCAACAGTGACTATCTAAAATGTGTTTATACGTCTAATTAGCAGTACAGGCTTGAGGGGCTGCAGTTAGGGGGACCAACTGATTCAGCAGGTCTCCAGCTTTGATAAGTTCAAGCGGTGTAATGCATTATCCGTCTGATCGCATTAGTCATGCAGGAGCTCTCCATCTGACCCGAGCCTGCATGGGGGTAATGTGAGGCTGCTGACACAGAGTGGCCTGACGAAACAGTCCCAGGCCCACTGATACACAGACACAGATAGAGGCAGAGGGAGAGGGAGAGTAGGCCTGAAATCTGACACCCAGAAACACTGACTTGGTGTCTGGCTTCTCTTACTTAGTCAACCTGTACGTGCCAGCTTCCCTCGGCGTAATGGTTCCACACAAACAAAGACGGTCTCCAACTCTCTTCACAGGATGTGAAGCAAGCACAGGAAAACACATGCTAAGTGCTCTCAGGAACTGTAGAAACAATGATGATAGTTTAAAAAAAGAAAGAAAAAAGCAAAAAGTCAAGAGGAGCCGGTAGACGGGGCAAGTGTTTTTGTGAAATACAACACTGGTGACCAAAGGAACGTCTTTAAGTGGTAACACAAGCCTCTGCCGCTGGTTTTCCATAAGCCAGTGTGCGAACCTGAGCTTGTTTAAGCTTGCTAAACACTCTCTCAGTGTGACACAGGCCCGACCCCGACACAAATACACAGGGAGTGGGGTGGGGTCATCAGTTAATGCCTGCTCTATTGGCATGCACTCCCGCCTTGTTTGTCAGCTGCCTGCCAGTGGACACAACACTACTGCAATGTCCTGTAATACTGCTGTCAACACTCACCCTCCACCAAAATACCACCAACGTACAACACACATGTGCATATCTACATGTAATATGTATACCCTCAATGATGCAAAGAAATGTTTGCTCTCCAGAGGAAAAAAGCATAAGGTTTCAAATCTCTGAGCTGCTGCACTTGCACGTCTTCTCAAAGACACTCTGACTGCAACAATGTAAAAAGCAAGGAGGAGCTGACTCTTTATAAAGAATATAAAAAAGACCTGACAAATTACAGGCTGTACTCTGCTCGCATACACTGCACTCAGCACATTTGGCTGTAAATGCCATGGTGAAGGTTTGAGTCATTTTCTCTGTCACTGCAGTGAAAGGATTTTCAGTTTCGTCTGCACAAACCTCCTATGGGTGAAGATGAGCCGGAGCTCAGCTCTTCAAATACAGGCAGGAAGACACACTGAAGCAGCCATTAAGTTCTTTCTGAAATTGTTGGGCTATTCCAAACTCTCCCATGTTAATCTCTGCTCATAAGAACAATTTTGGTAACTTAGAGATTGCACATGTAGTAAGGAAGATGTTTTTCAGCTGCGCTTTAAATAAAAATGATTCAATGAATGTGCAAAGGCAAAAAAAGAACATATAAACTATGATGAAATATGTTCTTTTCCAAACTTGGTCCTGAACAGAGAGGAAGAGATTTTGCAGGCAGAGGGGAGCCTCTCTCATCACAAGCTCTCTGAATCTCTGTTGCCAAGAACGGTGGGAAGAGAGAGGAGAGGCAGGGGGAAAAGCCAGGAAAAGGTCCAAGTCACTTTGTTCTTCTTTTTGGAAACGAACTCTGGTTGAACCCGGGGAGACGCCAGACAGTTTACAAAGAGCCAGGCATTACTCTCTCACTTTTCCAAGCCTTGCAATTTAGAAGCAGGGCCCCAGCCTAGGATAGCTTCCTCTTCGCAGACCACACTCTTTAACCTTTATAAATTTCATGAAAAACCCAAAGTGTCCTCTTGTTCTTTGTTTTCACTAAACCCTCTGCCAACCTCTGAGTCACCAGAGTAAAATTTCAGTGAATAAATGGCGACGGTATTGCTTCCATACCAGCCCTGTGTTTAGTTCCAACAGTCTGCATGGCTGTGAATGCAACAACACCAGCAGACAAAATGACAAGGCTTCTTCAATAATCTCAAAGACAGCTTCAAAGTTGTGTTTGCTGATAAGGTTATATTGGATATTTTGTTTTATTTCCTGCCTTGAAAAGCCACCTCTTAAACAGCGCTCCGCCATACCCCTCAGAGAATATTCACAGGCTTTCATCATGTGAGCCGCTCTTCTTTTAATCTGCTGTTAAGTGAGTAATAATTCACACATTCCTTTTCATGACTTTGACCCTCGTTGCAAACATAAACAGAAAATCCCTCTCACCTGCCTGTGCATGTAAAACAGCTCACTTAGCAAACACCATCAAACTCGGCCAAAGAAAACAGTCAGACGGGTGAGAAAACCCAGCCCAGAAAGGCCCAAATGTCAGCATGAAAACACTGCTATCCTATGACAGCGCCTCATCTGACACTGCTGCTTTTTCACATTTATGATGCTGATGTGTGCATGGAAACGTTTTACATAAATCAAATATGGAATGTCGTATAAACATAAAATGACTTCTATACAATGAAAAAAGTAATGACTATGAATACACTGTTAGAGCATAATGTGTAGAAAATTGCTTTCTCTATTTGTAGTTTGTGCAATAAAACACGAATCCAGCAAAAGAAAGGCAGAGTAGACCGAAACGTACCTGTTTTCTCTTTTATTTCACACAAGACGTTGAAAAGAGCAGGCTTCATTCTGTGGCAGTTCAGTGCGTGTTTCCTAAAAAGAGGGACACCACTTTTCACATTAGTATTCAAACAAGTGGAAACATTTATCAAACACTGGAGCATCCTGAAATCAGAAATATCACATCCCTCTGCTGCTAAAACAAGCAGAGGTGTTATATAAAATATACAGTATTAAATGACTGTGACTTGTAACACTATTTTCTTATTTTTTATATAAAAAGTAAACACACAATATAAGACTTAAAAGATTTCAGTGTGTGCATGCCACAAAACCCACCAGTTACACCATGCACCTCGTGTATTTGATCTAATTTTGTACTTATTTGTACTTATTGGTATCACTATTATTATTATTATTAACAGTGCAGTGAAAACTGTAGAATACGACCTGCAACGTGTTATTATAACAGGATTACAATATAAGCTCCTTTGTGACAAGATAAAAAAGAGTCTGTGGACTGAAGTAGCAACTGTTCCACAGTGAAAATGAAACCTCCACGGACATCAATATGGAACATGTGGAATAATCAGGTATAGATGAAGAGTTGGGGTTAAAATACTGTACACAAACTTATTTCTGAACGTCAAAAATGAATCGTGACAAGTTTGCATGCTCTTTTTTTCCACGCTTTCGCTCAGTCACGGCACTTCAGTGGGCGTAATTGGTTTCATTTAGAGCCATTCTTTACACAAACCACAATGTTATTACATCCCCACATCCCCAACACTGTCTAGTGTTATTTCCGTTCTCGTGATTATAGATACAAGTGTTTTTGTTTTTTTGTTGTTTTTTTTTTACACGGGCTCACCTCGCCTGTGCTTCGTCTAGGCTTTGGTCTGTGATGGTCATTATTTGCTGTAATATGTCTCCGATGTCCTGCTTTCTTCCCTCTCCGTCCGTCCCCGCCGTGCCATCCTGCATATGCTGCGCCAGGCCGGGGTGTCCGGCCATGCCTACCCCGTGGGAGTGCATCAACCGAGGCTGCTCGTCCATCCTTGACCACGGTCCCTGCTGCCTCGCCTCCAACTTTTTTAATTTTTACAGCAAGAAAGAGAAAAAAAATCAGAAAATATCCTCGGAAATTCCTCTGGATCCCTCTGCGTCTCTCACAGCCCGACACTCCTCCTTTTTCCTTGGTAAGCTTTTCTAGATTTGGGAGGAGGGAGACTGACAAACCTTCTCTCTCTGTGTGTGTGTGTCTCTCTCTCGGTCTCTTCCAGCTGGTTTAGGTGAAATCTGATCTGAATCGCTGCTTTTGGCTTTGGCCACTCCTGCACCGCTACTGTAGGGAAGCAGAAAAACCCCCAGGATTGAACATTAAACGCTCCTAATCTGATTAAAAGTGGAGCGCGTTCTGCTCCTGTCCCCTCAAACCTCCGACGCACACGGACGCGTCATGCGCCAAACGCACTAAAACACTCAACTTGC
Source organism: Maxillicosta whitleyi (assembly GCA_029822895.1). NCBI lineage: Eukaryota > Metazoa > Chordata > Actinopteri > Perciformes > Neosebastidae > Maxillicosta > Maxillicosta whitleyi. Next base: position 3,577,399 of record JAPSES010000030.1, on the reverse strand, counting down.
CTTTCAAGGGGGGTTTTTTTGGATACAAAGTGCCACCAACTGTTATTGTTTCGCTTATGTCTGGTAACTGACTCATAATCGGAGTATGGATGGAAAAGCCTCCGCCCCTCGAGCCACGATTGGAGAAGAAGGAGCGCGCAACTCCCACCTCGGCCCTCTCCGAAAACGTCAATCATCCTCCTCTTGGAAGGTGGGACACTGTAATAAACATAAAGAGATGTGACCGGACCGGGTGGCAATACAGTGATGGATAGAGAGTGAATATGTAGCCTAATAAATAATTGTGAGTGGCAGTGAGGCTCTGACCCAACAGGACAGCGTGGTGGTGCTTGGAAAAGACACCCTGTCATATATTTCCCTGCTGAATATTTACTTCCATGTAATCAGTCAAAGGAATAATAAATCAAAATAAATTTATTAGGGCGTGTAGTGTTTTGTGGGATCATTTTTACAAGCCTTATATTGTAACACAGGACTGTAACAGTAACAGTTGTGGCGTCAAAAACACAAACAACTGCTGGTTTCTGACATATTTGCTCATTTTACAGACTGATTTTGTGAAATGTAAATCACCATGTGGATATGTTGCAGTATGCATGCCCCAGAGCCTGTATTCAAATGCTCCCTTCCCTTCCCTTCTATTTTTTTTTTTTTTTTTTTTTTTTTTTTTACTGGCCGGACAGAATCGATCAGTCAGTTTTCTCATTACGTGCTGAATAGGGAGGTAGGGCAGTAATTGTCACAAGGGGCAGGGTGAGGTTGAGGGTAGTGGTGGTGATAATGTCTGACACTCAGGAGCTGCAGGACCGCACAGCAGCCCTGAAATGGAAGTATGCAGTCTAACAGCTACTCTGCTTTATTTTATTCCCTATTAAAGAGGGTTGTAATGTGATGGAGGGTTGTCGGTGCCGTGCAGGCCTCACAAAGGAGATGGTGATTCAGGTGTAAACATCCCACTTTACTGCAGGACAGAAGATAATCATGAAACATCACAGTTTGTGTCAGGCAGACTAAACATCTCTCCTTGCTCTCTTTTCCACATCACACCTCTACCTCTCAAAAACTGCAAATGCAAAACCTCACCCGCTGACAGCTTGGTTCTTTAAATCCTGTTAATACATATCAATCGTCTTGGGTCTGATTCTAAAATCAAGGCTACATTGATTAAAGTAATATAAGACCTAAAGAGCTCAATGTATTTGCTCTAAATTCAGATTTATTCCACTGTATAAGCCACAGGCGACCTTACTCAGATGCTTTTGGGAAAGTAAACTCTGAAAAGAATAAATAAGACCTTGTTTCTGGCTCTGATAGCTGTATTGAGAAAAGCAGAGTTTCAGCCTTCTTAATGAAAGAAAAAAAAAAAAAACATCTGACACGGCATATTTTTCCCCCCATTAAAACCAAATGTGTTGTTGCAGCATTAATAACCCTGCAAAAAAGAATAAGTGGGATTTGATTATAATTGCAAATGAATTTTGATGCAAAAATATTCTTATAAATACTACATGTTTTTCTCCAGAGTTGTTTTTCCAAGACTGAAAATGTTAATGTGGAGTATTTCGGTATTCCCAACAGATGACTGAACTAGTTGAATTTGTTGACTTGTGTTGTTTACCATCATCCAGTAAGGTTGCTATGATTATTGTAGGGACAGGACAGAATATACCACAAATTAAACACATTTTTGATTGGAAACTTTATTTAATATTGCACAGAAACCACTTTACACATATAACAGTATGTAATGTGGTGAGTGGTATCAACTAGTGGAATAGACTGCAGGAGTTTACATATTTTGGGAGATTTAATGATATTACGTTAACAATTATAAGGAGTTTGACAATATATACATTGTACAATTGTAAGTTTTGTTGCTCATAAAGTTGGAATAAATATTTTAACCTCTTCTCATTAAATGACTGTGACAATGTGGTTTATTTTTGATAGATAAAGTGCAACTGGCAATCAGTGTGTAATCATTACAATGATGAAAGTGGATTATTTATATATATGTATAAATAAGAATAAAAAAGTGGAATGTGTCTGACTTTATGGGCAACAGTGTATTCTGATACATATTTAACTTACGAATATCTCTTATTTCAAACATAGTCTAAAATACTAGTTTTCTCCAGATGCGCAATAATTCTTCAAATATGTAAGAAATCAATGTAATATCACATAATTTAATGTTGTCATTTATTAACTGCTCATGAATGCTTCAGTGTTGTCAAATACATTCATGGAAACAAATTATTAGACCATCAAAAACAATTATACAATTAAGTACTAAGTCTTGTGTGTATCATGTGACAAAAACAGACAGAAAAGAAAACACTGAATGAATAAAAGCACAGTTTTTATCAGTACAATGACATAGATATTGATGTAAGAACTGAAGTGATTTTGGTTTTCATCAACAAAACACGGAAAATGGATAGATATCAGCTCTGAAATTAAACTATTATGAACAGTTTTTGTTGTTATCAGTATATTTGTCCAAACAAATGTACTTTTAGTCGTACCAGGCATTAAAATGAACAAGGAACTGAAGAAAACAAAGGTGGTCTGATAATTGTTTTCCACCACTATACATGCTCTATTTTCAACTGCACTAAATAAACCTTTTATGAAGTATTGACAATCTATACAATCTATAAAATAAGTTATAATCAAGTATATTAAAACAAAGTTACACCATCCAATCCCTTTAGAAGCTCTGGAACTAAGTCTTGTTGACTCTGTAGCCCGTGTTCTACCCAGATCAGGGTCGAACAACTCCACCCAGAGAAAGCTGCAGGTCAGAGCAGGGTAAGTTATGTATGAGCCAGGAACACACCGAGGAAGAAAGCAGCCGCAACTGCATGGCACATCTCTCCAGGAAGTAACCTTGATGAAAAATTCAGTTGTTTGCAGCTCCTGGCGTCCCTCAGGCATGAATAAAGTGAGGCACAGACAGAGAGAAAAGACCTGGGCTCAGCTTGAAACTACTCACCAACCCACTGCTGAGGAACACACACTGTCTAGCATTAGGAGATGGGCACGAATTAAACTTTAATCACACCTCAAATAGATTAAGCGACAGGAGCCGACTCAGCATTTCCAAGCCCTTGCTACCTCTGTTGACCACCACGCTAAATTAAATATCTACAAGTTCCAGTTTCTTTGCACCTCAGGTTAGCTTTTGAGCAAAAGACGTTGGAATGTAAACATGACAGCAGCTCAGGCTCTGATGTGATATTTAACTGTACATCAAATTTCCCACTGAAATATAGTCTTGTACTTGCTTTAAGTTGAGATGTTTACAAAAAATTCTCTAAAAAAAAGTCAAACAGCACAGGTCAAGACAGTGAGACTTAAGCCCTCGGTGGATTTTGTTATAAATAAAGGTGCTACGATTGATCATACACGTTATCTTTGGCTGTTTGTGTACGTATATTGTATTATATAACTGTATCTATGGCAATTGCTCTTTCTCTTTCCAATAATTTCCCAACCTGGGATCAATAAAGTATTTCTGATTTATATCTAAAAGAAAAGTGAGTGGGGAAAAAAAGAAAGTGAAATACTCTCATTAGGTAATTTCTCTATAAATAATGGAAGGAAAACATAATGAAATGTTTATGATGGCACCCATATAGTTAATATTTAAACATAAATTGGGCTTTGATTAGTTAAAAATAACATAAACGTTGATTTATTGTGACATTTGTTAAATAGGGAGTGGATGTCCTAAAATATAATTCACACTTTCTAACCATTATTATGTGTGAAGTATTGTAAATTGTTTTGTGTAGTTTTTAAAATCATTATGTAACTAAAATAATTGCAGTTCTATTCACTCTGATTTTCACTGCAACATAGAAAAGGAAGGAAGGCAGGAAGGAAGGAAGGCAAAAGGCAGGGGAATGCCACTTCATCCTGATTTCCCTAAGTATATAGAGCATATATGTTATTGAATTATTCATAAGAATCAGTATTTATGTAAATAGGTGCATGTGCTATGGTGTTGATGAGAGTTCATATGTTCTTTTTCCCACCTAAGAAGTCACTCGCATTCTCACCTGTAGCAGGTATAAGGAGTAGAAAAGGCAGATATATAATTTCAGTGGGTCTGATGCTGATAAATATTGCGCTGTGTTAAAAAGTAAAACTTACTTCTGATTAAAACAACACAAAAAAGATTAGTACAAAAATGAAATGTAGAGTTAATATGCAGAAGAACATCAAGAAAATTAAAACAGGGGCCAGAAAACACACAATTTACACATTTAATCCATCTATTTGACATTAATAAAAGACTGCAAATGCATCATTTATACAATTATTTCATATTCTGTAATGAAAAAAATCACATGACCCTATCATTTTTTTTCGAGTGTAAAGAAGATAGAACAATGTAAATGTTTCCTATGTGAAATATACAGTAATTACATGATACTGCACATGTGATCTGCATCAGTGAAGTCCAACATATACATAACTTCTTTGTATAAACTCCTCCATGTGAAATATAAACCATTATCTAAAGTAAACATTGGAACTCAGTATTGGTTTTTGTGCATGGGATGATGTACTGCCCCTTTATTTTATTTCTGGCATTAAGCATGACAGTTTTCTCATTACCCACTTGTTCCCAGTACAGTTCATCAACTCCCAGTAAATCTTGAGACATTTAAGTTACTATTTTTAACCGCAAAAGACATTGTTTATGGCGTTTTCTCCTCAAAAAAAAAAAAAAAATCTAAAATGTTTTTAAAATATGTTAATTTATTCAGGAACTGATACACTGGTGATGCTTTAGCTGTTGTTGGTTTGTTTTTGTTGTGTTTTTTTTTTTCAGTCTTATTTGGCAAAGAGAAAATCAGATCTAGACTGGATGGGAATAGACTGGTTAGGATGGAGATTTTATGCACTGTTGCCTTGTTAGTTTGAATAAACAGCTTCCTGCCTTTAACCCAGCAGGATCCGCCGGTAGCTTGTAGCTAATGATCATTTTCAATGTGGAGGAGCTGTTGTGTCTTTGTGCAGCTGAGGCTGGGTCAGGGTGAAGGATGACTGATATGAAGGGGTCGACCTGTCACATAGCATTTGACTTACTATCCTTGGAACAGGATAAAAGGGGAGCCAAATGTCAAGTGATACAAGTGACGCATCCTGAAACACACATAGCCTACACAGGGAGAGGGATGGGGAGATTAATGTTTTATAATAAAACCAAAAACCAGCCAACCATTCAGTGGATGGCATGTAAAAACAGTAAGCTTATCATTTTCTTCAGAATAATCATCACCGGTGGCACTTGCTGTGTGTGCTAGCCACTGGATTTCCATGCCCTTTTCCATGAGTGTGTCTGTTCTTGCTGTAGGGCCCCTGTAAGCCCTTAGACCTCTTGGCAAAGCGTGGGCTGTGCCTGGTGGGGGGAGATGTGACGGATGCCGGAGCCTCGGAGCCCGAAAGCTGCTCTGTGAATTTTCCCAGACTCATTTGCATTCATAAAGAGCCTACTCCTTGTCACAGAGTGTTTTCTTTTTTAGTCTGCCTCCAAAATCCCGTGCGACTTCTGGTGGGAGTGCGCCGGGAAAATCCGACTGTCAAAGACGACAAGACGAATGAATCCCTGTGTCAGACGTGTGTGGCTTCAATGATGACAGATGGAGGAGAGCTGTCCTTCCGTCAATCGGCAGGCTTCATTTTGGAACGAATAAATCTGAATTCCACTCCTCCCATAATTACAAGTGTTGCTTTATTTGACAGCTCTCTGTGTTTGTTGATGGGATTCTGTTTGTTGATGTGTGTTTTGCACTGACCAGGTGAGAGCGTGGTGCAGCAGTCACCAGGCCTGACTTCAACTTCCTGCCGTCTAATCCTGGAGCACAGGCTCACCTGGAGCAGCAGGCAAATGGAAACATGTTATTCAATGCAATTAAGGTCCAACCACCCCTTCCACACACATATCTACCCTGCTGAAGTGTCCTTGAGAAAAATGCTATATTCCTACACTGTATGTGAATTCAACCTTGACCTCTTGGGTTCAGTTCACTTCACATTTCTTGTAAAATAACAGCAGCCTTTGAGTTTTTTTTTTTATCATGTCACATAAGGAACTAACTTGCCTACAGCAGAAAAGTGTAACAACTGAGCAAAAAATGCCCAAATTAAAAACTAGAAAAGCACTCAGAGAGCGTAAACCTCCGCCAAGCAGCACAGTTCCCCCACATATTGTGACTGACACCCCGCAATATTACTCC
>JAPSES010000030.1:3547770-3571045 GCA_029822895.1 Maxillicosta whitleyi | reverse complement strand
ATCCAGGATTTCTTCCAGATCACCCCCAAAAGTTAATAATTTCTTCCTTGTGCCATTGCCAACAAATCCTGAAAATTCCATCAGAATCCATCCATAACGTTTTGAGTTATATTGCACACAGACAGACAAACAAACAAACACCGGCAAAAACATAACCTCCTTGGCAGAGGTAATAATTTATGTAAAAATAAGAAAACATTAAAGGTTTAATATGTAATATTTGAGCATGCTAACATGCTAATTAAAGTTTGTAGAGTCTGTTTTATGTGAGGAATTGGTCATTTGTTGACAGTATTTATAACTTAATGATAGTGTTTTGTGTCTTGTCTGTTCACTTCCTGTTTCATTTTGTCATTTTCCCTCCTGTTTCATGTCTGGTGTCTTGACTTCCTGTAACCCATTTTCCTGCTTCCGCCCTAATGTGCTGCACCTGTGTCACTGTCTCCTCCTGCTCTGTATATAAACCCTGTGTTTTCTGTGTGTTGTCACAAGTTCGTAATTACTCTTTGTGTTACCAACCAGCATTTGTCCTGGCGTGTCTTATCTGTTTCTGACATGTTTTGTCCCTGGATTTCCTGTGTCTTCCGTGTCTGTTCCCTATCGTTACCTCTGCCTGATTGAACTCACTACCTGGATTTGACCCCTCGCTCATCACAAGGCTGTTTATCCCTTGTCGGTGCCTTCATTAGGATTTCCGGTCTCCCTGGTTTTTGGATCACCCCATGGATTACAGAAGCTCCAGATTGGAGTTCCACTGTTTTGTGTCCATTAATAAAGTGTCTTTTTGCTTAAACCCTATTCCCTTATTGGCTCAGACTCTGCATTTGGGTTCACATCTTACATTCAGACGTGACAATGATTGGTTATTGACAATGATGATAACAGCCTGTACCCTGAAAATCTTTAACTTGCTCATTCTTCCTTAGCATTTGTTTCCTTAGTGTTTCCATGAAATGTCAACTGAATTTGATGTGATAATTTCAGAAGTTGCAAAAGCAGAAAATAATGTTCATTTACATAAAGTAGTTTGGAGCAAAAACAAATCTAGCTGTTACACATAGCTCTAATCCACATGTTAAACCATGATGTAATTTCCTGTCCCCCGGTCTGTTTCTGTTTGTCTTCTGCAGAACTGTGTCCCTGAGACTAGAAAACTGTTATTAAACCACTTTCTGTGTGATGACAAAGACAACGTTACTTGTCAGCTCATCCATTACAGAGGTATTAGATTAAGTGGATAAGAAATGTTACTTGTCTTTAATGAATGAAGAAGAAAAAGTAAAGATTGGTACTAGCTAACATTAGCATGCTAGCTAACATTAGTTGTCACTACATCTGCCAAACAGGTAACTGTCATAGGCTGAAGTGTCTGAAGTGTTTCACATCTTTACACTTCATGTTTCATTTGTCAGCCCTTTATCAGTGTTGTCCAGTTCAGGGGAAGACAAATAAAGTAATGGTTTATGTCAACACACAGCTGAGCACAAAGCAGAGCAACACACGCTGTAAATGAACTGAAGCTTAAACCACAAGACTCTTTAAATGTGATCTGATTCAGACAAAAATGACTACGGAAAGTTACGCTAACCATTTTATTTTGATTAAATAAATGAATGTACCCAATGGGAATTTATTCCAAATGTTTCTATTTCATTTTGAATTTATTGTTTAAAAAAAGAAGAAGAAAAAAACACCTCAAGGTAGTGAAAAACTTATTCACCTGATTTTTCACCCTAAATTTTGTTGTTTCCATAAACATTCTCCAATGCAAAATCATAAAAATGTGCATTTATGCCTCTAGAGCAGCAATAATGTGCAACACTTGATATATTGTGCTTAAAAACTGAGTTTGTAAATCTTAAAATATTGATCCTTTAATATATGAATTAATCTATAAGATGAATGATTATGATTATAATCTACAAAAGCATCAAATCTAACAGCAAACCTTGGTATAATGGAGTACTGGTAGTGGAGGAGAGGAGTCATTTCAATGATTTTTTTATTCAAAAATGTGAGAAGAAAAAAAAAACAAAGCTTCAAAGAGCTTGTACTTTTGCTAAAAAATATTATAAAAGAACAGAGCAAGTTGAATGTGAGCGACACAGATTCCCTAAACCTCAAAGAACACGGTGCAAGTGGAGGATGATAAAAAAGGAGAACATCTGGTGAATCGAGCATGGTGCCAGGACAAGACAAAGCCATGTGTCTGGCAAACACATACCTACACACAAACCAAAACACACACTCAGTCACACACATGCATACGCACACCCAAACGTTTATTCATGCATGCACACTCAAACCAGCCTGCCCCCGAACTTGCAAACAAGCAAAAATCCCCCCGCATACACACACCCAGACACACACATACATGCACATTACAGTCATTGTCCCTGCGCTCATGCACAGCAGGGTGCAGTTAGAGGCGAAGAAAAAAGCAAAAGCAAAAGTAGGATGTGATTGGAGAGTCCACTGTTCAGACAAGACTAATCTGCATACTCAGAGGCTTAGAAGTGAATATGCATGAGAGAATAAAACGATATGCCTGCAAGCAGACCACCCGCTCTCTTTGGATTACTGTACCCACCTCCGAGCCTTTTATCTTCTTGTTGGCATGCAATCAAGCTGATTTAGTGTGCACTGGCTGATGCTTTTCCACAATGGATTGGACTTACTTAAGAGATGTTAACCTGTTGAGAAAAAAACACAACACTGTCACCAAAGCTTAAGGAAAATTCGAAAAGAAACGCTTTATGTTTAAAGTGCAACCAAAATATGTATAACAGCGACTCCCAGAAGGTGTTTTCGTGCATATTTTTATGCCTGATTTGGTTAACTGTAAGAAGATTTAACCAACTGAAGAAAAACAGGGAGAGAATGAATATTTGGGAGAACTGCTCAATATTAGACACAGAGCTCTGATGACCCATCAAATATTGAAGAAATGTCTGCTGGAACCATGAATTCACATTTCAGACAGACTTCCTCTAAGACTGTCCCTGCCAATGAATGAATATTTCATCTCAGAAAATAGAGTGGCCCTGAAAGGCACCATTACCAAACCCTAATGTCAGGGGGAAAACATTCCCCACATTTAGTTGAAAGTTAGGGTGAAATGATAAGAGCCGTCCATGCGTAACGCAATCTGATGGGGTAATGCATTGGCATCACATTAGCATGACTGTATTTGACTGCATGGCAATGTGTCTGCGTGCGTGCGTGCGTGCGTGCGTGTGTAGGTTTTTCCCAAATGACTGAAATGAGAAACCAGGAAACTCAGAGCACATGGGTTTTTTCAATTCATCATCTCACTGGTAAAAAGGAACAAAAGTCAAGAATACAGAAAAAAAATAAAGCTCACATACAGTATATTAACATGTAAAGCTCTAATCTAAGGCAGTGATATAATATTATGTAGTTAATGATAAGAACTAACCAGTGTGCATGATGAACATGATAACAGATATTTATATACGTGCATGATTATACAGACATTTAATGTGAGGACTGAAGACAGTCTGGTCAAATCACATCTGTTTTATGATTCATTTTGTCAGCAGTATTTGCTACAGATGTCCTGTAATTCAATCAACACCCCACCTATCGTTTTATTGATCTGGTCAAAAAATTTTATGGAGTCATCCTTGGCCCATGCCCTGCCATTCCTGCAAGTTTCATGAAAATGGGTGCAGTGCAGTTTTTCATAATCCTACTGACAAACAAAATACATGTGAGTAAAGATCTCTGACAGATACAAAATGAAACAAACTGATTCCATTCATTCTAAACAGGAAATGTTTAACACTGTATCAAGAGTGTTATCTGGTAACATTCAAGAGTCAATAAAATACAAGCAATTCTGACATATGAAACTATATATAGCTCAATGAAGGCTGTCAGAATCAAGGCGTTAACACAGATTAATCCATCATAATGATTAATGTGATTAAAAATTTTAACATAATTTATCCATCTGCAGCGCAGATTGACTCTGAACATCTCTGGCAAAGCATTTTGGGTACTTTGTCAAATTAGAGTTAGCGTCGTGCATGCACAAATGGGCAGTTGATCCAGTAGTGACAAGCAGCAGAACCAACCCATAAAGATGGAAGACGCTCAACAGAATTATTGGCCTTCTGGATGGAAATACAAGGACAAACGACACTTGTTTCAAGTTGTTTTGTTGTTGAAATGTGTTTAATAAACACATTAAGTGCATATATATTCCTGTCTTTCTTGAAATGAAACATAGTTAATATGGATTAAAAATGAATGATATTTAAATGCAATTAATCGAAATTAATCCACAGCAACCGTATGATTAATCTGATTAAATTTTTTGAAAAGTTCAATATACTGCAATACGTCACACAAAAAATCCAGTTTAAGGAAATCACTAGTGCCTATAGCTGATGATAGTTACCCTTACATCTGACTTCAGTGTGTAAGATTCAGTGACATTTAGTGATAAAGCTAAAAGGAACCTTAACTCGAATCTAGAGTCAAACATATTATGTGACAATAATGCACCCTAACGGTGTCACCCTCTATAAAAAACAAGACAAAACAAACAAAGGAATCGTGTGCTGTAGAAACATGGCTGACAGCTGTAACTTATCTACAGTAACAAAATGCAACATTTGTTATTTTCATGTAATCACACATTAAAGAAACACAATTATCATATTACATTTCTGCTGTTAGATCTGCCTCCATTTCTCTAAACATTATATTCTGGACCTTTGCACAGGTTTACATATAAATTCAGCAGGAAAAGCTGTATGGAGCAGCTCACACTCTTTCTCTCTGATGTCTACCATTTTCAAGTTTTATACTATACTATTATTGTACATAAGTAGAGACCTCTGTTTTTGTTTTTTTGTTTATAGGTATAAAGAGTTTTTTTGTATTCTGCTTTTTCTCACATTTCTTATTTCATTCTGTTTTTACATAGAGACACGGGAACTTCTGAAGCATTGGAAATCAGGCTAAATATCAGGTTATTCAGGTATATTTTCCTGCACCTCGAATGAGCATTATCACAGTTTAGATTTGCTACCTAGATATCTGGCCAGAACAGCCAGTGATACAACAAGTATGAGTTTCAGAGATGATCAGTGAATCATTCTTACGTTCATGTGCTGTAATAACCCACAGAGAGCACACTGAATGATGGTGACAGATAGATTATGCTGCAAAAACAGAAAGATAATGAAGAAATGTCTTTTGGACTGTGTAGAAGGAAAACTGATTTTTGTCGGCAGTGCTTGTAAACTGGAGTTTTACAGTGATGAGACGAATGCGATCCATGCTTTTAATCAGCCGTGTGTGTTTAATACAGCTCTTCACTGACTTCCTCTCAAACTATGGTGAGAAATTGCAGCATCTCTTCCAATGGTTAAAATGTCTTTGAACTGGAAGTAAAACAAGGAGAATAAAAGAGTACAGACAGAGATGTTCGTGGTGTAGAAATAGTTAAAACCATAAAGACGTACAGTACCTCAGCCCTGACCCCGTGCCCTCCTAGGTATCCCCCTGCGCAGAATTCTTATTCCCTACCAAACTGACAAAGTGTTTTTAATCTTTTCTTTCCCTCTCTCCTGGAGATTGGGGAAACAAAAATCAATAGCTCCTGGCAGGCGATCTAGCAGGCTGGTGAATTACAGGGTCTGCACTGCAACCAGAACGCTGCATCACAGGGGCCTTAGAATGAGAGACCTTGGGAGAGGCATCAGAGACACGGAGGTTGCAGGGTCACTCTGGGTCCACAGTCTGAGGAGCAGGGTATTTACTGCCTCAGCCGGCTCGCTGCGATGAAAAATAACTGCTGCACAGCTCAGAGAGAGGGATGGCCGAGGTGAGGAAGGACAGACAGACAGACAGACACAGAGATCAGACAGACAGACAGGCAGACATCCTGGTGCTGTATATATATATATACACACACACACACACACACACACACACACACACATATATATATGTGTGTGTGTGTGTGTGTGAAGAGCTGTAGTCCTGGGAGGTGCTTTTTTCTGCTTCTGGTGTGATTTGTGTGTACACACGTCATGCGCTATATGTGCAGAAACAGGTATGATGTCAAGCAGGAGACTAATGTTTTTTTCCTCCTCTCTCCCAAATGGGAAATGATTCATTAGCGTTTGGTGATTTAGAACGTGGCAGTACTGGCCGATCAATATGCATGCGCCCATCTGTCAATACGTGATTTCTGCTGGTAATTAGCTGATGTGGGCCAGTGGTTGTGAATATTGCCTGGCAACTGACAGCCTGGTTGTTTCTGTCATCACTGGGGGGCTGCACAGGTGGTAGTAGCTCACGACCAATCGATAAAATACGCTGCTTCAAGGCCCAAAGCAGGTTCATAAAGACATACTAAAACATATGATATGGAGATTCATTCATTTCAATATGAAGACAATGAACATACTCATTAAAAAAACATGCACGTATAGATATGTAACAGCACTATAGATAAATGTGTGTGTGATGATGACATACCAATCATACTTAAAGTGAAAAAACATAGATTGTTTAATTTGCAAGAAAAATACAGAAACAAAACTGATAGAAAAGTTTACAAGTATCGGATGCATTACATTGAAATCCATGAAGAATCACACTGTGCTAATTAGAGTCTTTTTTTTTTTTTTACATGTTTCTTTGTATTTCAATGAATACTGGTCAAAGGTAAAAAAAAAAAAAAAAAAAAGCAACAACAACAACTTGCATTTATTAATTTGGATGCCATTAGTAGATCAAGGTATTAAACCAAACAACAGTTGATACCAATATGAAAATTATCTATATGTTGTATAGTTGAACTGAGTATATTTTAATTTTTTTGGTGTCTTTTGGAGATAGCAATGTTCATTAATTCTTAAATATTATGACAAACTTTGGTCCGTTTTGATAAAGATAAAGCCCTGACCCCAAAGACGTAAATGTAATGTACATTCACATCCAAACTGAGTGACCTTTATGTCTTCTAAAGTTAACGGCTCAGAAAGTTATTTTGGATTAACAAACTCTTGATAGCATTTCCCGTTTGTAACAGATATAAATATTTATTAAAACCGATACCATCATGTGATATTAATGATATATGACCTCATCTTTTTTCAGTACTTCTTTTTTATACTTGTTAAGTTTTATTACAAGACATCAGATATTTGAGACTGCTTAATAGACAGCTCTTATTTTGCTGAATCGGTGTCATAAATCATCTGAAAACAGAAAGACACATTAAATTACATAAGTGTTATTTGTATTTGCTGACCCTTGGTGGGTCACGCACATGGATAAAAAAAAAAAAAAAAAAAAAAAGAACATTTACACAAACTGAAACAAACATTTCTGTAAACATACAGAAGGTGGAGGCTGCATCTCAGGCACTATTGAGAAAATGTGTCAGATCACTCAATTATAACAACTCAAGACAGCTGGCAGCGAGACAATTAGGACTGTGAAAATGGTAATGATGATTATGATGAACAAAAATTCTAATTGCTTTGTTTTGAAAGCCAGCAACCTTTGTCTCTGTTTAAACGCTGGTTTTCTGCTCTACCGTCAATGTAGGGCACTTAAACAACGAACCTCAACGAATTAAGATAATGAACATTCACAAATATATGTTATATTTATTTCAAACTGTCATTAGTTACAAATTTACCTACTATCACACTAGACACTTCAAGTTTACTGAGCTTCACTTTAATTATGTCAATAAAAAATGCCATTTATCGAACTTTAAACATTAAATCCAAAGAAAATGTGCCTTTACTCCTACACCTTCCCTCTTAATTTTTACACCTGAGTTGTCACATGTGCTATATTTTTTAATTGTATCCTCCTAATAAATGTTCATAAGTGCAGTCACAGAGAGAGAGAGAGGCGAACAATCAGAGATGGTGTAAAGCCCTGCAGAAGGATGCCTCTCTGTCTCTCTTTGGCATTTGCATATTAGAGTGTTTTCTGGGGAAAATGAGCTGTAGAAATTAATTCAGGATTAATTGGTGCCTTTATCTCGTTAGGACAATCTAATTTAGGGGATGATGGAATTGTTTAGACTCCCTTTTGCATAATTGGATTGCGGTGAATGGCTGTCATTACCGTCTTTTTAGCATCGTCTGTGGGCCCCCTCTCTCTCGTGCAGGCCCCAGCCTCATAAAGAGCGATCATGTGTTACACCAGTGTTTTGCTAACCCCTGGAACACACCGCCATGCTGGAAGAGGCAAGCATGCGGCTAACCGTGCAGCAGTGATTAACTCTCCTCTCAGAGCCATTAGCATACAGCAAACCGCATGCTGTTGGTGGAGGAGATTTCACATGAACACATAAGCATGTGGCTAACAACACGCCGATGATCGACTCTTAAACAGGGATTAGTTTCGGGTTTCATCTGCCGTCACGCTGTGCGATTTGTGGTGCTGACAGCATTACCTGACCCTCAGAGGAGCTGGACATGACATCTGCAAATCTCTGAGTGTTTTCTGAAAGGCTTTTCCTTTGTTTCCTGTCCAGCGTATTTCTGACACATCTCGCCCTTTCATTACTTCCACAATATCTCAGAGACAGTTTGCAGTGGGCTGTTTTTTTTTTTTGTTTTTTTTTCAATGTGGGTTAAAAATCAATACAAGAAGAGCAAAGCTCATGTAAAGGATCACTCACTGGAATACCTGATCTTCGCACTTCAACAACATTGATGTAACTATGGAAACAAGTTCCCAAGATGAACAGGGATGTGCCTATCTCCTGACAAAAGGCTTTCTTATATCTCTCCCAGCCAGTTACCCTATACCACAACACAGGAGAAGCTTATATCTGCTGCTCCTCACAATGATACCATCATCATTTTTCTGAAAGCACAAATTGTATAGATATTATTCTGCGAGCCGCTCTCTGGTAAACAAGGCAGAGTGAAATCTAATCTATGGTGCTGATACTCAGGCTGTGCCAGGCTAATTGAGTTGATGTAGTCTGTCCCTAGAGGAGCTGGACATACAGTAAAGACAGACTCTATCAAGTCATATAGCTCATGTACTGTAGTTACTGGAAGTGACTTGCATTTATATTGTCACAGTTGTCAACAGTCTCCATGCACATAAAACTGCTAGTTTCTCCAAAAGTACAATCTGATTATTTGTGCGCTGTTATAAACTGCAGAAAAGAAACAACTCGCCTTTTCTGCTTTTCCCCTACGTCTGCGATCGCTCCCTATGCTTCCCCCACATGTTCGTGAGGCATTCTGTGTCATGCTTTTGATGCATTTTATCCCCCCCTCTCCTCGTCTAGTGCCATTTCCATTCTTTGCATAAATGCAGTCTAACAGTATTAAGTATTCATGCGTGTTGGGGAAGGTGGTGCCTGTCCTTCAGGGTAAGTGTCAGGCCTGCGTGCGGCACAAGAAAAGCCCCGGGGAGAGGAGAACATTAGGATCCATCAGCCTGACAGACAAATCATTCTCTCATGTAAACATAAATATGAGGGTATGTTTCCACCGCCATCCCACTATCTGTTGCTAGGCTACCTTGCATTAAGCAGTGTAGCTGTCCCTGTTCATTTTGCTCCAGGGATTCCAGCAATACCATCATATAACCTGCTGAGTCTTAATGAGAAGGCCTGCTCATATGAGTGGATATGAACATGGTGAGATGTGAAATTTATTCAAAAGATTTCAGCTGTCTGTCAGCACAGTGGCACAGAAATCTTTATGAATTTGAAGTGTTTCGGAAAAGAAGCTTTGAGGGAAATATTGCTCTGTCTCTGCACAAACACACCTGACACAAGAAAAGGTCACAATGGATCAACACATACAAACACACACACACACACACACACACACACATACACACACACACACACACGCACACACACACACATATACGCATATGCATGCACTGACACAACACACACATTCACACAATAAACAATATGTGACGCAGAGCTCTATAAAGGTCATTTGTTGTTGAGAAATCACTAATCCCCAAATGCATTAACAAAGTCAATTAACCATTCTCCACCAAAGAAGAAAGGAGCCCATCTCCAATAAAAATAGAACGCCAAGTGGCGTCCAAGCACCCCCACAATTACAACAACTCTGCGTCCCCAGATAATTATATGAGCCATAAATGGAAAGAGAAAGACAGTAAAAGGCAATGGTCACTGAGAAGAAAGAGCAGAGAGATGAGGGAAAGGAGCGCCAACAGCTGGTTTAAATAGATTGTGTGTGGGATGAATTAAAAAGTTGAACCTTTCCCTGGTCGTATTCAGATGTCTGCCTCTGGGTGATTAATCATGGCCGTCAGGACCTGTAATCCTTTTCAGTGGGAAACAAATGCAGCCACTGTCCTCTCTTCTCCAAAGCGCCCAGGGCCCAGGGCCACCAGCCCACCTGCCTGGTCACAATACCTGAACCACAGAGAAGACACCCCAGGGGAGCGAGGATGTGTGGACACACTGTAATCTGCTCCAAACATGATGGGATGAACAAAAACACCGGATTTCAACAAAATTGTATGGCACCCTTTATTGGTTTTGTGCATCCTTTTTGTATCTCACAGTCAATAGATGAGGCAGGTGGCATAACTAGAGGTCCAACTGGTGAAACAGAAATGGAGCAGCTATAAAAAATAAATAAAACCAGGGAAAAAAACAACTTTTTGGCTGCAAGTAGCAGACAGATTTTTAAGAAGTCTGTGAATGGTGTCAGGGCATGTGACTGGATTTCAGATGACAGTGAACTTTTTTCCCTGACTGATATCAGTCCTCCGCTTGCAGCTGCTTTAGTCAGTGAACTTCACGTCACGTTCCTACATGGTGGTAAACAGCTGATCTAGTTCAGAAAAGACAGTGAGAAAGTCAAGAGCCAGCAACATTGAGAGCCCGGGAGAAGAAAGTGTGTCATCAGCATAAAAATAGAAGCCCACTAACGAATTCCTAATCATATCCCCTATTTCCTCAAGGGGCTATGCTAAAGAGGTTAAAACATCAGCCGGTAGATGAGAATATGAGGCGCATTAGCTCTAGAGATTATTTCTTGGCATTTCAAAGGTTTTCTCCATTATTGATTGTTAAATTCACCATCATCTCTGAATAACGACAAACATGATGATTCTCTGTGCAGCCTTTTAGCTTTTCTGCAAATGTTAAAAGTGCAATAATGGTGAATAATTTAACCGAAATGTCTAGTATTATTAAGAACAACAGGGCTGCTTTGCACCTACATTGTCAATCAATAATGTGGAAATAATATCTTAAAAGCAAAATGCACTACTTACACATCAATGATAGAGGAAAAGGGATCAGTCATGACTTTAGCAAGTGAGTCAAGTAATGTCTGTGTGGCTTTTACGAGTGAATAAATTGAATGCCCTTCAAAAGAGAGACCCCATACTGATACTAATGGTGTATATGACCTAGGCGTAATCACGTAAAAAAAAAAAAAGTTAGTATTAAAAAATCCTTTGTACTGAACAAAAGGCAAATGTCAGTGTCCCCACTGTGTGAAAGAACGCTTTTATATGTGTGAAAGGTTGTGAGGGTAGTAATTCAGCAGGGCTTCAGAAGGTGCTGCATGTTGGCAGCATGGCAGACTGTGGAGAATGGGCCACGGTCAGCCGTTTCCAGAGCCTTTGTGTGTCTCTGTTTGACCAGGCGTCTCCTGGTCCACAGGAGCACCGCTTCAACACATCTAGCAAAAGAACAAAGCAGCCATTATCAGACCTATCTCATCCCCACCCTGCCTCAACTCACTGACACACAGGGACAAACAGTGGCAGGGCCCAGCCGTTCAGCCTTGCTGGGGGACTCTGAGGCGGACACTGAAGCGGACTGGGAGGTCCATTAAACACATAAGCGACACCTTAGCTGTGGACAAACATCACAACAATAGCATGCAGCACTGGTTGCCACAGAGATGGGAGAAAACACAGTACAGCGCCAGCGGTGACAAAGAATGGGAGGGGTCAGGCATCATGGGCCACTGGCAACTGAAAAGCCTCTGCAAACTGCCCTGAGAAACACAACACCGTTTTTACTTTGTGTCACAAACACTGTATACTTAAAGCATCCATTCAGCAACTTACAAAGAATGCCACCAACACATCAGCCACAAACTGGATCTTTGAGGAGGATTATTCTGCACAGTGTTTGTTAATGGAAAGAGTTACTTAAAAAAAAAAAAAAGTGTTTGCAGTTTAAAGCTGCAAAACTGTGATCAGGAGAATTAACAGGAATATGAATGGATGTTCTGTTGGCAAAGAAATATTACACATTCATTCACTACATAACACCCCATTTTGAGTAAAATTCCTTATATTATTATTATTATTTTTGGAAGATATGTGGTGAATACAGGTGATACATATATATGATATACAATACATTCTGATTCAGTTGCTAGGCTGTACACTTTTTCTGGTTTTGATAGAATGATTACCCAAGAACTACCCAAGAAAGGCTTGATCTGATATTTGGAAATGCATGATTTTAATTAGATGGTGATGACATGTTTGGCTACAAACACACATGCTAATGCTGCGCCATTAATCTTTTAACAGCAGTTGTTGTTGTTTATCAGTGATAAATGACTCAAGTTTTCAAGTACTCTGAGTTTGTTCCACAAATACACATCAGTTTGTCACAAAGACTATGGGTTTGAATGTGAATGTAAATTGTGAAAATATAAATGAGCATTGCTGAGACGAGCAATGACAGAAAAGCTCAAAGCAACGTATAAATACAAGTAAACAAAGCGGAGTTTATGTGTTTCTGTCAGTATCTGTAGTGGATGTCGAACATTTAGGTCAATGAATCACCACACACACAAGAAAGCTAAATTAATTGTCTAAAATGATGCAGTTCAATGTATTTTATTTTACATGTAATGCTGAGAAGTTTGGATCCTGTACATATGAGTTGTTGTATGTTTGCTTTGCTTGATCTGGTGCAAAATGTGCAGGATCAGGTTTAGAATACACTAATTTATTGCATTTCACTGCTGTGCTGCTCCACTTAAATCATCTTATGCCAATCATGATATCCATAAATCACAATCATGAAGTATTTATACACAAACAAAGTTGAGGTTGTGGCTTTAATGATGACGATTCAATCCAATTCCAAGCCGTGTGGTCCAAATTGAATTGGAAATGTTAGCTGAGAGAGCAAAAAAGCAACAACATATTGAGGTTATTGTGAAAATTGGCCACATATTCAACAGCGTTACTTCCTGCGATTCAGTTTTCATCCAGCATAAACTGCATGTGGTGATTTATGTTGCTTTTCTGCGTCACAAGCTTCTGCTGCTCAAGCCTGCTTTCCGTCTGCATTTCACTCGCGAATAAAACCCATCGATACAATCATCCCCTATGACCTCTGAATCTGACAGCATGTCTGCTAAACACTTCAAGTATAAGACTCCAAGAAGCAAGTCAGTCAATTCTTCCCTCTCTCCTTCTTTCCCTCTCCTCTCCTCCTGTACTGCTTTGTGTGCATAGCTCTTGTCTCCACCTGCCTGAGCGGCTGTGGCCTTGTCTGAATCCGCTGAATTCCCAGTCCACTGCGGTGTATCCGCCTGGAAACACCACAGATGCCAGCACTTGGTAAGTTGCAAAAAAACAAGGAAAGTGATGGGATGAAGATGTCAGTTATGGCAAATAGAACTCTGTCACACTCTTATAACATCTCTGTCACTGATTATCAGACCGGAGAGTAGAGACGCACACACACAAGCGTTGTCACTGTGAAAAAAACAAAACAAAACAAAGGAAAAAAAAAAACAGAAGCATGTTAGCTTAAAACAAACAAAGATAGAAGCATGAATTCCGAATTTAAGCATGGTGTTTTATTGAGTAAAAGCACATATTGTAGATTTTGTACAATAACAACCCTGATATAAAGAAGCAAATAATCTTTAATGTCTTATATTCAAATAAAAGATTGAAAAAAAGAAAGAAAGACACTCTGAAAGGTGAAAATACCTAAATTTAACCAAGTTGTGCTGATTACACTGGTCTACATTTTTATTTATTTATTTATCTTTATAGAAATGATCTGCCTCTGAGATTAACCCTTTACATGGTACTTATAAAATACTCGGAAATTCAAGATTTCAAGCTTAGTGTGTTATTGGAAGACATAACAAGATTTAATCATTTTGTGAAATTGTTAAAATTGTTATGTAGAAAATCAAGGTAAATGAAGTTACCATATTTGGTTCCTTACCTGTAAGTGGCAATAAAAAAATATCCAAGAAGTAAATTTAAAAAATACAAGAAAAACACATGTGAGGTGGAAAAAACATGTATTGTTGCTGTCACTGTCTTAATTCTTATAATTTCACATTTTCACTCAAGACTGTATCTTCTAACTAACAGCCAATCAGCATTTTTGAGTTAATTTTCTTTATTATAAGTTTCATATCTTTTTTTCTGGAGCCATTTTACTTGTAGACCAGTGTTCCGAACATTGAAAAGTTGTGCAAGTATTCTCACTCTTAAAATTAGGAAAACTCTTTTTCCACTTTTGTTTCATTGTTTAAGCTTGTTCATAGACAAATTGCCCTATTTATACACATCAGTGATCACCTTTGACCAGGTATAATAATTACATATGAGTTCCAGTTACACTTTGTCAAGAATAAATCACATTGTCATTTAATTTTTCATTTTTTTCTGTCTGTTAGTGTCTGTCTGTCCATTGTCTATATATGTATGTCTGTCCATCTCCCTGTCTGTCCACGTCCCTCTGTTAGTCATAGTTCACAAGACTGATTTAAGTTATTATTTTTATTTACTTACTCCTTTTTGTTCTGGAGTCTGGAGTAATCATTGTCTGTATATAAATTGAATTAAAAATAAAGCTGTCCTCTGACGAGGGGTGGTGGTGCCCCCCCAAAAAAACAAACAAACAAACAAACAAAAAACTAAACAAAAAAACATTGCTTTTTATGTTGTCTTGGGGGTGATAGTTGTTTTTTTCCCCTTAAAATTACAGTTTTATTGTTTTTTTTAATACAAAAAATGTTTGACAAGTTTATTTTTCATTTTGAAAACCATGAGATCTTTTTTTTTAACTCATGAGGAAACAATTCAAGACCTTGTATGGATCTTATACCAGACTCATTTGTGATTTGAGCGGGACACTACAGTATACTCTCGTGGTCTTGTTTTTCTAGAGTCCTTTGGGGTGGGACTGGAGGATCATGGGGTGAGGAGTCAAGGGGAGGACAAGGTGACTGATTGAGCCGAGGCATGAGGTCAGCGTCAGGAAACTGAATCAAACCTAACCCCTCCCATACACACAGCTAACTATGATCAAATATATCACTGGGCTCTGTCAACACATCTGTCCAGCTGGACGCAATATCACTTCCACATGTGCATACATATGGGCAGAGCTACACAGCAACACACATTACTGGGCTTATCAGCACGCAGCTCACAGCAGAGCGCTGACAAAAGCAGTGTTTCGGCAGAATAATGGATGCATGAAATCAATCTGTGAGTTTCAAAAGGTCATCATGTGCAAAGCAATGGATCCTGGAGCAACAAGAGGAAACCATATCATCTCTAAAGGGTCCACAATTTAACAACAGGACATTAATTGAAAACGGGTGAATGAGAGTAAAGTTGCTTTAAAATTCAAAACATGTGTGCTTTATACATTAGGCAGATAATTAATGCACGGCAATCATCACCAGTCGCTATTGGGATGAAAATTAATCTACACCAATCGGTCCATTTCAAAGAAAATGTATTACAAAGTACGTGCTTCTTTTCAGTATTCTTCCAACATTCATCCACAGTATTTTCAATACAGAATTCAATTATGCAGAACACCTGAACAAACAATATCTCACAGCCAATTATTCAGCGCCTTGGAAACCATTGGCAAACAAATTAGCAATGTTAATGTGAGAGAGTGTCTTGATATTTTTGGCTGTGTGAGCTTACAAAGGCAGCGGCACAGCACCCCCACTCTCTAGTTTTTGGGCTATTGTTGACTGATGAATTAAACAGCTTGGACTTGATTTGAGAAGAAAAAAAAAAAGAGAGAGAAATTTCAGGTGTCAGTCTGCGCTCTCCTCCTCAGATGAGAGTCATCTTCAGACTTCATTCATTTCAGAAACACCCAGCCTGTAAAAAATGATGTTTTTGACTAGAGACAGCCATTTTTCAGCTTCACTTTGAGCTGTGCTATTCTCGTTGGCATTTCAGCTTCCAGACAGAACAATGAAAAGCTACCATGAGATATCTTGGCAAGGCTATTGCCCTGTGTATTGATTGGGCAAAGGCCCAACATCCCCTCACTAAAAAGAGATTAAAATATCAGACTTGTCTTAGACATTTATGGAGTCTGTGACCTCAGCCAATGCTAAAGTGGAGTACATACATCATAGTCCATCTCTGTAAGCTACACTGAGTCTTGAGCAGCTCAGACAGAAAGAGGAAAGAAACTCAACTCCACTGGGCTGATGCAGACGCTATTTAGCTCCAAATCGTGGGTGTAAATCAAGGTAGTTGCTGTTTCATTAAAAATTCACACCACGTCTATGCATGTAAATGTTTAACACTGAGAGCTGTTGTCTGGGATGCTTCTCTTACACCTTCTTTTTGGTTAAAATGGATGAGATGGATTCTGTGGGAAAGGCAGGGAGACAAAAGCGTGAAAGATGTGTGTATCCATTCACGGCTCCAGAGGACCTTCATTACAGAGCAAGCAGGTCCTGTCAACGTCTTTTCATTTCATGGTCCCATATATCCACCCCTGGTGTCCAAACGGTCCGCTCTGTCGCCTGTCAAGAAAAGGCACTCTCGGGGAAAGTCCTCCTATCTCCCCGATCCCCCTCACCACGCCTGATTCCAGACTGTGAGGCGGGAGAGGCCAGGCAGAAAGGGAAGAATCGTGTTTGCCATCAACAGCTCAAGAGAGTAGCATGGCAGCAAGATTGATGACACCCTCCCTGAAAGTAACAAAAGAACTCCTGTGCACGAGGGCCCGCTTATGGGGCTTGATAGAGTTGTCATCCTCTTAATAAACAGCTCTGATATGTCAGCAGCAGTGGCAGCGGGGACTACACTGCGCTCACCCACCAAGCCTTGGGTTGGACCACCTACTGGCATCACAGCACACACACCCATGGGTGCTCTACTGGCTCCTGTAGGTGTGAGCTGCACAAGCATAGAAGGAGAATGAATAAATAACAAAAACACTTCTCGGTCCGTTTCATTGCTGCGTTTTGTTGTGGGTGAACTGTGTGAAAATCCAAGTGGAGTTTTATGACTTTGATCTTTATAAATACATGAGAGTCAGGGCTGATGTCAGTGCACATGAAGCAGGTAATAGGCTATAGGTGTTCATGAAAGGGACGATAACATACAAATAAAAGCCCACTGTGCTCTCAGTTTACAGTGGGAGTGTTTAACCCTTTCATGTATAGTGGGCACTACAGCTGTTCTCTGGTTTATTCATGGGTTTTGTTGTTTCATAGTAGCTGTATGCACCATCTCAAACACTGCAATTGATAATATTACTGTAATTTTGCTGTTCTTGATAAAGTTGATCTAATAGGTTTGAGTGTAAATCAATGCTTGTTATTGTTATTAGACTGTAATTAACTTAATTTATAGGTTTTTTTTTTTAGAGTATGTTAAAATGTGAGAAAATATCACATTAGCAACATTAAAAAATATATATTTCATAGTGTTCACACAGTATATCAGTAAATACATGTTTCTTTGCTTCAAAAATTAAATGCACAGTGTTCAGCTGAGTGGACATTTCTGCAACTCCATGAAAAAAAAAAAAAATTTTTTTTCAATTGCATAATTTTTTAATGCCTAAAGAAGAATAAAAATCCTAAGGAAAAAAAAGCCTTGATTTGTGTTCTCATAATTCATGCATGAGAGGATTAATATGATAAGCTAACTCCCTAATATCCATTTTATTGTGAACCGTCGATAAAAATAAACAAACTCAGACTCACATCAAACTTAAACTAGAAGATCACATACAACAAGACAAAGGACCCACTTCTTACCACATAATGTCATTAAACCATAAATTATCACCTCTTATGTTACTGGTTAATGTAACTGACTGTTGCCATGGTAATTTGTCAGTTAGTATCCGTTGGTAGTCGGTGACCCGGGTCATCCTGGGGCCCAGCACTGTTAAAAACTGACAGTGAAAGACAATTACACCCTTTGAACCGTTTTACAGATGTGTTTAGAAATATAAGAAATGCAAATTCCACAATGTTTGATGAAAATCGGTGTAGCGACAGTCCTGCGAACAAAAAGGAGTGATTGTGTTAAGTTATTGAAGTGTTTTTTTCCATAAACAAATGTTAAAATGTTTAAGGAAATGATAAAAATGCAGAGTTTTGCAAAGATGTTTAACTGAGGTGACTTTTTCTTTGCTGTGCATGATAAGTGCATGAACAAATCATGGGGTGAATGTTTAACTCCTATTCATGATTAACTGACTGATGCAATCTTTTTTAGTTACACACAGAGTCATAGTTAACGTCACCCATAGCAACACCTTCTGATAACACAATACTGGATTCAATCACTTCAGACCAGTTAATGCAAATATACTTTTAAGGTTCCTTCAATTTAAATTATTTTTAATGGAAGCTTTAATTTACTGTCATTGTGATTTGATATTTGTTTTATTTATGTTTTAAAAACTGAATCAAAACATCAAACAGGAGCACAAAACAACATAACACTATTCAGTCATTCATTCATTTTCCCTTCATCTATTCTAGACTAATAATAAGAAATAAAACACTATTTCCCAAAGATCATAGCGACTACAAAATGTTTTCATCCTTTCATCATCTTATGTTGATTCATGCCAACATTTAGATTAGTGAATAATTAATAAGAAGCATCCAAGTATTATTATTGTCTTGTTTAAGTATCAGAATTGAACATTATTATTGACAAGTTCCTGATGTCAAAATTATAATAAACGTGCACAAGCTATTCTAATAAAGTATAATTTGGAACAATAAAACTGTTGTTCACCAGAGTGCAAGTCTGTTTGTACTATTCACTATTTTTTTTTTGATACAAAACTGAATTTTAAAGCAGTGAAACAAAATAAAAGTGGCAAATTTCATCAACTGCAGACACCCCGTATGAATTTGAGAGACCAGGATGACAAACACACAAATTCATGCCAAGAAAATGGAGCAAAAAATCATTTTATATAGTCTGCCACTTACAATATTCACTTATTTTTCACCAGAAATGTTGTTGTCTCTGTCACGATTCAATCTCCAGCACACTCCCCACTCGCTGTATAATACCTAGTTAAAGCCAGCAGGGTGTGAAATGGTATTTGGAAATAAATGAAACTGACTATGAAACAGTGGAGTTGGGAGATATTGCCATGTCAAGATGACAGACAAGTCCTGGAATGGAGCAAAAAAGTTATTATCCCAAAGAGGAGCCAGGCTGGATTAAATATAACCCACGATGCCTCACGCTGCTCTGCCTTCATCCTCTATGATTCTGTTGAAGAGAATACAGACAAAATCATGGAGAGGCAACCAGACCTGCAGCAGCACACACTCCTGCTGATTTTCATTCGAACAATCAATAGTATTTCATACCGCTGTGCCAATAAGTGTTATTGCAAAGTGTTTGGTTATTGATGTTCCATATAAAGCGTTTTGAAGGAGCTTTGGAGGAACTAAATCCCTCGAGGCTCCTCCTGGCCTGATTTACAGCTGAACTGATGAGTCACAGAGGACATGCTGGGCATTGAAATAGCGACAAGTATGTTGTCAGCCTTATTAATTTTTAAGGTAGAGTGTTGTCCTGTGGTTTCCAGAGGACATGATGATATATGACGGCTGAGGGATCGCATGGGTTAGGGCCTAATTGTTAAAAGGTTGAGAGGGGTGAAGGTGTAAAATGTGCAGAGGGTTATTCATCACCTCTGAGCTGATGGAGCCGCAAACCAGGAGGTGAGTTTGTAAAAGTCTGGAAGAGTTACATACAATTTCACCTCTATATTACTGTATATGCTGGTTCTCATCTGCATTGTCTTAAAAAAAGATCTCACGTCAGTAAAACAATGTGATGTTAAAGCTACAATAAACACTCTTAAGTTTTTATTGATACGTTCATAATAAAAGACCTGGTGTGTTAATTGTGACTAATATCCTTAAATCCACTAAACTGCACTCATGTGTAAAACTATTTGTCTGTCTCATCTGTTAAATCCATGTAGATTTTTCCCATCAAATCTACCGTTAAAGACACAATGCCATCTCAGCTGGTGGTTATTTCAACATAAAAGACAACAGCTGCACCCTAAGTCCTCCACTGGTCACTACTGCCCTCTGCTGGATTTACGAAGAAATGATCTCTTAATAAAACCCCATTTTTATCACTCTGCTCTGCACCTCACTTCTTTTACCTTCTATAAATGTCATTACTATTTACTCAGATTGTTTGGGTACAATATACAAAACTCTAAAACTCTACAAAGTAACAACAAAACCTGCACAGCAAGCCAATAAAACTTTTTATTTCTGTTGTAAAATCAAGACATTCTCCTCAGACTGTCCAAACGCCTTCAATAACTGGTGTTAATACACACATTACAGTTCTGAAATAACACCCAAAGCAGTAAATACACACTGATAATAATAATATAAATTAAACACACCTTTGCTGTTACTTTTTCTGTGTGTAGTTTTAACACATCCCGCATTAAAGGTGTTAAATTCTCACATATCCGTAGTTAACTTTTAGGACATATGTTGTGCTACTTTAGAAATATTTTCTGTGTTTATGTTGTTAATACAGTGAATGTGTCAGGAAGGTTAGCATATGCAATTTTACACACACACACACACACACACACACACACACACACACACACACACAC
Organism: Maxillicosta whitleyi; assembly: GCA_029822895.1. Classification (NCBI taxonomy): domain Eukaryota; kingdom Metazoa; phylum Chordata; class Actinopteri; order Perciformes; family Neosebastidae; genus Maxillicosta; species Maxillicosta whitleyi. Next base: position 3,550,110 of record JAPSES010000030.1, on the reverse strand, counting down.
GTTAGCGTGTTAGCACTAGATCTATGCAAAACTGTAGAATTGACTGCAGTCATATTTGACATTGAACTCTTTATCCAATGTATGACCAACAGTGGTTAAGATGTTTTCAGATCCTTTGCCCCAAAAAAGTTAAAAAATAAATAATTATATACAGTAGGTGAGAGCTGGGCATTATAAATATTCATTCAGTAAGATGATGTAAGTAGTTATACTTGGTAAGTATACACAGTGGTAGTATTACAATTAGGATTAGTCATGTAAAAGTATATATAAACCATATACAACAAGGTTAATATGAAATATCAAGTGTCATATTATCAGACTATTGACCGACTGCAGTACATCTGAATGGAATCTAAAAAACACATTTATGTTCATGTGGAAACTACACACACCTATGCGTAAAACATCTGAATTATTATAGAATTGTCATCACATTTTTAGAATTACATATTATTATTATTATTGTTACCCTTTGTTTGCTAACATTAACAGCAAAACTATTGGTTCAATTCATACCAGTTTGGTTTATAGATTACCAGTGACCCAAAATAGATGTCATTGCATTTTGGGAAAGAAAAGTCAAAGTAAAACATTTTATTTTTTTTAATCTTTCTATTAACATATAATGCACAAAATACATGCAAGGGACGGGGTTTGTATTATTATTAAAAATATTTCTTCAGAGAGTATAGTTCACACTGAAATTACACCATATATGTTGCAAAGTAAAGGTATATGTAAACAAGTTGTAGCTTATTTTGGCATCGATCCAGCTGATGGCAGCATAAATAAATGTCAACCATTATAAGTAAATGGGAAGAACTACAGATTTTTCACTGGGTCACTGCTTTCTGGGTCACTGGCAGTCTATAACCCCCCCCCCCCCCCCGGGGGGGGGGGGGGGCAAGGGGTATTGCTTTTGGTTTCTTTGTTAACACTCTAGCAGCAAAACTATTGGTTGAATTCATCCCACATTAGGTTTATAAATTGACCCCGAATAGATGTGGTTACATTTTGGGGAAAAATAGGTCAAAGTTATCAACATTTTTTTAAAATACATTTTTAAAATCCATGAAGTCTATGAAAAAAAAATCAATTTTGTTTCAATTTACTTCAAACTTGGCACGTGTATAGAGGCAGTTAATATGCTGACATCAGCACACACATAGACATGATGACATCAGCTGGATCTTTGCCAAAATACGCTACAGTACATGCGATGGGCGGGGTTTATTGTGCCTGGTAACACTTTTCTAGTTAATTCTAATTTTAAGAAATCTAGTTATTTTTCCTAAATTTAAGTAAAACAAGAGTCATGTTTAAGGGTATATGTATAAGGATAGATAGATAGATAAATAGATAGACAGACAGACAGACAGACAGACAGACAGACTTTATTGATTCCAAATCTGAATCTGTAAAATTGCATTAAAAATAAAATACAATAAAAAAATAGAACATACAGCAAACACATTATACATAATAAATTAGATAAAATATAAAAACAGAAAATCTGGACAATCAAATAATAAGGAAAAACAAAAAAACTGTAATGTGCAAAGGAAAAGTGGAAACATGGTGCGACATTGTGCAAAGAATAAAATAAATTCAATCTAACCAATACTCAGGTTTTCATATCTGCATAACCTTCATTTACATGCAAATGTATGCACTATATTTATTCTCCACATACAGAGATGTTGGTACTGAACGTCTCTGCTGAAAAATAAAAAGTGGACAAACTAAAGTAAATGTGTTTGGTTTGTTTTTATCGGAGGTAAAGAGGTGTTCCTCAGGGGTCCCTCATGGCATCATCAGACTTCTGAGCATCTCAAGTCTCTGCATGAGAATATTTGCAACTTTCAGGAGATGATGACGCAGGTCGGTTTGTGTGTTTCTGTGTGAGTGTCTGTACTTTTGTGTCAGTGTTTGTGCGGGCGCTGCAGTGTAGCAGCCACTAAAACTAGGTCAGGAGAGAAGGCCTCCCTAGAAGACGATGTGAACTTGTCACCTTGAATCGAGTTTGAGACTGCTGAGGGAGGAGAGAGGGAGAGACAGACGAGAGAGGGAGAGGAGAAGAGAGGAGAGGAGAGGGGAGGTCCGAAAACAACAGCAAGAGACGAGACGAAGAGGAGGAGGAGGAGGTGCAGACAGATGAGTTAACAGGACAAACAACAGGAATAATGGATGAGAGGCAAAGATGACATTTGCTGCTTTCATTTCCACACCTCAGCAGACTGTACAGATCAGTTTTTCAACATTAAACACATGATCCTGCTTTAATCATCATCTAAATCTGACTCTTTTCTAGCATATAAATCGTGTACGATGTCTTCT
>JAPSES010000030.1:3535319-3547670 GCA_029822895.1 Maxillicosta whitleyi | reverse complement strand
AAACTTGTTCTGTACTAAATCCACACACTTGTGGATTTTATAATTAAATATCATACTAAACAAACTTTTAGAATGAAATATTAATACCCATGTGGGAGCTACCCGTGAGTTTGTTAACAAACACGGTCTATATTTATGTTTTACTTTAACAACAATAAAAAGGTTACACAAGTCATCAACACAAAATATGTCAGATAAATGAAATATGTCAGATAAATGAAAAATCCCACCATCCCCCCGGTTTGATTTTACAACTTGACTACTGTGTATAACTGTACCTGTCTGCAATATATGTACAACAATAAGCACAGAAATATACTGCTGTATCTGTGGTATAAATCAAAACCTTGTCAATAAACAGTAAAAGTGAGTGGGTTTTCAAGGGGCGGAGGGGACACATTGTTGAAAAAGTCAGCTGTTTTTTTCTCTCTTTTGCTGTCACCTTTATGAGCAGCCAAGTTGACATGTTTTCTTACGCTTAAGCGTGTATGAAAGAGCGAGAGTTGTGTCCCTTTGCTTACAACAGTCGTCTTCTGCGAATATTAAGCCACAGTTCACATACACCCTCGAAGCAGACAGTTGGAGCAGTTTGCCTTCAGGCCAGTGTGACAATGAGTAACCTGTGAAAACACATCACATGTCACATGTTTCATCTGTGAGCGGCAACTCACTTAAAACATGTTGTGAATTAAATCAGATGGAAAACAACCTTTGGAGACTTTGGGAATCTAAAGTGACAACACATGTTTAAATGTATTTCACAGTCGAGTTGTCACATGTAACAAACGGGCTTCAGCTTGTTTTTGTAGAAAACTACAGTTGGTTCCACATGGTGTCAATGCGTCACTTGTATTTCAAGGTTTCAGAGAGAAATACGACTCCAAAACAGTGTATGTGTAAACAGAGCTGGTAGGACTTTAATACAGGGGTGTCAAACTCATTTTAGTTTGTAGGTTAGTAGTACCCAGTAAAATAATCCCATAATAACCCATTAATTATGTCAACTCCAAATTTATTTCAGTGCAAAAAAGTCAAATTACATTATGAACATTTTTACATTTACATACTGTCATTGACCTGAACAACCATGAGCAACTGAAAAGAAAAATAAGTCCAATTTTAACAATATTCTGTTACATCTTACAGATTTAGTTGGATTTTGTTTATTTGTCTCAAACTCTGAAGTAAAAAAGAAGAAACTAAAAATTTCCCCAGAGTGGGATAAATGAAGTATCTATCTATCTATCTATCTATCTATCTATCTATCTATCTATCTATCTATCTATCTATCTATCTATCTATCTATCTCTAAAAAAACAAACAAACAATAAAAGCAAGAAGTACATATGCACCCATCAGTGGCTATTAATCAGAATCGCTTTAGACTGCTGGTTCAATCACACTGTGGAAACATTCAACATATTATGATACATATCATGATGATTTTACTGTTATTATTCGCAATAAAGATTATAATGTAAAAACTGATACGTGAAGGTTGTGCTGAGTTGGAAAGTATCAAGAACGATTACTTTGTTGTTGCACATATGCTTTTTTTCAGATATCTATGCTTTAACTGAGTATTTTTTTTCTGTCTTACTTTCTGTGTTACATGTTAACACAATTATCTGTATTTTCCTTTTTTTTTTTTTTTTTTTTTTAAATTTTGCAAGGCAAACTACCTTCACAATATCAAGACTGATTTCCACCTAAATGGAAGTAACCATAACACATTTAACAGACACCCTGTATATGATGCACGATGCACACGGTGAGATAAAGACCAACACTCTGATTTTACAAATCTGCTAAAAAAAAAAATGTGATGAAAGTCATAAGCTGCTTTAACCCATAACGACCCAAACATCCACTGGCGACTAAAAGCATCTATTGATCTAAAATGTTCAATACCTGTTGATCCACTAATCCTATCAATACATGTATATTATTTGGTGTAAAATGCAGTTTTTCATCTTTTCATGGTCATCAGATATGACCCATTTGGATGTTCGAAGGATCTGTACAGAATGCAGAAACACAGTCATCTTTTACAACATTAATTCAACATTAATTCACCAGTAAAAACCATTGAATCTGATGAATAACAGTGGATGGACACATTTGATTTGTGTTCAGTTAATGACAGACTTTACTGAAAACTTTTTCCTCAAAATTTCTCTGCTTTTGATATAATAACCTTCGGATGTAATATCAGAATAATGATTAAAGTACACAATCTGTAAATGAAATAAAGGAAAAAATGAAATGTTCATTGAAAAAGTGCAAAACTACCAAATATAAAATTATAATACATGGTGATAAATCACTTAAGAAATGTTAAACAGGAAGAAATATAATTTTGGGGACTTCCATGAAAGTAGCGCTGGGTCGTTATGGGTTAAACTGATATCAGACACTGAATCATATTTTTTATGTAAAGAGAATCATACGATTCAGTTGAAATGAAACCCACCAGTGCTCAATAAAAGCCAATAATGTGTGAAAATCTGCATTTTATAGGTGAAAACAGTAGAACTCATTACTTCCTGTTTAAAAATCTCACCTTTTTAGCCTTTTTATCACATCATTCTGCTTACACTGGGATAGTGATTTTTCATGCATTATAAAACCTCTGCCTCGTTTCAGTTCATTTGTCAGTTTCAATGTAAAATAACATATTTAATCATCACAGTGACATGACAACACAGGCTGCAGAATTTGTTGTTTAACTTTGGGAGGCTCCAGGACTTCAATGGAAAAGGATTTTATAATGGCAAGAAAAAAAGAGCAAAAACATTACGAGTTCATTTAGAGATTTTTAGGCGGGTTTGTCTCAGGTGGTAAAACTAGTATGAAAATGACTAAAACTAACCCTTTCACAGCCTCATACGACTCTGCATAAAGTTTCCCTGGTATACAGATGTATGCCTATCTCACATCCACACGTGGACACTCACCAGAGTCTGAGCCTATTTCCAACTTGGTTGTAATTTTTAGAATTATGTAGCAGAAAAGGGATGGTTACGCTTTAAACAGTTTCCACATGTTCCACAAACTCCCTCGACCCACATAGACCCAATGCTACATTCATGGCCGTTCCCAAATGACATTTTTGTCTCTATTTAACCTTTCATGAGTGAATTATCACCATTTATTATAATATTATCCTCTGCAATTTATGTTTTTTTCAGTTAAAATCTGGTATTTTCCCATATTTAATTCACTAATCACATCGATGTTCATAAAAGCTCAGATTAAAGTTGGAGGATGTTTTATCAGAAACAGAGAAAACTGAAGATGTGACTTTCAGTAAAATATATCATTAACATAACAAAAAACAAGTGTGTCCATCACTTGTGAATCAATGTTGTAGAAGATGATGGTGTTTCTACTGTAGCTACAGAGCCTATGAACATCCAAATGGGTCATATATAAGACCATGAAAAGACAACAAACTGTATTTTATACTAATTATCAACATGTATTGATAAGATTAGTTGATCAACAGGTATTAAACAGTTTAGATCAGTAGATGGTTTTGGTCACCAGTGGATGTTTGGGTCTTTATGGGTTAAAGGAAGAGACAGCGTCCTCTTTTCAAGTCCTCCACAGGGTAATAAACATTATTTTTGCATGAGATTAAAGCCTTTGTCAACGGAAACTAACTTCTTAACTTGAAACTCTGTTCTTTTTTCAAAGCTTTCAAACATTTCTCATATTTTCACTGAAAAGATGGAGTTTCTGTTTAGTTTTTGTTTGTTTTGTTTTCAAATGAAAGCAACTCAGTGAATGTGGAGCCAAGAAAAAGTAGGTTTATAGTCAATTTTGTTCAATGTGTGATATTCAAAGACATCCAGCTGTCAAGTTGTTGATGTAGACTGCCACAAAACACAGACGTCCTGTGTTAGAGTTTATTTTAAGCCATTTTGGGATTTTAAGTTGACAATATATTAACTAAATGTTAAATCTGTTCACAGCAGTAGTTGACAGTAATGCCCCCCTTGACACAGGCAGCAGGGGGCGCACTGCACAAGGTTAGACATCTGTGGAAAGCTCAAAAGCTGTTGTTTCAACATGTTAGAAAATGTTTCCTCTTGAGCAAACTGTTGAATTTTTTTTATTAATATTTAAAATACATAAAAAGCCAGGGTTTTAAATGGTGAAACACCTTCAAATGTTAATAATTTGATTGTTTTAAGTCATTCTAAGCATTTATTTTGTCATTTATTCATAGATTTTTACACGTTATTTTACCATTTCATGACACTGATTTCATAAATATTACCCAAGTGTGAGTGGATTGAATATGAGTATCTTTGTATTTTATTTGATACAGATGGAGGATGGTCTTATTCACAGTTCTTCCAGTCAGAACGTCCATCACTGTTGTCACCCACAATTCACTTTGTGTCCATTAGGTGGCGATGTACACCCACGGAGCTGCACAACACAAACATGTCAGAGATCAGTGTATTTTATGGTGTGATATTACTTAATAGTGCCATTAATGTTTGTTTGGTTAACATGTATGTGGCACGTGTGTTCTTTTTTTTTATATGTATATATAAAAATGAGTCATAATGTGCACAAATAAAGGCTTTCATGCACAACTGAGGCTGAAAGAGGCAAATTATGGGGGTAAAGGGGGGTATATTCAGCATTTCTCAGTCCTGCTCACCACTTTTAAACCAGGTCATCACAGTGCCAGAGGGATACACTGACACGATGCACATAGGCTTCTAAGACGTTTCAAAGCACTTCTATGCCTAATGATAAATAACAGCAGAAACATACAGTTGGTCGGGTAGATCCTCTCTCTTCATGTGCAGGTTCAAAGGCCTATCTACTTCCAGGTAAAGCCATGTGGTATTTCAGCCTCAGGCCCCCGTACAGACCCCAGCTGCAGCATCAGCACACAAGTGTTCACTGTGTACTGATTGGATGTTCTTTCTGGAGCAGAGAGGAAATGACAGTGATGGACCAAGAACAATAAAATACAGTCTGCATGCAAACATGAGGAGGCTTCTGTTGTAACGTTCAGGGTGAGAAGGAAATTTCTTGTGTATTTTTCTTTAAAAGGCATTCTGTGATGCTGTTGCTTCTGTCTTTTGCAGGTCTTCTCCTGGTGTGACCTCTGTTTCGACACCACCTCCTTAGCCTGTACTAATAAAACCATATTAGACCTGTTGCCTCACTATGCACCACCCTTTCTTTAAGTTGAATTAAAGCCATCAAAACCATAAAGTCTGTGATTGTCTTCAGAAACAAAGCCCATACGGTCTATACTTGGCAAGCAAAATCAAGTCTCAAATATAAATATGTAGTTTTACCAACTGTTTTCATCAGTATGTGCACAAAATGTGAGATCATGTTTTAAAACAACCAAAAATGATGACAAGGAAACCACCAGCATTTCAGCAGGAAGCAGTGTTCTCCCCCAATGCCCCTATTAACAGGAAATAAGAGATCACTAAATGATAGGATTAGTATGGAAATGAAGTGATTTACATGCAATGGCCTTCGCATTCACATCATGCAACTTGATCACCTCTGGAAATGCTGAACTGAGCGGTCATTAACATCAGCAAAGCAGAAGTGGGATGGAATCGGTAGGCCTCATGTGAGAATATTTCCATAGTCCTATCTGAAATTAAAAAAAAAAAAAAAAAAAAAGATGATGATTGGCTCTTATGAACAGATAACACAGATACTTGTAGGTTCATAAATCTGCAAAAAAAAACAAAAAAAACCTGACTCACACAAAAAAAAAGTTAACAAATTAACTGAAATAACATCTCAGAGCTTTTCAGTGGAAAAAAAGGACACTGATATAAAAAAAAATGTATGGTATTTTCATGAGATAATTATATAATGAACTGGATGTCAGTTTCAGAACAGGATGTGTCTAAATTGTAAAATGGTTTCTGCAAATTTTGTTTAATTCTGAAAATTGAATAAATTTTTAATACACAATAATAAAAGTGTCCTGTGTTTATTTAGTTAAACTCTGCATTGTAAAAGAACTCTGTGTTCAGTGCATGTTTTGTAATGTGTAAAATAAACAGGTGTGATTTAAAGGGTGATGATGGGATGGCTCTTTAATGATTTAAACTTAAATGACCCAGTGGTTCTGTCTGGCACATGCACGGGTCCGAAGTGTGTCACTGATGAGTCACCGAAGAAGGGGGGGTACTAACGCGTAAAAAGTAGGCGTAATTCTAAACTCTTTGGTTTGCCATCCTAGGCTTGGCTCCACATGTGTCCGAGCAGCAGAGCACAAAACGGGGGACAGTGACAGCGGCAGCACCGAGGCTCCATGAACGTCTGTGACCAACACGTCACTGACACTGAATGTGTTTTTAAAAACTATTGATGGTCTTTAGTGGGAGTGGTACTGGTCAGTAGCTACATAGTGTAAAAAAGAAATCAGAAGATAATGATTCAGCCTATATTTACCTGTCATATAAGTGAAATACATTGATAGAAAGGGTATTTCTAGTACTTTGAGGCCATGCAAAGACATTTGCTAAGGTGAGCCATTTCCACAAAAATCTTTGTGGAAAAACTTCTTGGTTACGTAAGGTATAAAAAAAATTGCACATTTTTCAGCATATCAAAAGTTGCTGTTTTCACTTTAAGTTGCCAAAATTAACATTATAATAGTGTCAGGTATAATGTTGACCTCAACTCCTGTAATTTTTGGAGAAAAAATTAATGTGTGTAGGATTGAAGGATATCAATAAGAAGAGAAGTCTGGTTATGTAAAGTGATAATGGTTGCATTGCATAAATTCTCAAGTCCCTTGAGGCTACTAATCATAATTATTCATTAAGCACAAATGATTTAATATTATCACAATATCATGCTTAGAGTAAATAACTATAAATAATGTTTAAAACCTACAATCATTAAGGTTGAGATATAAACCACTATGTGATATATGAGACAAAAATATAAATGTGGACATCAAATATAGTCTTTGAAACAATGAAAATTAATCTTTATTTTTTAGTAGAGATAATTTAGAAACAGTAATGTTGACTTTAGGATGCCAAAACAGTTGTGTATTAGCTACAAATGACAGAATAAGTCTATCTTAAAGTTTTTTTTTCACCCAGTCTGCTGACTGCACACTAACATTGATGTAATTTTTTTCTTAAAAACTCAAAATATCCTACTTTTAAGAAGAACATATGCACCATATATAAGTCAGGGGACACATGAATCCATGGAAATCACATTTACAGTGACTGCAAAACATGAATGACCCTTAAACTGTTTTTATTTCTTCAAAACACACGTTTGGGACCTGATTTGCACATAAATATTGACAGCAAAACAGCAGGTCACCGGGGTGAAATTTATCAGGCTGTGCCAACATCATGAGAACTTTTCTTGGTAGACTTACACAATGTTTCCCATTTCAACCATGCAGTTTACTCTGGTATTTACGTTGTTCTACCACACGGTGGCGCATTGAGCTGAAAGTCCCTGAGACTGTTTGTGGTTAGACTTTCGTACATTTTGTCCTAAACGCTTAAATCTACTTCTACGCGCCCATTTCCATAAAACATCCCCGTCAGCCTTCATTACCTACTTTTTCGTGCCTTTAAATGTGTATAATTCGTCACATCACGTCTTGTGGTGGAGATGGAGATGCAGACACTAGGGTCACGCATAGTAACACGCGGCCTGTGCTGGTGCCGGAGGGCGGGGCTCCAGGTCTCAGTCTGTCCAATGACGGGGGCGCATGTGCCTTCAATCAGCTCGGAGTAAACACAGTGTGAAGCAGCCAGCCAATCACAGACGCACCGTCCCAGTTCTGCTCGTATAAATGTGGCCGAATCTCCATCGTCTTACTGGAGAATGAGAGAAACACTAGCGAGACATCCCACGGAAAGACACTGGACCTGTCCGTCCTTTAGTTTTTATTTCTATTTCCTCGTTTATTCAGGTAATGATCCATTTCTTCTCCTCTCCTCCTTCCTCTTCCTCCTTCCTGCTTGTGTTTTACTCTGTACTTTCCATTGTTGTACTCTTTAGACAATAGATTTGGTCGTTAATGTGGGTGTTTCTGTCGCTTGTGTGTGTGTTTTTTTCTTTCCTGTTCAGATGTTTGTTTTCTGGGAGGTTTACATTGTAATTTGTCTTGATACCAGTTCCGATCACAAGGAGGGAAAACCCATGATGTAATGTTGCCTCACTCTGATCAACTATTGTAACCATGACTACAACAACAGGATGTACTGGTATCAGTTACTTGGGGTGATACTGGTCATTCCAGCTTTTATGGAGGCGAGATAAAACCTGAGATTTCATGATCCGGTCCTTATGCGTCTTATTTGATCTCTGCGTCAAATTCTGGTCCTGCACGTGCGACCAAAGTGGCTTATTTGGTTTCCAAGACGAATAAGGAAGGAAAAGGCTAGAAATGTGCCATCTTTTACGATCTCGACGCGTTTTTCATCCCTTTATGTTCTGGAAGAGGAAACAATGGAGTCGTTTTGTTTTCAAGCCCACCCCTGAGCCCCCCACCCCCACCCCAAACTCCCAGTTATGCAACATGTGATCCTGAGAACACCATGGTCTCATACCTGTTCTTCTTCTTCTTCTTCTCGTCCTCAGGTGTGTTATAGTAGGAAATAAAGATGGCCACGTCTGCCAGCGCCAGCTTGAGTAAAGCTGTGAAGCAGCAGTACATGGAGCTTCCCCAGGGGGATAAGGTCCAGGCGATGTACATTTGGATAGATGGAACCGGAGAGGGACTGCGCTGCAAAACCAGGACACTGGATTCTGAACCCAAAAGCATTGAAGGTAAGCATCTAATGTGACACAGAGGAAGATGATGATGATGACTGGCGTGGATGTTTCAGGATAAACAGCATCCACCCTTACCTTGTCCTAGATCTGCCTGAGTGGAACTTCGATGGGTCCAGCACTTACCAGTCTGAAGGCTCCAACAGTGACATGTATCTGATCCCTGCTGCCATGTTCCGTGATCCATTCCGCAAAGACCCCAACAAACTTGTCCTGTGTGAAGTCCTCAAATACAACCGCAAGGCTGCAGGTAAGAAAGCCCACAATCTGCAAATTAATAGTATTGATGAATGGAATTATTATTATTACTGCTGTAACTAAACGGTTATATCTGCAAATATGTGCCTTTTTTTTAAGATAATATAATGATAAAGATATATGCATCTTCAGAATGAATCTAATAATGTGTGGCCAGAGCATGTTACATATTAGTTTCTATTTTTACTTAAGATACCTTGGTTAAATTGGATATATTATGACCAAATATGGCCCCCTATTGCACAGATACTACACTCATTCTTCCTCCTTATCATAATAATACACTTAAACGCCACCGCTCATGTAACTCATGTGGTGGCCAGAGATAACAGGGTGATGAGGTCAGTGTAATTCTAAAAGTAAATGTGTCACATCCTCTTTATCAGACTCTTAATGGTGATCTTTTCTCCTTTGCAGAAACCAACCTGAGAATTACATGCAACAAGGTGATGGAGATGGTGAAAGACCAGCATCCTTGGTTTGGAATGGAGCAGGAGTACACTATTCTGGGTACTGATGGGCACCCTTTTGGCTGGCCATCTAATGGTTTCCCTGGACCTCAAGGTAAGGAAGAGGTGTTATTTATACATGAATCAATTTCTAAATGACTCATCTCAGCTTCTGGATGGATGGTTAACTAGTGTTTATTTTTAGGTCCATACTACTGTGGAGTGGGGGCGGACAAAGCCTATGGCAGGGATATTGTGGAGGCTCACTACAGAGCCTGCCTGTATGCTGGGGTGCAGATTTGTGGCACAAATGCAGAAGTGATGCCTGCTCAGGTAAATGAAAAGTTAAATCTATAACTGTATTTGTTATTGTGCTTTGTTCTTATACATGTGACTGACTATTTTTAATTTTTTGTTCACAGTGGGAGTTCCAGGTGGGTCCTTGTGAGGGCATCAACATGGGTGATCATCTCTGGGTGGCACGCTTCATCCTGCACCGTGTCTGTGAAGATTTCGGTGTGGTGGCTTCATTCGACCCCAAGCCCATCCCTGGTAACTGGAATGGTGCTGGCTGCCACACGAACTTCAGCACAAAAGAGATGAGGGAAGACGGTGGATTAAAGTGAGTGTCGCAACCATTAGGTCCAACTTAAATGTTTCTGTTTATGTTGTGTGATTTTTAACATCCTGCTATTTGTGCTTCCAGAGCCATTGAAGATTCCATCGAAAAGCTTGGAAAGAGGCACAGCTATCACATCCGTGCCTACGACCCTAAAGGGGGGCTTGACAACGCCCGCCGTCTCACCGGCCACCACGAAACTTCAAACATCAACGAATTCTCTGCAGGTGTGGCCAACCGCGGTGCTAGCATCCGCATTCCCCGCAACGTCGGCCAGGAGAAGAAAGGCTACTTTGAGGACCGCCGTCCATCAGCCAACTGCGACCCGTACGGCGTGACCGAAGCCCTCATCCGCACCTGTTTGCTCAACGAGGAGGGCGAGGAACCTGCGGATTTCTAAATCCACAACTCATGAACTGACTCTCACTGCCCTCCTGACTTTGTTTTATTTTAAGCTAGTACTGTATTTTTCTCTCCCATTGAGATTATTTTAACCTGCATTTTAATGGCATAAAGTTGGCTGGTCAACTTAAACATGACATGGTAATCATACCCCTGGTAGTTGTGATCTGGTAATGGCAGGGTATTCCTTTCCCCTCGTCTGTGAGGGGATGGGCTTTTATAACACTGTTTTATAACCCATGTCATATCTTTTTCCCTTTTTTGTCTGTTGGTGACTAAAATGAACTAAAAGCACATGGACACTGAAAAATAGAGCTGCTAAGGCTGGACAGCATGTGTAACAAAATAAATGATTAGTTCATGTACTGTTAATATATGTTGACCTGCCTTTTGAACTATCCAGTCTTCAATGTTACTAATTCATTGATTTTATGAAGTGTCTATTTTTTAAATGGCAATGTTTGATGTCTTCAGATTTTGGCACGCTGGGTCAACTTTGTATGGTACACTTTGTAGATGTCTGTACCCAGACTTATGTTGTTCAAATGTGTTGGATCTGTCCATAATGCCATTTGTAGATTTCCTCAAGGAGTTTTATCCTTTTGTTAACTGCGATATTGTAATGCACCTGATTTGGTAAAACATCAGTTTACTGAACATGGTGTTTTATATGATACATTTAAAACTTTTATTTTATCACAACTCTGCTGTTTGAGTCTTCAATTCCAGACATAAAGAACACAAACAAGAAGAGACTGTTTTTCCAGCTGTGTGGAGGTGATAGCAAGGCTAGACTTGGATGATTTGTCTGAAGAACGTCACATGAACTGATAAGAGTGGACACACAAATCATAAACACTCAGCATTTTCAAACTTTGTTTTGAAGGGGGAAAAAATCGACACAACATTTATTTTGTGGTTAGTTTAAAAACAGCTGGTGGGCCAAAATTAAACAAGTTGTTTTAGTGACGCTACTGGAAAGCATAAAAGCCAAAAAAGGAGCTGCTGTGGTAAAGAGGAAACTCAGTCTGTTCTTTCTAATGCTTCAGTCTGGCCGATATCTTGGCAGGAGCTCAACGACAGCTTTGTTCTGGCTGGTGTTTAGGACCCTGTGGGAAGGAACTGGAAACTGGTGTACTCACGAGACAGTTATTATACTCCTCCTGCAACCCCCAAGCTAATATTCCCAGAACTGCAGTGTCATAAACAACCACGGCTCTTTATATCTGACTTACCTTGTCACAGAAATATTTGTTTTTGACAGATGTGCCTACATGCCTCTGGTCTAAACAGAACCACAACATGTTTATGTGGTTTTAAAATGACGATTAAGACAAAATTGGGAGCTTTAAAAAAACAAAAAAAGAAGCATATTTGCAAGTTAAGCAGTTTTCACTTCAAAGTTCCTGTGAAAAGGTGTTTGGAGTGAGACTTTTACACTTAAATACACAGTGAATGAGAGTCTACATTTGCTGCTAACTCAACATTACACTCCACATTTCATAAAAAGCACAGACTATCCTAGTTTCACGGGATGTAAACATTTACTTCTGTCTCCTCCTGACTTGGGGGAAGGGCAACAAGTTTGCCTTGAGACCTTTCCCCTACATCCTAACTGCCCTCACAACAGAACACGAGTGAGCCGACTGATTGGCTTTGCTGGGAACAAGTTAGCCAATCATAAAGTTGAGGGCAGGTTCAGTCCAGTTCCAAAGAATGTTTACTGGCTCAGAGCCAACACGTGTGCTCTCTAACTCTGTGTTGGTAGATTTTGTCGTTGGGGGGGGGGGGGGGGGGGGGGGGGGG
>JAPSES010000030.1:3519055-3530486 GCA_029822895.1 Maxillicosta whitleyi | reverse complement strand
TGTGTGTTGTCTGTGTCTTTACTTCCTCTTCCCTCTGTGTCCTTACCTGAACTCTGCTGTGTCACACACCTGTCCTGCGTCACCCTGATTGTGTCCTCCTGTATTTAAAACCCTGTGTTTGTCTGTCTTGTTGCCAGTTCGTTATTTGATTTTGTGTTGTAATCTACCAGCGTTCTTTCCTTGTCTGTTCTGTGCCTGACCTGTTTTTGCCTGACAGCTGATTTACATCACTGCCTCTCAACCCTTTTTCTGGATTTGGACCTGCCTCTGCCTAACCCCCACCTGTGCCTCTGCCTATTTGGATCTCCCGGTTTGGACCTCGCTTGATACGGTATTCTGACTCTGCCTTCTCCTTATCCGTACCTTTGCTGATCAGTATAGTGGATTTTTGGTTTTTGACTTTTTGTTTGCCTTTGGATTAGAGATTACTGTCGGTCTATTGATTACCTGGATTTGGACTTGGACTGGAATAACGACCACGGCTTGGATCATCCCTTCTGAAAGATTAATCTTTTGTAAAGAAAATACTATTTTTCCCTGTGACACCCTGTCTGTTTCCTGTCTGCATTTCTGAATCTGATTCTGACAGAACGAACTGGCCAACAATGAACCCAGCAGACATGGAACCAGTCATTCCAGTGCCATCCAGATACTCAGGTGACCCTAATTCCTGCAGAAGTTTCTTCACACAAGTAAGATTAGTTTTTAGGGCACAGCCTAATAGATTTCACCAAGAAATTGCTAAGATTGCTTACGTTTCTAGCTTGTTAGACGGGGCTCCTCTAAGTTATTTCAATGCCCTATTTGAAAAGAACTCACCTGCAGTTTTGACTTTTGAGAACCTGGAAACGGAGCTTAAGAGGATTTTTGACCATCCAGTACGTAGTCAACATGCTGGTCAGTTATTATTAAGAATCAAGCAGGGTGATCGTTCTATTCGAGAATATGTGTGTGAATTTAGGTCCTTAGCGATTGAGTCTGGATGGAATAATCAGGCTCTGATTACTGCATTTTGTGGTGGCTTAAGCAGGACAATCTGTAGAGAAATGGGGGTCACACAAGAAATCACCTCTTTAGATGACATCATTAAAGCTGCCATTCGAGTCGCAGATCAGATTGATCTCTGGCACTCTGAAGACCAGAAGGTGGAGAGCAGTCAGAGGGGGGTCGCACACAGTGTGGGTCATGTTCCTGTTTCTGCAGTTTTTGATACTTCCACCAGAGCTGATGAGACACCTATGGAGATTGGAAGGACTCGGCTGACGGCAGGGGAACGTCGGAGACGCTTAGTGGAAGGACTGTGCCTGTACTGCGGGGGAGTTGGTCACCACATCATGAAGTGTCCATTAAAAGCTAAGACAGCAGGGACCAGGAGGGCGCTGCTGAGCCGAACCTTGTCCATTCATAACTCCTCCCGTCGACTTCCCTGGGTGCATCTGTCATCTTCATCTAAAAGCATCAAACAACAGGTGTTTTTGGACTTGGGGTCAGACGCTAATGTTTTGGATGCAGACTTGGTGGATAGGATGAAACTCAAGCTGTTTCGTATGTCTCGGCCCCTGGAGGCATGTGCATTAGATGGACGCCCTATGTGCAAAGTGACTTATAGAACACAGTTAGTTAAGATGTGCTTCTCGGACGGTCACACGGAGTTAAGTTTAAGTTTTCATGTTTATAACTCTCCTGACCATCCAATTCTGCTAGGTCTTCCCTGGTTATTAAGACACAACCCCAGGATCAATTGGAGGAATGGTCAAATTATCAGTTGGGGCCGTGACTGTGGTGGTAGATGCCTTCGTGGTCTGGGATCGGCCTCGGAAAGGTCACTTCCTGCAAGGATGCTGGCACCCATATCAGTTGTTCCTGAAAGTAATGAATTTTCTGCCTTGAATAAAGTTCCTGAGTGTTATCATCACTTAAAACAAGTATTCAGTAAGGTTCGTGCCACAGCTCTTCCTCCACACTGTCCCTATGACTGCGCCATAGACCTAAGACCTGGCACGTCTCCGCCTAAGGGAAGACTGTATTCTCTGTCTGGCCCAGAGTCAAGAGCCATGAGAGAATACGTGGAGGAGTCATTGAAGGCAAGTCTCATTCGCCCATCCTCATCTCCGGCAGGGGCGGGGTTTTTCTTTGTGGAAAAGAAGGACAAGTCCCTGCGTCCCTGCATAGATTACAGAGGATTAAACGACATCACCATCAGAAATAGATATCCATTACCTTTAATGTCTTCTGCCTTCGAATTACTACATGGTGCAAAGATTTTTTTCAAGTTGGACTTACGTAATGCTTATCACCTGGTCAGAATTCGAGAGGGAGATGAGTGGAAGACAGCGTTTAACACCCCAAGTGGTCATTACGAGTATTTAGTTATGCCATTTGGCCTTACTAATGCCCCAGCTGTCTTCCAAGCTCTAGTAAATGACGTTCTCAGGGACATGCTGAATAACTTCATGTTTGTCTACCTGGATGAGATATTGATTTTTTTTCTGCAAATGAAGATTCACACATCGTTCATGTGCAGCGGGTGTTGGAGCGTCTTCTCAAACATAACCTTTTTGTAAAAGCAGAGAAATGTGAGTTTCACCAGGTCTTTCTCTTTTTTGGGGTTCATTATAGCAGAGGGCCGAGTGGAAATGGATCCAGAAAAGGTGGAGGCAGTAAGTGAATGGCCGGTACCATCATCCAGGAAGGAACTCCAGAGGTTCTTGGGGTTTGCCAACTTCTATCGTAAATTTATTCGAAATTTCAGTATGGTGGCTTCCCCTATGCATGCTCTAACTTCCTCCAGGTCGTCATTCTGTTGGACGGAGGAGGCGGACCGAGCCTTCCACAGAATCAAAAAGGCTTTCACCACGGCTCCGGTTCTGTCAGTTCCAGACCCCAAACTTCAATTCATCCTGGAGGTGGATGCCTCTGATGTGGGGGTGGGGGCCATTTTGTCTCAGATGTCAGTAACAGATAATAAGTTACACCCATGTACTTTTCTCTCTAAGAAGCTTTCTCCTGCAGAGAGAAATTATGATGTGGGCAACCGGGAGCGATTAGCCATTAAGGTGGCTCTGGAGGAATGGTGTCACTGGCTGGAGGGAGCAGAACAACCGTTTCTTGTGTGGACAGACCATAAGAACTTGGAGTATCTCCGCTCAGCCAAGAGACTAAACTCAAGACAGGCCAGGTGGGCTTTATTTTTTACTAGATTCCATTTTTCTGTATCTTATCGACCTGGATCCAAGAATGGGAAACCTGATGCTCTGTCCAGGAGATTTCCCACAGAGAATCCATCACAGGAGCAGGAGCCCATAATTCCAAAGAAGTGTGTGCTAGGGGTGTTATCCTGGGGAATCGAACAACAAGTCAGAAGAGAGAACCGCAGGGGTAATGTGCCCGCAGACACACCTCCACATAAGTTGTTTGTGCCAGAATCCCTCAGGTCAGCTGTCAACCATTGGGCTCATACGACAAAGCTGACATGTAATCCAGCGGTACGTCGAACACTATTCATCATCCGACAGCACTTCTGGTGGCCAGAAATGGAGAAGGTGGTGGCTGAGTACGTCGCTGCGTGCCCAGTATGTGCAACCTGCAAATCGTCTCACTCTTCTTCGGTGGGAAAACTGCGCCCCCTGTCAGTGCCCAGGAGGCCGTGGTCTGACATTTCAATTGACTTTGTCACTGGCTTACCTGTGTCAGAAGGGAAGACCGTAGTTCTCACAGTGGTGGACAGGTTTTCAAAGATGGCCCATTTCATTCCTCTGTCTAAGCTTCCTTCGGCCAAGGAAACGGCCATAGCCTTGCCGCAAGATGTATTTAGACTCCACGGGTTTCCTAATGACATTGTATCAGACCGTGGTCCACTGTTTATTGCAAAGTTTTGGAAGGAGTTCTGTTCTCTGTTAGGCGCCTCTGTTAGTCTTTCCTCAGGCTATCACCCCCAATCCAATGGACAAACAGAAAGACTGAACCAGGAATTGGAGACCAATCTCCGGTGCATCGCCTCCCAGTCTCCTTCATCCTGGTGTTGACAGCTGGTTTGGGTAGAGTTTGCCCCCAACATGTTGCCCTGTTCCTCCTCCGGGTTTTCACCTTTCCACGTGGTGTATGGATATCAACCTGTGATGTTTCCGTCCATGGACAAGGACACCAGGGTGCCATCTGCTCTACACCTCATTCAGAGGTGTCGCCGGGTCTGGAGCCAGGCCCGTCAAAATCTGATGCGCAGCTCGGCCCGGTATAAAAGGATGGCCGACCGACGCAGATCGGCGGCTCCGAATTAACAGACCGGACAACGGGTCTGGTTATCCACTCGCAATCTTCCGTTGCGAGTGGAGAGCTGTAAGCTGGCACCCAGGATCGTGGGGCCCTTTCCCATTAGTAAAGTACTGAACCCTGTAACGATCCGTCTCAGTCTTCCCAGGTCCATGAAAATCCATCCCACGTTCCACGTCAGCCAGGTGAAGCCGGTCTCCAAGAGTGCGCTGGTTCCTACGTCACCACCTCCTCCGGCCCCCCAGATGGTGGAGGGGGAACCAGAAGTTGATGGCATCCCGACGGCAGGGCCGTGGGTTCCAGTACTTGGTGGACTGGGAGGGGTATGGACCCGAAGAATGGTCCTGGGTTCAAGCCTCCTACATCTTGGACCCAGAACTGATCCCCCGGTTCCACCAAGACCATCCAGGGGCGCCTGGGCCGTCAGGAGTTGGCCGTTGAGGGAGGGGTCCTGTCACGGTGGTGACTTTTGTGACTTCATGTTTTATTTTGTCATGTCTTCCTCATGTGTGTTGTCTGTGTCTTTACTTCCTCTTCCCTCTGTGTCCTTACCTGAACTCTGCTGTGTCACACACCTGTCCTGCGTCACCCTGATTGTGTCCTCCTGTATTTAAAACCCTGTGTTTGTCTGTCTTGTTGCCAGTTCGTTATTTGATTTTGTGTTGTAATCTACCAGCGTTCTTTCCTTGTCTGTTCTGTGCCTGACCTGTTTTTGCCTGACAGCTGATTTACATCACTGCCTCTCAACCCTTTTTCTGGATTTGGACCTGCCTCTGCCTAACCCCCACCTGTGCCTCTGCCTATTTGGATCTCCCGGTTTGGACCTCGCTTGATACGGTATTCTGACACTGCCTTCTCCTTATCTGTACCTTTGCTGATCAGTATAGTGGGTTTTTGACTTTTTGCTTGCCTTTGGATTAGAGATTACTGTCGGACTATTGATTACCTGGATTTGGACTTGGACTGGAATAACGACCACGGCTTAGATCATCCCTTAAAAGAAAGAACAAACTATTTTTCCCTGTAACACCCTGTCTCTTTCCTGTCTGCATTTGGGTTCTGACTCTGACAGTTCCAGTTCATCTAATGCATGTTCAGTCATGTTTTTCTTCAAAGATGGCTACCTTTTAATTGTTTTAGTAGTAAGTCTATAAAATGCCTTAAGGCAGTGCTACATGAAGGTTACCATTTTAATGTGTCATTGAGTTAGTGTTTGGCATTTGCTCCAGCCCCCTTTGCCCAAATATGGTCACCTCTGTCTCTAAGAAAGCCAACGCAGCAGCAAAGCAGCAAACTACTACTATACACCAAACTTTGGTGGTGTATCATCTGTTTTCTTTTCGTATGGGATCTAATATTCCATTAGTTTGTTTTTTTATTACCAACTGCAGGAAGTGTCTCATGTCCTGGTAGAAATATTTTAAGAACATCACACAGAATTGTTATATGTCTCAGTTCCAAATACATATTTCCCAACTTGCCAAATAATTCCTTTCTGCCACCATAAACCAGATTGTTTTTATGGTTTTACTATTGGCTCTGACGTGTTACATTCACAGCTTTTTGGAATAATAATTTGAAATTGTTACTGTTGTGATCTTCCTCCTCATCACTGTCCTCACATTAGACACAAGTGTGAATTGTTCAAAATAGTCTTATCACTCCCTATCTTTGAGTAAACCACTAACCTTGAGGGTTATTGTGGATATGGAGTACATATTGAGGGCGTTCCACAGTAAACAAAGAAAATACGTATCTCATTGATAATCACTCTTGTGGAGAGCTGGGCAGAGCAGCCATCTATCCCAGACAACCTACGTCAGCAGCAAGGTGAAATAACTAAGATTACAGGGTGGGTAGACAGGCCATAATCTTTCTCACACATGTTTGACTTTTACCAGCTCAAACAACAGGCTAATGAAACGGGGACGTACACTCTTATATTTTAGATTAAAAAAAAAAAAAGTCTTATCCCTGTATTAGCTTTTCGAGTGTAATCATATTGTTTGAAGCATTACTTTTTAAGGTTTGGTTGTAGCCTCTGCTTCCAAATGTATGCATGTTAATTTCCACAGGCCAAAGCACCAGACTCATATTTAAGACTGAAGGTCCTGTTGAATCCTTTGTCACCACCCCACGAAGCCATTATGTTGTTGCACCTGTTAGTTTGTTGCTCTGTCACCAGGACATCGCAGAAACTTTCCATAACACTTGGTGGACAGATGCATTTCATACTGAGAAACAATCACACACAGTGGAAGTGCTTTGCCGGTGTTCATCATGACCGAACGTCACAGGACAAAAGGGGTGTGGCATCTGTAGAGAATAGTCATAACACTATTTTCAATTTAGTTATATATTAGTGTCATTCTGGTGAGGTAAGGTTAACTATAACATATTTTATCTGTATTGCCACTTGAACAGGCACAGAATGAACATACTAAACTAATCTAACCTTTAGCTTTATTACTTTTAAACTGTGACAGCAGTCATTTTAATCATTTTATATGGTATATTTTTTTTAATGTTATCAGAACCTACAGGGTCTGATAACAGGCTTTTAGTCTTTTAGCTGGCAGTATTTATTCTTGATTATTTAGTAGTTGCCTTCCAATGATCTTATATTTATATACTGACTTATGTTTGTCGCATTGTACTGAATGTTGACTGAAGTCTGTGATAAGCTGCAAATGAATTGTCCGTACGTAAATAAAGTTTTCTGAATCTGAATCTGCTACTGAACTGAAGAAGAAATACTCTGCATGTTGTTCAGGTCATTTATCCTGCCTAGTTTTCAACACAGACATTTATTTACCCAATAACAATGTGAGTGGGATTAGAAATATTAGCAAATATTTAACATAAACTAGAATAAAATAAACATCTTAATGTATATTTTCTTTATAGCAGCTTGAAAGAACATATTGTGCAGAAGTGAATTAGCCCAAAATCTCTAAATTAAAACGAGTGCATAAAAAATCTATGTTTTTACCTCCTGTGTCTCACATTAAATGATCTAGTTTATTATGGAAATAGGTTTGAGACATTACATGGACATAGTTTTTCACTGTTTCATACATGATGGCCACCACAGTGGAGTTGTAATTGTTACCTGTTATTCAGACTTTAATCAAAACATTATTTGCAGTTGTTTCTCCAAACTGACAGTGGATGACTGTAGTTTTTATGGTTGTCATATTTATTAAATCACTACAAATATTACATTATAGGATATCAGATGGAGGTAAAAAAAAAAACAGGGCTGTTACCTCTGGAATATCCATTATCATTACATTTATATTACATTCAACTAAAATGTACTATTTTATTAATCTAATCACATGTTATTTTTGAGTGATAAAAACAGATAAATAAAATGGGGCATGTCTTGTTTATTATTACTTTATTATTGTTGTTTTTTATTATTAATTAAGTGATTAAAGAAGTGTAACTCAAATATTTTTTTTAAAAAAAAGACATTTTCCAAAAGTCTGAAGTCACATAACAAACCTCTCTGTCGAGTATTTTTTTAGTCTGTTTTTTTGTGAAGAGGACAACACTGATCTGAATCCCAGTGAAACCACTGTGAACTCTGAAGCCTGGGATTGCCCTCCAGTGGCCAGAGAAGAGGGGATTTAGTAGAAACAGATGATGATCACATCATTTAGACACAGATTGTATTTGTGCAGGTTATTGAGAACAAAAGTGATGACACGATTCCAAAGATATTATGGAAGTATTAAGTTACATATTTCACTGTTTATTTCAAGCTTTCTCAGCTGTTTGATGATACACTAGCTTCCATGTTCTATCATGATAATAAAACATGAGTTCAGTAATGGTAATGAAAACACCAGTTCATACATCTGGAAGCTTTTTAAGGAAAATATGACTTGTTTCATGAAATAGAGAATGTCTACCCAGCATATAATTAACCGTATGAGGATATTTTTTTACTCATATTTCACAGAAATGCATTTTAATTCTGGGTTTTAACAGTGAACATATCTGTTAATGTGTAGTTCAAGATACAACTGAAGGTCAGCTTAAAAACACACAGTACACACGTTGACCTTGATGCACTACACACAAGTTGTTCTCTCTCTCTTTTCCGTCTGGTTCAACTTCCCCTGTGGCATTTTCACATCATCTTTGTCATTTTTGTTCCCTTAAGAGGGTTTTCACAATACCCTGTCAGAAAGGCCAGTTGTTTCTTCCCATAAAAGTTTCACTAGTCCTCTGAACTTTCATAGCAGCATTGTTGTCTTTCTCTAAAAACTGTCCCTTTTCCCTGAGCCATTTAATCAGTTCCCTTGCATGTTATGCAAATAAAACACACTCAGGTAAGGACACACTGGTGCTGCCTTACACCACTAAGTACAGCGTGTCCCAGGTTGCCCACCACACCGTGGGAACCGTATCTGTGGAGAACAGTGTATTGTGGCACATGAGCTGTCAAGAGGGACAGCAGGATAAAACAGGAATTGTCTTCCAGCATAGACCCAATTCATTTAGTTGGCACACAGCAGCCTGTTCGTGTAACATCACCCGACTTAACCGAACTGACTCAGGCTAGAAGCATCTGATTGTTTCCCTCAGGGATGCAACACAGAGTGCAGACTGAAGCCACTATTATCCATCATGCCCCGATACAGTGCAACACATGCACTCAGTGACAGACGCATTTAGCTGAGCCATCTTAATTAAAACTCTAAAATGAAGCCAACAAGTGGCCCCTTTATGTTTCCAGAGCTGTGAGGGAAAACCACCAGGAGCCACCATCAGTTTGAAGAGCACTCACAAATACAGATTACATGACAAATCCAACAGGAGAGTTCAGAGACTGGAGCATTTTATGATGGGACAAAGTCATGGGTATAAAACTCACCTCATTTTATTTTCAGTTTCCTTTATTGTACTCAGCAGGTTATGATGGTTGTTAACTTTATGGAAATTGATGTCCAATGTTGCACAATTTGCAATTGCATGATGGTAAATCGATAATAAAGACTTTTCTGTTGCGTTTGTTCAAGCAAATATTAGGTTGCACGTGTTTCATTAATGCAAGCTTTCAGGGATTTTCTTTGTTTTATGCTTTTTTTTGTTTCTAGATGATGATTGAACAGCTGACGTCACCTTTAGCGGCATCTTTAGTGCTTGTGTTATGACACAGTAATCAGCAGGTTATGGTGGTGTTTCACTTCCAGCTGCAAAATTTACAGTTGTAGCCAATTTCTAAAGCCCTGTAGTTAAGTCCCAGACAATTTTGGTAACTGATAAATCACTGACTTCAAATCAATAAAATGTTACTCAGAACCAGTTTCTTTCATGTGAGGATTTACTGATTGATTTAATGTACACAGTGTTCAAAAAATGGTTCAGTGAGTGGTTTTCATGCTAAAAAATAAGGCTGCATGTAACAGCTATATAAGGTATTTTAATGATAATAGATTTTGTTTCTGCAATTTTTTTATCATATGTATTTTGGAAGTGTTTTGCAATCACTATTTTGTTGTTTAAGTGCAACAATGTGTTGGATTGGTCAACACCACCCTGAGTTTTGGGATTTGTAGATATTTTTAACTGATGATACTAGCATTTAGTAGATTAATTGTGTGGTAGTAAAGTTTATTATCCAGTAATAAAGAAGTCTAGGTGACACATTTTCATCTCACACTTACTCCATCAGTCATATAATGAAATACTACTTTCAGAATATACCAATGTCTGAGGTCATTTTTTACGA
Source organism: Maxillicosta whitleyi (assembly GCA_029822895.1). Taxonomy (NCBI): domain Eukaryota; kingdom Metazoa; phylum Chordata; class Actinopteri; order Perciformes; family Neosebastidae; genus Maxillicosta; species Maxillicosta whitleyi. The sequence goes on along the minus strand of JAPSES010000030.1, from coordinate 3,520,471 downwards.
CATGCAGTCTGGTGCCATGCAGTCTAAATATTGGTTACCTTTGTTCCTAGCTGACTTTGACAGGTGGACCATGTGCACGGCAATAGGTTAACTTTAACACAAGGTCAGGGTGAGGTTCAAGCAACATAAACAACATGGAAAGCTGGCAAACCTAATCAATAACCATGTTTGTGAACTTAGCACTAAATGACCTGCAGAACAAATGACCAACAAATAAGCTTTTGTTAAGGATGAAGGATGAACTCGGGGCTGTTGTTCTTTACACTACAGCAGGGAGGAACATGTATATGGCTCAGAATCGGAAATGCTTTGAAATCAGATCAATACGTTTTAATCCTATTACTGGTTTTGACCAATGGATGAAAGGAAATAATGTTCCTGGCACAGATATATGATTAATACCTTTGATTTCATGACTGCATCGAGCCACTGTGAGACTGATGGTGATGCCGCTAAGTGTCCAAACCCATCATACGGCAACAGCCCAACCGATTCGGACACCATGAAATTCAAGTCGGAAGCCCATTGTTTGTGGCTGTATGATAATTAGAGCTGGCCTTGCTTGCCGTTTATGTAAGAGGGGCTTGTTTATTCATCGTGAGTTCAGTTTGTGCAAAAGCCCCATCGGATCTCAATGGCTCCATTATTAGGCGAGCGCTTAAAGCCTCTTTCAAACTTCAAACATAAGACGCCTCTCCTGCTCAGGCAGGCAAACTGGCCTGGTGATCTGCATAAACTGACATGTAATCACTCTGAATGTGAAGCAATATGGAGCAAAATAGGAAAATATACATATATGGCCTGATCCGTTGTTGTGTCCCAAAAAGCCATCAGAGTATACCGTTGATGAAACGTCTGGAAAACACCTGAGTACGCTCTGTTACCGGGCAATAAATAACACGCAGCCATGATTCATCTGCAGCTATATACCACCATAGAAATGTGTCTATAAACAACAGAGGACATTACATTTGTACTGACCCATTTCTGTATATTCTACCAAAATCAAGTTCAGTCAGATGTTAGCATGGAGAAACACACAGCTGGGTTATTGTTCTTGACAGGGGTCCTGGGTGTACAAAGCCTCATTAACAGCGGATGGCTATAAGCCTCTTTAACTGCACTCTCTGCACCGGCAGACACTAAACCAGGTAGAGCGCACGTAAGCACAAGTACAGGCTGCACCAGAATATTTCATACATAAATCCTGGTTTAAGGAGGAAATTGTTCTGAAAGGATACAATTCAAATCTGTAGTGGTAAACATTGCAACACAAAATATGAGCTTTATGTGTATGGAAAGGTCAATTCCCGTCCCATGTTCTTTGTAGTGGATTAGCTTCCTGAAAAGACTCTACTAGATTCTACTAGCAACTTTGGGTTAAACGGGGGGGGGGGGGGGTTGTTAACAAATTTT
>JAPSES010000030.1:3504673-3519045 GCA_029822895.1 Maxillicosta whitleyi | reverse complement strand
GGTCACACTGGTGCAGGGTTTTAAAACTGCTGGGATTTGTGATGCACAGGATGAAAATTTTCAATTTTTGAATGAGTGGGTGTGAATTACACATCACATAAGAGATATTGCTGAAATTACTTTTGAACTAAAATTACTTTCGAATTAAAAAAAAAAAAACATGGCAAAAACATTAAGATAAACTTGGTTTAATCTGGCAAAGGCAATGAGGAAAAAATGTACTCTAACCATTCGCACATTACATTACCAGATGATCAGAGATGCATGAATAAGGAAAAAAAAATAACAAATTATTCATGCAAAATAGTTAATTAATAACATTTGTTAATTGGAATGATGTGATTATATTGGGGGGGGGTCATGACCCCCCCTATCCCCCCTGTAAATTACCCTATGACTACTAGTCTACTAAACCAAATATAGACTAAGTGCTCTTCTAATGCACAACACTCCATTCAATTGACACTTCAACACAGCGCACAAATAAACAAATAGAAACCCAATAGTTATATGTAGCTGAGTTCAACAGTCCTTATTCTGATTAATGTCTAAATATATTAGAATATCTTTGTATCTGACGACCCTATCGAACTGTGTTGTAAGATAAACCCCGGATGCAAAGACAGGAGCCATTCATTGTCTGTCTAAACAGATTCTCTTTATGGCGTCTTGATTACGCTGATCTCACCATCATGCTGACTGGGTCACATGGGTAGCCATATGCCAATCACAGGGTAAGTGACACTGACACTGCGCACGCTTATCCTGGCATCTGATCAAAGTCTTTGAGCACAGCTGAGAGGCAAAGTACTTGGAGTACTTATGGTAAAATAATAAAAAAAAAAAAAAAAGAGTAACTGTCAGGAGCTACAGAACTTAGATCTGTTTACAAAAAAGCAGGTTTTTAGGAAATAGGAGACAACATATCTGGGTGTTTCTATGAAAATGGTCCCAAAAAACAGGACAGAGCGGGTTAAAAATTCAAACAAGATGTAGACTAATGTTATGAAGCCGATTTGGAAGCACTTTGGGTCTATTTTAAAAAATAAATATTTTCTGAGATGAAAGAGAAACAACTTTTCAGATAAAATAAATTGTATATTATTGTGCTACAAAAATCTGCATGCAACACAGAAATTACATAGTACTATTTTTTTTTAATATCTCTTTATTCTCTCACAGGTATATTTTGAGAATCAAACTATTTCTGCAAGGTAGAGTGTTTCACAAAAATGACCACTGTTGCAAAATCACTGACGATTTATTTGTGTTTACATGGGCAGGTTTTGCATGTAACGGCAGTGGACACAATGGGTTACACGCAAAACCTGGAACGAGACTGCCGATTTATGAAAAAACCTGCATGTCTGGATTAGAAAAACCACTAGGATCGACAAATTCAACACAGTGTCTTTATTTATAGTGGTATATAAGACAATTTCAAGCCATGTGTTCCAGATCAAATGTAATGACACCTAGGTAGATTTATTGTCACAATTTTCATCCCAATATTTTATTTTAAAAAAATCATTATTTTGGGATGGCTCAAAGCAAGAGTATATATTTTGTTGCATTTATCTGAGGTCATCATTAGGAACATCCTTGGGGGGAAATATGTCTAAATTTATTTTTTAAGTATTGGGTTTAAAAAAGTTGGCAACATACCAGCTACCAAAATGAAGCCAGATTCATAGAAGAACCAATCTGCTCTCAACAGTCTCATTTGTTTCATGTTAAAATAAAAGTGTCTGTTATCATGCACTTAATTTTATCATTAAACTAGAGGGCACTCGGAGAGAGCATACCTCCATACCTCCATGTACTTTTTATTAAAGAAACTAACTAAAACAAAGCCAAAATTGCCCAATCTCGCAATGTTACAGGAAAAGAAAAGGTGATCCAGATTCCACATACCGATCCGGATCTGGTTCAAAATTGAATCACTTCTTCCTTGTCCCATGGCCCACCCTTCCAGAAAATTTCAGTGAATTCCATTTATAACTTTTTGAGTTATGCGATCTTGCCCTATCTCGCAATGTTACAGAAAATGAAAAAGTGATCCAGATTCCACATACCGATCCAGATATGGTTCAAAATCAAGTCACTTCTTCCTTGTGCCATTGCTAACAAATCTTGAAAATTTCATCAAAATCCGTCCATAACTTTTTGAGTTATGCGATCCACAAACAAACCAACCAACAAACCAACAGAATAATGCAGGGTAATACATAACCTTCTTGGCAGATGTAATTATGCATTAAATATTCAGTTTCCAAAATTCTGGTAACCATTCAGGCTCATACAACTCTTCTCAGCTTTTAGCTTGAACTCACTACTCTTCAATTGTTTTGACATTTCATTCTCCACCTGCAGCTCCCTCCTGTCAGCAGAACTCCACCCCATATCCTCCTGATACCCAACAAAGGGAAAGTTTTAGCTTTTTTGCATTAAACATTAAACATTTTTTCCTGTATATTTAAAAAATATATTTTTTTATTTGTTTATTTATACTTTTTATGGAATGTTCTTCACAGTGGATAGTATTTTTAAAGTAAAACCGCGTAACTTTTGCCCCCTACAGAGGACAAAGATGTATTGCTGGGCTCTGTACCCCATCACATATTTACAAAACACCACTTTGACCTTCAAATAAACAGCAAGACATCCTGTCCTGGAAGTTACAGCATTCACACAACCTTCAATTTTGGGTAAAGTACTGAATATGCTCCTATCATACGAATCGCTACCAAGACACTACATGAAGTTAGGACAAAAATAACACACACATTATCCCAGCAGCACAGTTGAGTCATCTTCACACACCTGCACTGAGCTAACATTTACACATCCTGGAATGAGTTCATCCAATGAACACACAAGAATGAAATGAAAATTAACCTTTCAATACATTCAGGTAAGGTAAACAGATAAAACAGGAAATGGGCAGAATCACTGTCACTCCTAAAGGTTAATCTGCTCTTTCACTCCAAAATGAAATAGTAGTTGCAGTCCATTGTTTAACAGCAAGACTTATGTTACTGTTAACAGCTAGTGGGAACTAAAACAGAACTAAAAGAAGAGTTAATATTAATAAAAATGAAAAAGTTACATTAAAAAGATAGGATATTACAGTCTAGAGTGTGGAGTAATATTGGTCATTTCTCACAAAATCAAAACAATAAATGAAACGATCTCAACTGCCTATATCGTACTTATTTAACACCAAAGTAGCATTTCATGATTACCTTATCTCCGTGTAATTGTAATTTATGTAACTTGAATCAAATAGGGACTTTCTTTCATATTATATGTCATTCAGCTCAAAATTTCTGGTTTAGAGACAGACTTGTCTCCAAAATGTACGCCTTTAAATGATGATTCCATGCAAAACATTAACCATATGCAAAGGTTGCTGTGGTTATGTTTATGTACAGTAACTAAAAAGATGTTGGTGCTTAGGTGGCAACCACCGCACTCCCTGACTGTATCAGAAAATTTATTCTGTAATAAAGATGTTATCTCTGGATCTCTCTGGTGCCAAAGTGAATGGAGCAGGTCAGCGTGTGCTCAAAGACAGGAACGACGCATTTGATGTAGCTCCAGTTCTTTCTTATTAATTAGTATTTTTATGTATTTATTTTAGGGTTAAGGGGCTATAAAATATGCAGGTGTTTTGTGTGTTTTTTCATCTATAATAATAATAATAATACATCAAACTTCTATAGCGCATTTTGGACACTCAAAGATGCGTAAAGTGCCAGTTGAATTGATGCACTTATGTATGTGTATATAGTATGTGTGCACATGTGTTTATATCTATTATTATTTATTTATTTTTGTGAGTTATGTCTTGGTTAATGTCTTGGTATATTTATATATGTGTGTATGTTTAAACTTCTTGTCTGCAGTGACACACATATATTGGTTTGCACCTCCTTCCCAATAAAAAATAAATTCTAAATATAAAGAAAAGGTAGGATATTGTTACTTCATGATCAGGCAAGTATTTCTTAAGAGTCAACATTGTTTATTAGGATGATTTATTCTTCTATCCGGGATAATCATCAACCTTTGCAGATAAAAGTTAAATGCATTGGCAGGTTATTCTGCTTTCTCTTAATTTTCAAACAGACTTTGAAAGACGTAAGGGAAAATGCACTGTTGTCACTTGTCTTCCCTGACGTCTATGTAAGCAGTTTATGAGCACAATGTAAGTAAGATGACTGTGTTCCTCATGAGTCAGCTCTGTCAGTGTCATGAGTCGGGATAAAAGAAGGAAACAGCTGCTTCCTGCTGTCTCTGTCTTTAGATTTCTACCATAAACCAATAACCCTGATCACCTTTTGGTTCCAAAGCTGTAAACGCACACACGAAGCACAAATGGACTTTGACTGTGTATTCTCTACATCATATCGGACATTATTTAGAAGCTTTCAGTGGGATATAGAGACAAAGTGAACTGACCTTTGGGTGACCAGGTGTCATAATAATGGTCTATTTAGGTTGTCTACCTGAACTTAGGCTTGTTTTCTCTGACCATCTCAGTTACTCTATATCGTCTGGTGTCCAGTTTCATGTGGGTCTCTCCCAGTGTTTCTGCAGACAGTACAGCAACATGTGAATACATGTAATTAGATCAGGAAGCGAGGAGGAGTTGAGTTTTGTTGAGTCTCAGGAGAGCACACTGAAAGCTTAAGGACAATAACTGGTCTGGCAGGAGCCGACGTTTCAATGCCTGCTTATCAAGTTTATAAGGCTGTTGATTATTACTGGCAGAGACAAAGAAACGTGAGAGTTATTAAGTTACAACCTCGATGTCAGTATATTCTTCACCAAATAAGTTTATAACGTTCACATATGCAACATATTCATGACTAGTTAAAACATACCTTAACAAACCTTAAAAATGTTGGAACAAAAGCCAATAAAATGAACTATTATATATTTCACCAAGCAGACAGAGTGTTAAATTTTGAGAGTTTTATACAACTCTCATTTATGAAATTGGTCTTTAAGTGTGTGAATAGTAGTAATAACATATGGATGCTTCTATGAAACAGGACAGAGGGACTAAAAATACCAACCAGGTGTACTAATGTTAAGAAGCAAGTTTGGAAGCACATAAAATAGAAACTATTTTTCAGATAAAACACATTGTTATATTATTTCTATATAAAAAAATCTGCATGCAACACTGTAAAAAGGACACAAAAATTGCACAGTACTATTTTTTTCAAATATCTTTATTCTTTCACAGGTACATTTTGGGAATTGAACTAATTCTGCAAGGCAGAAGTGTTTCACAAAAATGGCCCCTGTTACAAAATCAGTCACAATTTATTTGTGTTTACATGGGCAGCTTTAGTGTTAAGTGCCAGTGGACACGATTGGTTACATGCGAACCCTGGAATGAAAGTGCTGGTTCATGAAAAACCTACATGTCTGGATTAGAAAAACCACTAGGATCGACAAATTTAACACAGTGTCTTTATTTATAGTTGTATATAAGACCATTTAAAGCCATGTTTTCCAGATCAAACACTTAGCTTTTATTGTCCCAATTTTGGTCCCAATGTTTGATTCAAAATTTATTCATTTTGGGATGGCTTAGAGCAAGATAATATATTTTGTTGCATTAATCTGAGGTCATTATTAGGTACATAATGGGGGATATTTGTCTAAATTTATCTACTGGGTCTAGTCACAGGTACCAAAATGAACCTAGTTTCAGAGGAGCATCTATATAACAGTAAAGGAGCCATGCAATGGAAGCGGATAGTAAAAACTACAAACCTGTAAAACACAGACAAGTTTTTTTTTTTTTTTTCAGTTAAAAGTCATCATAAATGGAATACTTTAACACCAGAAATAATAATATTAATAATAAGAAAACTGATTTCAAGCCTTTCTGTATTGATGGCTCAAACAAAGACAGAACTGTGAACACTGAATCATATCCAGCTTTGTCATTAATTAAACTTTTATGCTTCAGTTGGTTTTTGTATGAGTTATTTTTGCTTTCTTAACTCGCACTATCGCTTGAACATTTCTGGATCTGTATTTGAAATGTTAAGTGTTTTTGTATTTTAATGCTTTTCTGTCATATTGTTTGTTTTTCTTTTTGCTTTAGCGTTGTTTCTTAAAAGAACAAGGAGAAGGTCTGCAAATGAACTACCATGGCCTATATACGTACAGTCCTATATACATTTCATAGGTTCTATTTTTGTGATGTAACAATGCATATATTTAGTGGCCTTCTCTAAAATCCAATTCAATCCGATTAAATTCAGTTCAATTCAATTCAATTAAAATGACTGGTAGAACATTTACAACCCATAACCAAGAGCACAGATCACATTTTTCTTGACATATGCCAGCGCTTAATGTATTCTATCATTATTGCCCTGTTGTTTTTCTGATATGTTGCAGACAGAATTTATCAGTTGACATCATCTTTATGATATCTCACCAGAGTGCAGTAATGCATGTCATGTTGTTTATTGGAGCAATTTGCATGTGGATCCAGCTTGGGGTCTTTATAGTGTCTCTTTACTGTTATTTGTCTACTATAACTGTAAGTGGAAAAACTCCTAAAATAATAATAATCTTAAAAAGTTATAATAAAATAGGTCTGTAAATGTTGACTCCTATGTTATTTATGATGACATAATAATATTAGTTTAATCAGTGATTCATTGACTTTTGATCAAAAGTGACCCAGTTTTTTTTCTTACTGATGTACTTCTTTGACCTACTTATTTTATCACCATCAGCTTTTTTTTTTTTTTTCATTTAATCATTCTTTTATTGCCTCTTTGCCTCCACACTCATGTTAACGCAATTCAGTTTTATTTATAGCACTAATTACAATACATGACAATCTCAATGCTCTTCACAAATTCAGGCCAAGGCCTTTACAGTGAGGGAAACCCAAACAAAACCTCCACACTGTAAAAAGTCATAATTTCAATTGTCACAACTTGTTTAATCAATTAACTTCCATTTAACATTATGAGTTATGAAATGTCAACTTAACTTCATGACTTATTGACATTGCAACTCAAGTTTCTAAGCCAGTCCAGTAAAATGTAACTTTAAATTTAGCATCATATGTTAAAAATGTGAGCTTTAAAATGGTAACTGGATCAGTCAAAAACTCCAAAAAAATAATGTGGATTACAAACAGAGCTGGAAACTTGGTCTTGATGTGATAAGGGGCTAATAATCATGATGTTGGATTTTTGTGTGATTGTGCATGCTGGTTTTGGTGGGGTTGCTGACATGTGCTGGCCGGTGTTTTGCCTTTGGCCCCCTACTTTTAACTATCTGGTCAGCTGGACCAGGGAAGGGGAGGGGGTCATCATATGATTCATGCAGCAGTACAGCAATCATGGCTGCACAGGTGTGCCATATCCTCTTCCACCAATGGGGTCAAAGGTTCAAGGGTTCACCCAGTACACCTGTTCCTGGAGCAACCATCGTAAAACACCCTGAGTCAGAATGGCTTTGCTCACGCTATCGTGGAAATCCCTCCTCCTCCAAAGTATTTGGCTTCTTCTAAAGTAGGTGTATTCAGATTTGGTCCTTTAGAGCCAGTATCCTGCATGTTAAGGATGTTTCCCTTTTCCAGCTCTTCACCTGGAAGACTAGACCAGTGTTGTTTACCTCTATCCTAAAGGTCATCTGTAATAATTGTATGTTCCTTTAACAAGAAAAAGCAAGTTTTATTCAATGTAGAATTGAAGCGACTGGATAGCTTAGTGGTTAACACCGCAGAAGGTTGCTGGTTCAAATCCCAGCTTGGCAAGGCCCTTTATACTATACATACCTTGTAAGTCGCTTTGGATAAAAGCGTCAGCCAAATGGAATGTAAGTTGTGTGTACTTGGATTATGAAGTTAAAACAGTAATTATCATTAATTAAAGACTTCTAGAACTTTGTGAGTTGAAATAGTGTGGGATTGTATGTTGATTTGTCTAGACAGGTTTTATTGAACGGCTAATGTAACATAGTTCTTTTAACTCAAAGTATCAAGTTCAAACAATAAATGATCATTAATTAAACATGTTGTCTAAATTAAGTGTGTTGGAATTTAAACAAAACATCTTGAAGTTGAATTAACTCATATTTTTAAGGCAACAAATGAACTTAAGTTTTTAAATTGAAATACCTTGATAATTTTTTACAGTGCAAGAGCGAGCCCAGGGCGCAGCCGCGCAGAGGGAAAACCTCCGACAGAACTGGGCTCCAGGTTGGCAGCCATCTGTCTCCGAAGTAGGACAGAGAAGAGAAAAGCATAAAGGGCAACAAACAACACAGACAGATGACAAAAGAGTCAAACACTGGGCAGGTTGGAGGGCAGATCCACAATAAGAGGAGACAGGACTAATGGCAGGAAGGAAAAGACACAGCGTTAGTGACATATGATGGTGACGTATACAAAAGCATGGAGATAGCATCACTGTCCCCCTGCAGCCTTGGACCAAAGGACAGCTCAGGATCACCTGAGCCAGCCATAACTATACCCTTTGTCATAAAGAAAGGGTTTAGGTCTAGGCTTAAAGGTAATGAGGGTGTCTGCCTCCTGGGTCCTAAACTGGAAACTGCTTCCACATGACATGAGTTTGGTAACTGAAAGCTCTGTGTCATGGTCTAGTTTTAGAAAATCTAGGAACTACATATAAAACTGCATTCTGAGAGCAAAGGGTTATAAGGTCATATGGTATATAGGTCTTTGCTTTATTTTTGAGTGCTTTGTAATTCAGCAGAGGGGTTATAAATTTAGCTCTAGATTCATCAGGGAGTCAGTGATGAGAAGCTAAAAATGGAGAAATGTAATCTCTTTTACTCACTCCTGTTAGTGTTCATGTTGTAGCATTCAGAAGTAGAGGCAACCTGGTAATAATTGTCAGTTGTCGATAATATATATGAAGTAAAAAGAATTAATTTGAACACCTTAATTAATGTTAGTCTTGGTGGACTGATCATTAATGAGGTATTTTAATCCCAACAGTAGGAAACACGCCATTACATGGTAAAAATCATTATTATTAGTAGTAATAGTCTAGTAATAGTTGTAGTTATACATGATATTTTGCATTTTCTACAGAAAATTTACCTTAAATTAAGGACAAAATAAAGCAATGCTGCAATGTTTGCAAATTAAACATATTTAGAAAAAAAATATTATGTGTGGCTTTGGTCCCCAGAGATTAATGTTGGTGCAAAGAACCAAGGCTCCACAGTAGACTTCATCCATCTCAGCAGTTACATAAGTGGCTTTGAAACCAGTATTTATCTTCGGTGTTGTGGAGCTGACATGTGAATTGTGTTTAACTGTCTCTAACACTCTGTTTCAGACTGGTTGTTGACATAACTTTCTTGTTCCCATTAAAGTGAAATATCTTCTTGTTCAATCATACCATTAGTCCACCAGCATCGTGCTGTGGTCATCGTCCACTTGTACTTATGCCAGGGTTCAAATTAAACAAACACGGATTGCCTAAAAAAGGTTTTTGGAAGGGGATAGTAATAATGAATGAAAAACACTAACACCATGTGATAATATTATGTCACTTAAATCAATACTGTCGGTTTTTATTTTTATAAACCTGCCAAGAGAAAATTTAAACAAGAGCAGGTACTTAGAAACGGTATCTGAGAGAACATGTTGCATCATTTGTTTTCTTTAAATTAAACACAGGTGAAACGGGTTCTGTCGCGGAACTATAGTTGCATAAACCCTAGTCTTGGGTTTCAGGGGTATCACAACGTGATCACTGGAACAATTAAATAAGAGTGTGTGTGTGTGTGTGTGTATTAGAGGGGCGACTTTGGGGACAATGTAGAGGCTGTCCCCTGTAGGCCCCATGCCACATAAAGACCTGATTATCCCCCCCCCCTCTCCTGTTGGCTGGCCTTGCAGAGTGGACAGACAGTGGACTCAGTATTTCCCTTCCTCTGTTGAGCAGCGGGGACTCTCCTCCAGTCTCAGCCAGGCCACCACAATTTAAGGGGAACTGTTGTTTTGGAGAGCCACTGTGGGAAAGTCATTAAAGTGTAAAGCATCTCTCTTTTATTTCTTCCTAAAGGACTCCTGGAAGAGACGTCCACTAAGGCGGTGGATGGTAATGAGCCCTAACACAAACCGGCCACCCCCATGGTGCCGTGTGTGCTGATAGCCGCTGCCATGGCAAACCGGTTCGCTGTTAAAAAAAAACGGCCTGTCAGACACACAGCAAGAAGGGCTTCCTCTTTTCGACAGGTGGCCACTGTCTACAAGCAATCCTCTAAATCAAGCCTTTTCCTCGTGCAGGAAAAGAGTTTTCAGTCACTTTAGTGGTTGTTGGTGGTGGGTGTTCTGACATCTATTCCAAAGATCAGACTGTCATTATTTATTCAAACCAGACCCAGTGAACACCTGATACGTAACATATGGTCTAGGGATGCTGAGTTGAGGACTTTTAATTTAATCAAGGGTCATTTCTTAAGAGTCTCCTGTTACTGATCATATCATTAGTACTCCATGCAGTGTATATTTAAGTGGTGTAGTGGACACACCAATCATCCTTTCTTCACAGAAGTGATCCACATGGCAGGTTATTATCATAGCAGTGTAAAACCACAAAAGCAGATGTAACAGCATGCTGGGATAAAGGTACAACAAGTAGGTATTTGCACTCCATTGTAATGACAGAAAATTGCCTTTACTGCATAAACAGTTCATGGGAGTTCCCTGTCTGCCCGTTGAACAGCATCATAAAGCAACCACAAGTTATTCACCTGACAATATCCTAAACACTGACAATGCTTTCACAATCAGAAGGTAAAGTGTGGTATATACTGATGGCAGCAGTGCAGAAAGACAACGGCACAGTCATTGGCGAAAAGAGTCTGAAGTTGAATCCGTATGACAACCACACTTGAAAGTGGAGCACTGAAACCGGTCTGATGCAGTCTGCTGTGCACTAGTGTTTTTCATTCATTGGCCCTGAATTTCTTAGAAAAACTGGGACCTCTGCTGGAATCAAGTGGTACATCAAGTTGTTTACCAACCTCTTGTAGGACATCCCAATGAAATAATTGGATCAAATTGTTCTCTACCTATAATATGCAGACGTTTCATTAATCTTGATCCACTGTATCAGAGTATGCAGTATCCTGACATGACCCCGGGGGTGCAGTATGCGTAATTATCCACAAAGCCCCTCTCTTATGAGGGGATACTTATCTGTCTACTCACCACAATATATTATTTGGGCTTGTTCGACTTAAAGCTGAGTATTTGACATGTGGCCACCTTTAAATATTGGCACACCGCTGTTCTATGTTCTATTTTTATTCTGTGTATTGATTTGCTTGGTCAAACAGTGAGCCACAAGCAAAGGGTTTACATTCATGGAACAGGTCAGTGCTACAGAAGAACTGCAGTCACTGAATGCACAGCGTGTAGTCCAGGTGAGTAAAGCACCGATAGGCTTTACTAAAGGTTAGATGCAACTAAGTGTGAGCGCCTTTGCATTAATGCTACTCACATAAGACAAGTCTTAGTGGTCATGGTCACAGTGTTTTTTTTGCCTCTCAGTCACCCTTTTACATTTTCCCGGAAATGTCCTATGTTGGCTTCTCCCAGGGTCCACATATGGAAGTCTGAAAAGCGAGGTTATGCAACATCCCGGCCACTTGAATAAACTGCTACTTACAGGGGGTGAATGGAAGAGTTAAGAATGGTAAGGGACTCATTGTCAGTGTTCATTGGTATGCAGAGCACTGCAGTATTACTATTAGGACCCTCGCTGGTTTTGATCAAAATCGCCTGTATCTTTACCCCCTGATCTGTAAAGAGCTTTCTTCTCTGTGTCACCTTCAGACTGCCCCTGCCACAAACACCAACCGAAATGCCTCACAGTCACAAGGCCCAAACACCCTTATCAACGCCTACAGATGCTAGATGAAGCCAGCTGATATGCTTTGTGATCATACGTTTGGCCTGAGTAGTGAACACTTCCTCCACTAAAACGAACCATGACTATTTCTCTTGTGTGAAATATGTCACTGCTTTTGTTCAAATAATCTGTGGCATCCTTGTTGCCCCAGAGAGCAAGAATAATAGAACATTTTAGCTCCTATTGTCACCTGAACTGACAGTGAATGCAGGTAAACGATGGCCTGATTCTGTTTGGTCTCAGCATAAGGCTTCACCCTAGTTCAGTAAATCCTCCTTCTCCTCCTCCCAGTCTGTCTTTTAGAAGCGGAGTGAACTGGGTTGGGGTTATATAACCAGTGTCTGCTCTCGTAGATCCTCAGCAGCTCGTCTTCCCCTAATCTTTTCAGCTTGATTACACCCTCCATCCCCCTCCTCCGTCGACTCATTCAGCAGAGAGTGTTCTCACACACAAGCGCATCCATGGGACCACATGAACATAGCGTCGGGATCCGCCACACTCCGGTTTAGAGCGGATGGGATGCTTGTGATTGCAGGTGTGAGAGTGCATGTGGCTGCAGCACTGATTTGTAAGTGCACGCAATCGTCAAGACATGCACTGTCTGTATTTTAGGTCAACTGTGCAAGTTCAGCTGCTGATTTTTGGCACTTTTGCACGGTATTTTCTGACCATGTGCAGTACAGCCAATCACATTTGTTATTAGAAAGAACAGCTGCAATGTTTTGGCAGTGTTTCTCTAATAAACAATTCCTGCAAATCACTGATATTGCTGCAACAAGAAAACACACAATGATGAAAGTAGGAGGCATCAACATTACAACTGTTTACTGACCACATTCTCGTGACTGCCTGGGTCAAATGAGCTATATCGATCTGTTTTTATTTTTCCAGCCACATTTTGCAGATAAAAGCTATGTCCGATATTTGCCATGATTGGATAAAAACAAGTCAGTGGAAATATTGGTATCTTTACCCAACCAAGATATGGAAAAAAAGAGGTCAATTAAAAATAATTGCAACTTAGTTAAGCAATAAGGAAGTGTGGATTATCATGTTGTAACATTATAGCACTGCAGTTTAGGTGTTGTAAAGAATAACTCACGTGCCAAATGATATAATTTGATGTTGTTGTAGAGGCGTCAACAACAAAGTAATTCGTGGAGAATGGATCGGTTGGCAATCAGACCTTCTTTTATTGTGCACAAGTGAGAAACTGACAGAAAGTCAGCTCTGACCTGTCCAAAACGTTAGTCTAATTTATCAAAGCCTGTGCTAAGCTTACACAGGATTTGTTAATAATATGACATACGATGCTCTCACAAAGAATGTCAGATGAACACAAACAGGGTATGAGACCTTGAAGTCATCCTTGGAAATATTAGGGAGTGGGATATGCTGTACCGTGTGGTATCATTAAAGATAAAGTAGCTTACAAAGCATGCAGATTTGAGGAACTGACACAGAATAATCATTCATATGTAAGCCTGTGGTTAGAAAGAGAATCGAAACTGAAGAGCCATCACAGGTATCTTATAAACTTAGAGAAATCTTATGGTTAGTATTAAAATCAGTATTAACATTATTCTACCAGTGTAAAGAGGGCGTCAAGGTCAATGTACTTTAAATGATTATAAAAATGTCAAAGCAGTCCAAAGTGAGGTAAGATTCAAAGGACAGGGACTGATTTCTATTCAGTCCCATTTTTTGTGACAACTAAGCTAATCCACAGTGGTAAACCATGACTCCTTTCCATGACCTTTGCGCACAGAAAGCATAAACATGTAAATATTCTCCTCAGACTAGAGTTTACCTGCCGACCTGTTCGCTGCCAAAAAGCTTTAAATCTTCTGTGTCTTTAGCCTCCATTTGGCTCAACATTCAATATGTTTTATGAAGCTCCTCAAGGCCAAAAGGTAGAGGACGCAGGATGTGCAGGAGGTTTATGTTTGACGGCAGGGCATGTTTTGGGTAATGCAGCATAAATATGGAAGCATTTAAGGTGAGAAGAAGGTTGAATGGAGTCGAGTAGCCTTAAACAGAGAAATCCCCGCTGTATGCTGCAGATATTTAACAGTCTCATCGTCTTGGCTGAGTTCCCAGCTTGGCTTCTCCAGTAACAGTGACCAGCCTCAAACCACCATCTGCTGCTCCAAACTCATAACACTTTTTTTTTTTTTCTCCCCATGCTTACTGTAAACTTAGCTGGGAATGAATTAGAGTATATTATATCTTGTCCTGTATGTATGTATTATAAAACAAAATTCTGTAGTTTTTTTTCAAAATGTCATAAGATCTCCATTATATCAGACCTTAACATGTGTAAACTTCTACTGACCTAAAATACTTGTATCACTAATCCTACCAATATATGTACGTGTGTGTGTATATATATATATATATATATATATATGTGTGTGTGTGTGTGTG
>JAPSES010000030.1:3493357-3504293 GCA_029822895.1 Maxillicosta whitleyi | reverse complement strand
GTGTGTGTGTGTGTGTGTGTGTGTGTGTGTGTGTGTGTGTGTGTGTGTGTGTGTGTGTGTGTGTGTGTGTGTCTAAAATGTCATCTCCCAGCTTTCCATCCTCATCAGATATGACCCATTTGGATATTCAGAGGCTCCATAATGAACATGGAAATGTCCTCAACACTGATTCACCAGGAATACCCATATAGTTTCACAAATGACAGTGGTAGTAAACATTTCTTTTTATGTTCTGATGATGATATATTGTCACTTTTTCTTTAATTTTCATAATAACCTATGAATTTACTCTGAGCTTATATATAACCAGTGTATTGAACTCAGGAAAATACATGATTTTCTCTGAAAAATGCAAAATGTAAAGGATAATGTATGAACAAATAGTCATAAATCACACAGGAACGGTTACATGTAGAGAAAACTTAATATGGAAATTGCCACAAAAACATTCCCACGTCTTTGAGGGCTTATCATAAAAGTCATATGTGAAATGATTTTTCGGTAGTTCTTGAATTCTCTGTCAGCTCGGGGCTGCCTCTGAAAGTAGGACACCCCAGATTTGGGCATTCATCATCTCAAGAGCACAAGATAACATTATATATGGATATTTAAGACCATACTCTGATAAGATTGATGTAATTAAGGCTATCAGAGATTGCCAAACACAACCGACTGTCATGTTTTCAGCGATAAGACACTATGAAGAAACACTGTGTTGGATGGTTACAGGAAGGCAGTCTGACTTTGTATGAGGGTTACAGTTACAGTCTGACTTTGTATGAGGGTTACAGTTACAGTCTGACTTTGTAGACATTGGGTGAAACAAAGGATCTGTCATAATTTTATAATTCCTGTTAATAACTGGCAGACCACACTGTCAGTAAATTCACCTAGATACTGTCTATCATTTACTCTCTGATGGCCCAAACAATAAAAGGCTTGTTAGAGTCTGCTGACATCTACTGGTTTGATCCAAAATGACAAACATATTTTACATAACTCGTGTTAAAACCATAGATGGGGTTCTATCGCCCTCTAGTGGCAACAACCCAGACTCCACACGTCAACACTAAACAGAAGACAGATGACTATAATAGATCATTTTTCCATGCTCTTTCGATGCCCTTTTAGTTCCTCGGTGAAGGATGAGAGAACATTTCTTGTACTTGCCCTTGTACTTTGTTACAAAATCTTGCTGACATAACATATTACCTTTATATTTTCCGTCTTCACAGAAAAAAACATTGTTTAGGAATCTGGATACTTCTGACACTAAACATCTGGTATCCCGCAGTTTCATGTCATATTTCTTTTATAAGTTTTCATATATATTTAAAATAATCATGAGGATATTTTTACACATAGACTCTAAAATAGCAAAATATGTGCCACACCATTCACATGCAATGACAAACATAATATTCTACTGAAATAACCTTTTGTTATTTTTATGTTTTGAAGGGTTCACAAACTTTTAACACACGAAATATTCTATTCATTTTTTTTTATTATTATTTTGCATAAGTGCTACACAAATAAAAATACACAAATAACATCGATAAGTCACAACAGGGAGTTGCATTTCCATGATTGAATTCTCTGAACATGCAAAGTAGACTCAGCTCTTGAAAGGAATGAGAGAGAGAGAGAGAGAGAGAGAGAGAAGAGAGAAGAGAGAGAGAGAGAAAGAGCAAGATTTGACAGAGAAAATGGTTCTGCTTTGGAATCATAAATAATACAGGATGATAGTGATGAGATGTTGTGGTCCGTGGTTGTATGTAGATATTCACTCGTCTGGTGCTGTTCTTAAATTTAAAGATGGAACCTTCATATAAGTTGCATGCATTTGTTGTTATCCACAAAAACAAAAATGCGTTGAGGTTTTCCTAACATTATGGAAAAAAAGACAAAAGCCAAACAAAGGCTTTCTAAAGAAAATGCTAGTGTGCAATTTTATATAGCCCTCTTTAGTTTAATCCTGATATCTCTAAGGCATCATTCCTTTAAAAGGAAATCAGGGTTTTAAATGTCTTTTTTTAACCACTCAAGTTTATAATTGAGAAGACATCACAGTGATGGGGAACAGATACATTTTTACGCAGTCATAATATCTAAATGTCTTGGCTTGTCATGGCTGGTAAATGTCTGATAAAGAGTATGTTCTGCTTAATATAGTTGTCCGCAAGTGTGTCATGTCTGACCTGGGAAATTACAGTGTTTATCTTTATTTCGAGTGTCGTTGAGAGTCTAATATGTACAATAGCGTCATCGTAACTCAGTGAGGTAACTCCCTATTCTCTTATCAAGCCCTAACCCATGTAGAGGAATTTTCCAGAATCAAAAAAGTGACTTTAAATCTATGTGAATGTTGTCAGAACAAATGTGCACGTGAAACTCAAGACTGTTTATGCTATTCACAGTGATTGTGTTGGAGTGATGACAAAAGCGGATCCAACTATAGGATGGCTTCAACAATCCAATGCTGTTGGTTTAAGAAATAAGTCAAAAGTTCTTAAATGTAACCCAGTTGTCTTGTATTAAGAACAAGAGGAAAATCTGCTGATGGCAAAAAGTGTACACCCTGAAAAATCAAGAAAACTACAGAAGGAAATTGTATAAATTTAAAGCAATGAAAAGTTAAGACAAACGTAATATTGTTAAATTGAGATGTTGTGCAAGTTGTGTCACTATTAAAATAAGGAAATCAATCTGGTTCCTCTGCTGGGATATTATGTAAACCGTTGTTTAGCTTGTTACTGGTAAAATTTAGCTCAATATTAGCTGGATATCCTGCTACGACAAAGTTAATTTACAGTATTTTCCTAAAATGAGATTATTTTTCTCATCAAAACCATGTTTGATAGGATTATTTTCCTCTTACAAAAACATGTATTTTCCAAAAAACAAGGTTGTTGTTTGTTTTTTTTAATCTTGAAATGTCTTTCATTTTGTTTTTGTTTTTTTTTTTACAGTGAATAAACTTTACACACTTTCCATTATGAACCGCTGTAAAAGTCAAGTAGCATTTGAGAACTAACTACACATGAACTGTACAGCAAATTTAATCTCAAGTGAGAGAATATTGCTTTGGGACTGCTGTGACCTATAATAACTCATGTCCTCAAAGTTCACCACTGAGAATGGCACGTAAAATGTCACATGTCACTACATACATACCTGCACAGTTCAACCCAGTTCCTCCAAACTGACCTTTCACATCTAATCTTTAAAGTTCCAGGACAAATTGCTAACCACATTTTCCATTTGGGTCCACTCAACTCACTGCAGACAAGTGAAGCGACACAATCAGAATAAATGTGAAAGATACATGTAATAGTTTTGACACTTAGTTTGATTTCTACATGAAAACTGCTCATAATGCCCCCACTGTAAAAACAAAGACTTAGAGAAGAACAGCACTTTAGAGGTAGGAATCTGAATTCCAACACCTATGATTCACAGATACTTGGTTGATTCAATAAATTTGCATGCTAATTACCAATTGGCTGCAGAAAATCAAAAGCATACCGCTGACAATTTGTCACAACCAGAAATATGGCACGTAAACTAGAAAACAGAATCACACTCAGCAAGCCCTCAACTCAAAACATATTTACATCCTCTGAAGTCTTTGTGCCCTGCTAGGTGACCACTTCTTCACGTGGCAGGTTGAGCCTCACCTCCCCTCCTGTTGCTGTGGAGGCTGAGTAGACTGCTGTGGCGGAAATAGAAGAGGGGCCGTTGGTCTCCATGGTGAAGAGCTTGCACAGCCCTGGTGCAGCTGCGTCGGGAGCCTCCTTTTCCGGGCTGGACATTCGAGAAGATCCTGGGGAGGACGTCGGACTGAGCTGTACAGCTGTAGTATCCTGCAGCGTGTGCTCGCTTGTCTCTATTTCAAAAGCAGCTCCTCCAGCCAGTCCGCCGTGTCCCATCAGCCCCGTGCCCCTGCCGCCCACCTTAGACCGGTGAGAGCTGTGAGCAGGGGGGAGGCGGCTACATACGCAGCAGGCCCCAAAAAAGGAGAAGGCCACCAGCAGAAGGATGGGTCCGATAATGATTGGAGGGTTGTCAGAAGGCACCATTGTGCTGAAGGCAAATGCTCCCACCAAGGTGATGTTGAGTCCAGCCAGCATGATGCATAGTCCACAGGCACAGCAGAGCGCCGGGGAGGGGAGGCCATGAGGACGAGACTTCCTCCTCTTCTTCATCTGTGCCTCTTTTTTAGGTACAGAAGTGCCCGTGCTTCTATCAGTGATGACCATGTCTTCACCCCCAGGCTCGTGTCTCCCACTGTGTTACGATATCTCCTTGTGTTTCAGTCCAAACATTTCCCCATGGTGGTGTTGAAATGAACAGCATCCAACCCACAGCAAAGAAATGCCTTTGTCTGTAAATGATAACACATCACTGCTGTAAATAGAAATGCACAGTGAGACATACATATATTATTAACATTAACATTAACATTAACATTTAGCAGCAGTTGAACACATTCTTTTTGGGTTTACATGATCTCTCTTGCACATATTAAAACAGTGTCTTTCCTTGTGTCCCAGAGGCTTTCGGGAAATGATACTAACTTGATCCACTTTGGAGCAACAAGCTTCCTAGTGTTTGCAAATAAATAGAAATAGAAAAATGCAGATATTCTAATGAAGATAAGGGTGGTGTGTTTGATAAGATCTGCAATGATTTTTTTTTTTTTTTTTTTAGGGGTAAGAGCTGTAGCGCTTTTCTCTTCATTGCATAAACACACTTTTATATACTTCCCATTTCATATAAGATGGTGGTTACAGAAGATGTGCTGAGTTTGTGGTCTTATAATAATAGAATGTATGTTAAAGTGTCCTTGTGTAATTCATCAATGAGGTCTGAACATTCACTGCTGAGCTCTGCCACTCCTATAAATTACACATATGAAGACAGATTGCAGCCTGATGAATGTTTATATGTATATTATTAGTCCAATAGACATTATATGGGTATCTATAAGGAATTCATGAGGAATTCACGCTTTAATCATTTGCACATTTATTCATAATTACCTGATAATTAAGCCTCAGTCTAAATGAGATGCATGCACCACTGTTGCACCAAGTCTTCAGTGCAACTGATCTGACATAACTGATCAGAATTACTATCTAATTTCTCCTGCTTTGTGAAGTAAAGTGCCAGAAATTACATTGTAGCTGCTTCATTCATGTCATCTAGGCCATTGGGGAATAGCGTTGAAGTATTTAGTTGAAATTAAATTAGCTCTTCCATTCCAGCGTACACCCATTAAGTGGTATTGAAACGAACAGGGAAGAGGAAAAGAGATGTGAAAATATTTCAGATATATGAGGGGAAAAAATGTTAGATCCGGTCTGAATTACAGCGTCTATCAAGTAGGCTTTGCTTGAAACACACTGAAGATGGTTACTGCATTGATGTGTTGCATTCGCGTGCAATTAAAGAGGTATAGAATCATCTTACCCCTGACGTCGAAGGTCTTTCCATTGTTTTTGATCAACGTGGATTTTTCAACACGGTTCCTTTTCTAATTGCGGTGCGTAATTAATGAGAGTTGGAGTGGACGCAGAAGCACCAAACGCGCGGTTTTCATTGTGGTTTCACAGCTTTTGCAATCCTGAGGGCACAAGTCATGACATCCGTTCAGTTACTGAGGAGGCAAAACGAAACGGCTCAAGAAGAAAGCAGAATCCACGGGGAGAGAGAAGATCACTTAGGTGAGATGGCATTTCTTCTGAGTTGACGTGTAGCCGCGCGGTGCGTCGCTC
Organism: Maxillicosta whitleyi; assembly: GCA_029822895.1. Lineage (NCBI taxonomy): Eukaryota > Metazoa > Chordata > Actinopteri > Perciformes > Neosebastidae > Maxillicosta > Maxillicosta whitleyi. The sequence continues at coordinate 3,498,513 of JAPSES010000030.1, read as the reverse complement.
CTGAGACGCACAGGTCATCCTCGAACGCACATGACACGGAACGGCTCGACTGGCATTTGTGTGCGTTCCCCATGTTTTATAGTTGATCTGGCGCACAGTGCGTGTTCCTTCCACTGTGAACCACTGGATGATGCTCTCCTGGCTCCACGCCGCTCCCTCCCTTCACCAGCTCAACCTGGTGTGCGTGCAAACTGGAGGAGTGTGTGCGTGAGTGCGTGCGTGCGTGTGTGTGTGTGTGTATAGATGATGAAGGTAAAGCATCTTTTTTTTATTATTTGCTAAAACGAACGCTTCAGTTTTACTCTCAACCTTAACCTGTTGTTTTAATTTTAGTATTTTATTTCAGCTGTGATTAAGTTTTTGTTGACATTGATGAACAGTCCCCTTTTCCACTACTGTCACTCTCCCAAAAATGGAATTTTTGTTCTACTTCTAAATAAGCCACTATCTAATGGGGTCAGAAGAAGCAGCTAATAATATCATCTCTTAACATCATGTTTAATAAATGACACACACTTGCATAAAACAACAGGATTCAGCCTGTGAACAGCGTGTATCATTATAGGAGGTTGAAGGTTTCTCACATTCAAAACCAAAATTTAACGTATTCATAATGTATAAATAATAATTGATCAATTATTTATGGACTATCAGCTCTTTGTGAATATTCCAAGAGTAAACAACCATGTTATTTAGGTAATTTCATGTAACACTCTGTGGTTAATTGTTCTTAAATGGACCATGTTACCAAAATGCCAAAGAAAAAGGATCTTCACAGTCCTCTTTTTTGATCAAGGTGTCAAATTTGTGTTTCACTTCATTTATTTTTTTATTATTAATATATTTAATGTTATCTATAATATTAGAAATATACAAACAAACTTTTCTAGCAATATAATTGATGCTATAATATAAAACACAACAACTATGTGATATGTTATATATGTTATGAAATGCTCATAGTAATTATGAAAAGCTTTATGAAAAAGCACTGTTTATGAACATTAACACTACATTGGTATGATAACTTTAATGTATAATTTAGAATGTTTGTATTTGTATGATATGGAATCACAAAAGTCTGTGATTTCATTCAAGTCTGTGTGTGTATTGGAGGTTTAATCCATAAAGACCCGGTGCTACTTTTATGTCAGTTCCTAAATACATTTTTCTGTATTTCTACCTTTATTAAGTGATTTATCACCATTTAAAAAAAAAAAATAGTATTCTCTTCTGATTTTGCTTTTTGGGTGTAAATTGTGTATTTTTCTGTATTTAATTCACATATCATGTAAATGAAAAAAGAAGAAAACATGTCTTTTCTCACCAAAATCTCTAATTAACTGAATATAAACCAAGTGTGTCCATCCGCTTTTATTGCTCCAACTCCATGGGTTTTACTGGTGAGTCAACTTTGTAGAAGATGATGGTGTTTCCACTGTAACTACAGAGCCTCTGAACATCCAAATGGGTCATATCTGATGACAATGAAAAGATGACAAACTGTATTTTACACCAATAATTTACATGTATGGATAGGATTAGTTGATCAACTGTTATTAAACAGTTTATATCAGTAGAAGGTTTGTGTCACCAGTGGCTGTTTGGGTTTTTATGGTTTAATGTGGAAAGAATGTTGAATGGAATCAGTACATTTGCATGATTTGGTGGTAAAAAAAAAAAAAAAAAAAAATATAAATAAATAAATAGTCAGTAATCAGATTGAAATCATAACTGTAATTGCATTATTACTTTGGCTCATGTGTTGCCATAGTTTGTGTGGCTTTACAACTTGTAAATATGTTGTTATATGTAAAAACATCTTTCTGTGTTTTATGTAATAACATGTTTTTTTGGCCCAGTAGTAATATACTCTTGAGTCCTGAAGCAAAATAGTATGTTTAGTTGATTCAAGGTGATTAATTCATATCTAACTGGACTCATCAATCAGTTTAACCCATTTTGGACTATGTGAAAGTAAGTGTCCATTATGTCTCCTTTCATTGTTTAACTTGAGACACTGTAGAGTGAGGAGGCTTTGTGATTTGAGGCTTGACAATCAAACTGCTGGTTGTCATCACAGCGCCACGGACTCGTCAGGCTCCTGTTGCTGATTCCCATCAACGCAGCCTGGCATTATTCAGCCTCACAGCACGACACACTTTTTGTCAGAGCGCAGCATTCTTCCCCACGCCACTTCCCATGCAGCAGCCTTTCTGCCTGCACTGTCCTGAATATCAATGTATTATATTTGACTGCGGGGGTGTCGTTCAGTGTGTGCAAGCATTGGGTGTGGATGTTTTCTAATTTGTTTTCCTCTTCACAAATCCAGCAAACATGGCTGCCTCAGATGAATCATGTACCAGTCCCATCATCACATAACGACCATAATAATTCCTTAATTGGTGGCTGGGAACATTGTACGATGATGAGATGAGCTGCACAGAGGTGGGGCGACTGCACTTAATTGACTTCATCCAACATCAGGAATTAGGAAATACTTCCATAATAATCACAATCTGACGATAGAGGTTTGCATATGTTTATTAGACGGCATGTCAAGAGGGTGTTCGACATATAGCTGATATCATTTTACACCAAAAAAAAGCACATCAGACAGATTAAAATCTTAAAATCCTCACAATGACAAAGTTAATGATAAGATTTAATATTTTGCGAGGTCACTTGATAAATCATGGCAACTCTTGATCAGGAGGTGACTGCTTGAATTTCCGTCTAGATAAGACATCTGGCATGTCTGAGGATGTTCTGAAACAGAATCACCACATGACAAATGTTAGCAGGGTATACAGTATTCTGTCCAAATGTCCATTTATTGTATATGTCGGTACGTCTCAGATCTTAAAGGATCTAAGAACATATGGACAATTATTTGGAAGATATGGTTTAATTCCAGGCAACATATGTTCACTTTATCATGGAGATCTAATATTTTTAATCACATAACTAACATGTGAATTTCTATCTAAAGTCTGAATACACTTAAAATGTATGCAAGTTATCATTTATTTGCAACATTTTCTAACTTTGTCAGGATGGGATTTTCATCTTTTCATTTCTACAGGGTCATTTATATGCTATGTTGGCTATCTTTTTGCCATTATTTAGATTATATATGTGTGTGTGTGTGTGTGGATGGATGGATGGATGGATGGATGGATGGATGGATGGATGGATGGATAGATAGATAGATAGATAGATAGATAGATAGATAGATAGATAGATTACAATACATAATAAATACTATAAAATAAATTCTTCTTTTAAACATATAGTTCTGATTTCACAAATAATAGTTTACTCTGACTTACATCTCTGGAAAAACACTCATGCACATCTATTGGGACTAAGTCTTATAACGATAGGAAACAGGAAACACAGATTTTCCCAGTTAAATTCTCAAATAAGAAAACAGGCAGTCTTTAAGGTTATTGCACATGTGTAATATCTAGTGCTGCACTAGCATGGGTGATGAATTACCTGAACTAACATACTAAAACCTATCTATCAAACAAGATCTGGGTTACCATGGTAACAACATCCAAAGTTATTGACTGAAATGAAGGGGATACCTTGCAATGTTCACTTCTGAAAGTTCTTTTCTCCTCTGATGGACTCTGACAGACGTTTCAGACATTATGTAACATGTTCAGTTGACTATTTTCCTAACAGTTTTGTAATGATGATTTTGTAATTCGCAAAAATAATAATAATATACCATTAATCATAAACTTACAAATTGATTCAGATGCAGAAAGTCCAGTAATTTAACAGACAGCACAGAACACCTCATGTCCTGAACAAAATAGATCTTGATAGATCAACACTGTCTTAAACATGACAGTTAGGACATACACGTATTGTTCTTAGAGTTGTCCAATAATATGCATCCATATTTAATAAAGAGACTGGTGAACAAGTTTTATAAAGATCTGGGTCAGTTTCTATTGGAGCTGCTACATAAAGCTCCAAAACAAATGTAAGTATATCTAATTTGATACTTGAGATGTATCAAATTAGATTGAAATTGAAATAAAGTGTGGTTAAAACAATAAATGAAATTAAAAAATACATTTGAGTGATGTTTTATGTAGCATAACTATGGATTTTCCCATTTAAGTTAGCATTGAGCTAGTGACTTATTTCCTGTTCATTTGAATATGTAATGCCATGTGAATGTATTAAGACAATAAACATAACAGACATATTCTGTTTGTATGTTTGCAGTTTTAAAGTGAGTCTCAACTAAAGCTTTGAAGACAAATTTGGTGTCTGGCTTCTCTTGGGAAACCTGTTATTTATCTGCCGAGCTCGTAGCTCCACACACAAGCAGGGACAAAATACCAAATACATGTATTATACTTCGTATTAATAAAATAAAGTAAAAAAATAAGATACTGTATGTACAGTACACAGTATGTATGTGCAGTAATGGCGGACGAGATTTTCGGCGTCGTAAAGTCGAAATAACTTAAGTCAGGTACAGCCTAAACCAAGGAGTTTAGTGTAAAGGGCCTTTCCCAAGGGCCCACCTGGGTCTTGAACCGGCAATCTTCCGCACCAAAGCCAGCGGCGTAATATATGATACCAAAACCATACACAGTTGTCATCCTTGAGTTATTACTGTAGTTAATTTCTTTTTAAAATGTTTCTTTATCTCATAATGTTTTCATCTTGGTCAACAAAAACTGAAAAAGGTAATGCATTTTTTCTGCCACTGATCCAAGCATCATACGATGTAAGAGATGTTCTAATTTCACTCAGACTTATCATCTTCTCTGATGTGAACAACGACTCAAATGCTCAGACAGGTATCACATTTACTATCAAATAACCCACATGCACCCATTTGCTCAGTATCATGGATCAATGATCAGATGCAGAAAGTTCAGTATATGAATCTCAGTAAATAGTAGATTTAAACAACGTCCTTTTCAGTCAACTCAGTGTCACAAATGAACCATGCTACAATTTTATGTCTTCAAAGGTCAACTTCTATCATTATTTCATTCATACTGCTGTGTCACCACTATGGTTGGATGCATTGTGCGTCATTTTTGTGAAAAATTATGTCCTATTTCTGTTGCTTGAAGCTGTTTTCTGTAAGATAGAAGAGGGTCTGTGGTTGAACGACT
>JAPSES010000030.1:3457072-3482429 GCA_029822895.1 Maxillicosta whitleyi | reverse complement strand
AAGTGCTGATGGGTTTGGCCTAGGCAATGTCATCAGCAGACGGCAGCCTTGCTCCTTGCACCACATCAGACTCTGACTCAAGAAGTCCCCTCTGTCTCTGTCTTAAATTCTTTGAATAAATGTGTACTGGCTAATTTGCAAAACTTTGAGTGGTCTCCCATTCATGCTGATACTCCTCTACGAGCCAAATGGGTTTGTGAGTTGAAAAGGGAAAAAAACACAATCTACCCAATAATTAATGTAGTAGTTTTATTCACAATCAAATTTATGAATAGTCATTATTATATTTACTTTTATATAATGTGTTATAATGTCCCAATACTATTGAAAAGGTGTATATTATATATTGTTTGACACATCTATATGGGTAAGGATGAATGAGCAAATGAAAGAATAAACCATTCACTTTCTCAATAAATGTGTTTGTATTCTTACTGGAAGGAAACCTGAATATATTCTACAATTCATATAATTAACAGTGCACATTAGATAACAGACTAGTCACTGTTTTGAATATTCACAAATTTTATATAGGCCTATAATATAAATACCATAGTGCGTGCAAACATATAAAGTTGCAATAAAACTGTGATTTGCCTACACCTACCTCTATTATTTCCTTTATTTTGGAGTGCTCCTCATGGGATTCGAACTGGTATGCAGGACTGGGTGGAAAGCTGCAATTTGATTGGCTGTCAAAGTTCCACAGATATACATGGCTGGCTGACTGGAATTAGTTAGCTATGCTAACCACTATACCACCAACGCCTTGTTGGTTGTTGTGGAAAACGTACACATTTTTTCTGCCAAATGGGTGCTTGAAATTTGCTGGAAAACCCAATTTCATAAACTAATGTTTTACCTCACCAAGCAATGTGATACACTGATTTGACACCTTTGAAACAAATAACATCCAGTTTTCCGCATTTAAGTATTGTAGGATTCAGTGGAGAGAAGGAATTGAAGTGTTGCCATGATGCTGCAGTTTGTTTCACAAGCTCTGTTGTAAAATCTTGCGTCTCCTCTGCAAAAAATTCACAATAAAAACAGAAGAGTTAAAAATGTTTACTGATGTTTTCTTTATTTATTGTTTTTTATCATACACGTATGACCAAAACCAAAATCAATTTGTGACATTTGTTCGCCGTAAAAATCAAATACGATAAAAAACAATGATTGGCCCGTACGGGGATCGAACCCGCGACCTTGGCGTTATTAGCACCACGCTCTAACCAACTGAGCTAACCGGCCATACGTCATGGACGTAAATATGACATAATAGACGTATCTCAGGAAATATAGTACGTACATCATGGAAGTTAGTGATGTGCCAAATTACAACATCTACCAGCAGCAACAGGAAGGACCTCCGACTCATTTCAGTCCTGGACCAAGGAGGGGATGAAGTTCAGTTTCCTGAGCATTCTCACCCCAGCCACCTGCTGAATTGTTGATGAAGCTCGCTTTCTTAATGAGTTTGTCCAGTTTCTGTTTCTGTCTGAAACACAACAACACACCTCACCAAACTACAGGACACCAGCCACCACACTTTGGTAGAAGTTGCACAGAAAAGGCTTGGAGATGTTGAATGACTTCAGTCTCCGTAGGAAATAAAGCCTACTTTGCCCTTCTCGTGCATAGTCTCCATCTGACAGGACCAGTCCAACTTGTCCAGTTGGACTCCCAGGTACCTATTGACCCTATAGAGATTGCTAAAACATGTGACCAACTGTGCACAACGTCATCAGAAACGTACCACCTAAAACTGAATCCAACCACAGAGATGCGCTACGAGGACAAAATAAAGAGAATCAAAGGGCTGGATCCCTATGAGCATAAGGACTGGTCCGCTGACATCAACCTGCTGCCCAACTTCCAGCACCCATAATTATATGATACTAAATGTAAGCGCATACACTCACAAAGTGTACAGTAACTTCAAGTCTTTTTCTTTTTTTTTTTTTTTTTTTAACCGATGGATGGGTCCAGGATCTGGAAGATAGTGAAAGTTGGACAGAAAACAATCATCCGCTCAAAGGTATGCTAATGTTTTTTTCACCACACTTTATTATTTATCTGGTTACAGTCAAAATTCAACAAAACAATGTGTAGTGGAGTGTGATCAAAACTAAGCTTTGGCCTCCGTACTGCAGCTATCCATGCCATTCATCTCCTTTTTGTTACCTCTGACACATGGCTGGAAATATTTTTTTCCGAAGCTGGAAAAAACGATAGTCCGTTATTAAGCTTTATTCCATGTCTATCATGCAAACGACTGTTGCACATTATAACACATCAGGTTGACGGCATCTTGAATACTGCGTTCTTGCTTCCATAAATTCAAGTCTGGAGCATTTGTTTATGCCAAACATTCCCACAATGCTTTGCGTTCCCCACCAGGAATACATCATAATGATGACAACACGTTGGCAATCTCTATTCTGCATGGTTACATGGGGGATGCCATTGTTGTTACTTTGTGTTAGAACTTCAGGTTAGCCACTTCCTGTAGCTAGTAAAGCTGGATATGAATTGGTTGTTGGTTGGAACATTGGGTTGGTGAAGAGGTAATTGCCTGTTTGTGGCATAGCTGTGGTCTGACATGGACCTATCTTCCCACTGTGTTTCTGCCTCACAGTGTCCAGTCGTGTTATTGGCCTCTGCTGCATCACTTGTTGATGCCTCTAAAATGAGAGTAAATGCAGTTATTCTGACAACACAAAATGTAAAATGTATTAAACAGTGTGTTAATAACATAGTTAATAAGCAATCAGTATCGCAAGTGTAGCAAATGTAGCTAAAAGTTGCTAGCGTCACGTCAGAGCAATTCTAATTGCGAAGGGTATGTTTCTGAAGAATAGAATAAAATAGCTAAAAAAACAAAAAACAAATGTGGGAGTAATATTGCGGGGTGTCAGTCACAATATGTGGGATAACTGTTCTGCTTGGTGGTTTGCGCTCTCTGGGTGCTTTTCTAGTTAACCATGTTATTAACACACTGTTTAATACATTTTAAGACGACAACCAGAGACAACCGAGTCCCCACAACACATGGAACATATCTATCTGTTTCATTAGAAGGCATGTGTGGAATATCAAAGCCCTGCCAAAGAATTATATGTTAGTGTTTGAATCTTGTCTGATATTTAGAATAAATAAAATAATCATCTTTACAGAGACTTTATTTTTTTCCAAAGAATGCATTAATTATACGATCTTGTTATGACGTCCCCACAACACATCTAACATGTTTACCAACTGATTTAAATACCGTTTATAAAACAATCCTACCGTGTACCTAATGTAGACCTCGTGGCGCAACGGTAGCGCGTCTGACTCCAGATCAGAAGGTTGCGTGTTCAAATCACGTCGGGGTCAAATTGTATATTTTTCTTTCTCCCTCAATGTAACGTTAAGTTGGATGGTTTTATAGACTGTTTTTCCTTCTCATATAATTATTTAGACATACTGGCAATTAAAACATGGTTACTGTTCTCTGGTTAAAACTTTGTAATACTTACCTTGAGAGCTTTAGTTATTTTGTTCTCCATATTTTTGCAAAAAAAAAAAAAAAAAACCTCTATGATACAATATTCTTACTTTTCCATTCACGAAGCACTGCGACTGTTCAAAAACCTAAAGAGCAGGTAGAACAAACTGATAAGGAACTAAGACAAAGATAAGACTTTTGGAAGACTGTAAAAATAAGCGAAAAGAATTTGAAGCAAGAATACAAAACCAAGACAACCGAAAGATTAGAAACTACACAGGAAAAAGGAGGGCTCGTCCGGGATTTGAACCCGGGACCTCTCGCACCCTAAGCGAGAATCATACCCCTAGACCAACGAGCCAAGTTAAAGACTTACAATTGAAAACACTTCAAGAAAATCGAAATTATAAGGCGATATAGGCAATCATTAAAGTATTATTTAAATAAACTTTGAAATGACTTGCGTTATTATAGTGTTCATGAACTGTACCTGTAAAAATAATAAATTATCTGTACATTCACACACTGCAAATAATAATAATAATAATAATAATGATGATAAATTAATTAATATCAGGTTAATTAAACAGCGCCTAGCTGTTAACTGTCAATTTAATGTCAGTTTTTTAAATCATAAAATCACTTTCTCAATTCATGTTTTTTTCTCCCCTGTCTTTTGGTAATCCATGCTACTTGATTTTTTGGTGCATATTTCGTTTTAGATATCCTGCAATTAGTATAAAAACTATTTGTTATCATTGTCTTTGCGGAGTCAGGCTTTACAGATCTATGATACACGCGTTACAATGCGGTGGTTGAAAAATAAAATGTTTTTTTAACTACCTCTAGTGCCACATTTTTGTCATGTATTGCTAACCAAGAAAACAGTATTTGTTTTATTTACTCTAAAACCTTTGGTATAATAATATGGGTGTTTGCATTTTGGAGGGGTAAAGATTTATTGTTTTGCCTATACATAGGAATTTAATGGAAGAGCGTACTATCACGTAACAGTACATAGACTGTGTGATAGAATGACTTGCAGGAGATTTCGACATTATTATGGGGGGGTGGGGTGGAGATGGCACATAAGGCCCGTGCCATACTTCTGCCTTTACATTATGCAAGTGAAAAACAAGTATCTGGTTTAACATAACGTGATTTGACGTAATGTGGATTATATGTCGTGCACAGAAAGCGTGTATAATATTGTTAAAATTAATATAGTACCAATATTCGACTCACCGACGGTTCTGAATACGTAATAGTCAGCAAATCTTTCCTCGCCATACGGGTTTTATCTGATGTCATGTGACCCGTGCTCAGCCATCTTGTGGAAAACGAAGAGAGAGAGCTCAGAGCCACACAACCCGCATACAAACCTTGTGCTGTCAGAACAAGTAGAGGTAAGACAGCCAAAGTTTATTACTCTAGTAAGGAAAAGCCGTACTTTTACGTGACATGCCATGTCAGAGAGTTATTTTCTGATGAGCTGTGAAGCTTGGGACAGTTGTTAAACCACCATGTTTACTTGGCCTCGCAGCAGCGGGCTCCAGTTTCTCTGTATGCGTGTCCGAGCCGTGTGAAGTACGGGGCCGTTTGACAAGGAAATGTTGTTGTGGATCCAGGCTGCTCGAAAGGCCGCGTGTAGCTGGTTAGCTAACATGTTAGCTTACTAGCCACAAGTGTTGAGGTTGGGGATTAAGTTGTATCAGGGGATTGTTACATTCGGTGTAGACGTTACATGACATGACTTGTCCTCTCTCAGGCAACTAGACGAGTAATGATACATATGCACATTTTCACGTATGACAAATATAACTAAGTTACTTTGGTATAAAATGGTGTTGGCTAGCTAGTTTAGTGAACTGCAGCTAACGTGCTAGCATAGCTATTGCTTACGGGCTAGCGAAATTATGTTGGTATGGCATCAGCATGCGTAAAGTGGCACTTTAACTACAACTCTATTGCCACCTTTTCATTATGTGTACAACTATGTTGTTACCTCTCTTAAATTAACTGGATTGTCGTAATGCCATTGACAAACTTATAAGAATACGTAAATAATCATTGTAATGTGTGTATATGATTTGCTAGCCTGACACGTTAGCCAATGAAGTGTTGCTTTAACGGAAGGTTCAACTTAACCTTCCCATTTGACCATCGTCTTTGTAAGTTTATAAAGCTAACATGGCTTAGCGTGATGCATAATGTTAGGTTTTTAGTACTATTTAACCATCGATATGAATGGATTTTGACGTGGCGCAATCTAGCAAAGTAACGGTCTAGTAAGTTGTTAAAAGTGCTGATGATCTGTGGTAGGACACGCGTTCAAGACAAGTTATCAGTCAGACTTTTTTCTCAATATCTTGCCCGTCTTTCATTTGTATTTCAAAATATCCAAGGTTAAGTCGGATGTAACCACAATAATAAAAGTCGTGTTGTGAATCCATGGAACACTCGATTAGTTGTGGAGCTGCAGTTAGTTTATCTATTTAAGGAAAGTTAAAGAAAATAAGTCATTAAACAAATGGTAAAAGGCTTGTCGAGGAACTGTCAATAAATACGTTTTTAGCTGAGTTGCTGGATTTCTTTCTTTACCAACTAACCCACACGTGGCTTTTGCTAGCTCCCATATGGTCAATTGTATTGTGAGTGTAGTGTCGCCTTTTGTGGTTGATATTTCAGGAAGACTGGTGGCATGAAATCCTCCAGGATTTGTTCTCGGAAAAGTCTTATCAGTACATTAAGGAAAGCGATCATGTTACTGTAACTTAATTGCATTAACTTCAAGTTATTTGGTAGTTTGTAAAAGTTAAGGCAACCCCCGTTGTCAATTACAGGTGTCTGACATAACCCCTCACAGACTGGGAGACTTCCTAAAATAGCTTCAGAAACTGTACACTGGTTGTGCTTGTGGGATGGGCTATATATCCTGGGGAGTTGAAATACATTAATGCTGGTGACCAAACCAGAAGTGTTTTTTTCTTGATTGTGATTAATAGCTGTGTGATAAATCTAAGTCAGGTGGTACTAGATGGATAAGAATATCTCTGATGAAATGAATATATTTGGCAGAGTTTATTTCTCACATCAAGTATTTGCTTAGTAAGGTGGTACATAAACATAATCAAGATGATGGGCCTAACCTAAATGTGTCATATACTATTTAATTACCCAAATGGATAATTTAAATGGGTTTATTTGTCATGAAAGAAGTGGTTGTATTAAATCTGTAGTGGCACAAAGTCACAACTATAACCCAATAACATGATATTGAACTGTTTGATTCATTGTCTTTCTTTCCCTATTTATAGAATTAAAACGAAGCATGGCTGAAACCCAGACACTCAACTTTGGACCAGAATGGTAATTGAACTGTAGTTCATGATTAGTGCATAACTAGTGTATTATATGGACTATAGGTTGGGAAACTGGTTTCCTTTTAGACTAGATGCTGATTTTCCATACATGTGCAGACATGCCAATTTCCTTCTCACCTTCAGCATTCTCTTCCTGTCCTCTGTCCATGTTCCTTTTATGACCCCTTTTTCTCTTTGAAGGCTCCGTGCCCTGTCTGGAGGTGGTGGGAGCAGTGGTGGTGGAAGCAGCAGCACAGTTGCCTCTCCGCCCCTTTCACCCGCATTGCCAAAGTATAAACTTGCAGACTATCGCTACGGGAGAGAAGAAATGTTAGCACTTTATGTAAAGGATAACAAGGTGAGTATAACTTTGTTGTACGCAACATGTTTTGGGTACAAATTGTGTTGTTACTGATGTTGAATAGTCTTTACTTGTGCTGTTCATTCTCACTTTTTCAAGTTTTATGCATTTTATTAGAGAAACACTGGGTTTTTTGATTTGTCTTCACCAGATCCCTATAGACCTAAATGATAAGGAGTTCCTGCCCATATTGCAAGAGGAGCCCTTACCACCGCTGGCACTTGTGTCTTTTACAGAGGAGGAACAGGTAACAAATACTTGTATATAGTTTCAGCCTACCGTTTGGATGAGCAATTGTAATGTAATAAACAACTACTACTGTCCACAATCAGCACAAAATTAATAGCATATTTATCTCAGGCCTCGTGTCAAACCACATTATACTTTGGACTATATGACACATCGCATTGCAGTACATTTGTTAATTAGACCAACAAATTCTGTGCAGGTGCAGAGAAGTGAACTGAGCATTTGTCCCCCTTCCTCCCTGCCCCCTGTTTTTATTTGCAGAGAAATTTTTCCATGTCTGTAAACAGTGCAGCTGTACTTCGACTGACAGGGCGGGGAAGCGGGCCAATAGCAGGAGCACCAAGGGGCCGAAGTACATCAAGGGGTAGAGGTAAGAATTTAACTAGGATAGTGTGGGAAAGTTTCACTTTTCATTGAGGATAAGTAGCAAAAAGAGTTTATACTATGAAAGCAGTATGTTGAATTTTCTCTGCTCTAGTGTGCTTTACTTTGGTTTGTCTATGCAATATCAGATTCACAGCAAGTGCATATGGTTAAGATGCTATTAAAGCATTCACTAATTTTGCTACAGCTTGAGACAAGGAGTGTAATATTAGCTTCCTGCAGGTTTAGTGCTTACGCAGCATAGTCTTCTCCGGCTGCTTAAATTCACCGATGTGTATGAAACATGGAAAAAAAAAATTTAAATCTGTAATTTTTACATATTTATATGTGCACTGTAACTAAGTATCTACATGCAGTACCTTATTTCTTTTGGGTAGTTAAGAATTGGTATTCATATTTTCAGATGCACAGGATGTATTAGTACAGTTATTGGTTTGATCTATGTGTTGTTATCTGGCACTAAAAAGGTATTGTTCTCTTTTTGTATCTTGTGTTTATTGCTCCAGAGTTGGTTTGATTGGTTATGACTTGTTACTTGCTTGAAGACAAAATGTCACAACACCGGTTTGGAAATGTGTATTATAAAGGTCGATAAGCCAGAGGACTATCTAAACTTTACAAAATAGCAAAAGTTGTAAATACACAAGCTAAACTACTTGATCACTGATCAGTGTTCATAATCAAAAAGGTTTGTATAATGTAATTGGCTGCAGTTTTGTAGTCCCTGCAAACAACTTTTTATTTCCTTTAAAAAAAAAAAAGACAAAAACCTAAACATCTGTCTCAAGCTTAAAACCAATCTTTTAGGACAAAAAGCAATCAGTTATGTAATAAAAATTAAATATTGGGTCAATACACCATGCAGTCTTTTTTGAGCAAAACAATAATTTTATATACATATATATATATATATATATATATATATATATATATTGGCTCCGTTCTGTGGCAGAGCAGATACTATAATCAAACTGTCAACTTTGGTTCAAACTGTTACACCAGTATGGATCTAGATGAAAATACACAATAGATAAGTGAGTGTGCATCTTCTAATGGGCATACAGTACAGCATTTTAATATAACAAATATGTGCAATATTGATGCTGTTGAGTTTCTGTTTATACATCTGTGCATTGTACATTATAAAACCACTTAAAATACAGCAACTTTTCCCCACAATAACACCTGAGAGTTTGCCTTTTAAATATCTGTTGTACAAAAAGTGTTTGTGATTGTTTAGTGTAGAAGGATGCCAGTGATGAAATCACTTTTTCATAATTTCTTGTGCCTGCTTTAGGCCGGGGAAGAGGTGATGGAGGGTTTTACCAAAGAAGTTTTGATGATGTGGAAGGTTTTGGCCGTGGAGGGAGGGAGATGCATCGTTCCCAGAGCTGGGAAGAAAGGTATTGCAATGCATGTTCATTTTAGTTATGTTGTAATTACAAATGTTTTTTTTTTTTTTAAATACACATGTTTTTAGTATGTGATGAGTGAGATTTCTTTTGCACTGACTTCATGTAACAGATGTTTTTCTTTCTCAGGGGAGACCGAAGGTTTGAAAAGCCAGGTCGCAAAGACCCAGGTTAGAGTTTAAATGTTGTAATTTTTTGGTTTTGTTCAAATCGATATGTGATGTAGTCATTGGCAAATGTACTGACGGAAATTGTACTTTGTTCTGTATCACCCTGTCAGATGTTGCTCCAGGACATTTTCCGATGAATCACAGTAAGTGAAGATTAACTATATATCTTTTTAATATGTGTAAATAACACCAATTAAAAGTTTTTTAAGACCTGATTTAAAAACATTTATTGATGAGATGGAGGCTCATTCTTCACGTTTCCATATCCATAACTCTTTGCAGTTCGAGGCAACTATGAGGACAGTGGAACAGGCCTCCCAAGGAAGCACGACTTCACACGCTCAGAGAGTGAGAACTGGCGTACGTCTCGTGATGATCAGAATGGTGAGGATGATGAGGGGGGTTGGCGCCTGGCGGGTTCTCGACGGGACAGTGACCGGTGGTGCCCCCCAAGCCCAGGTGGGCACTGCACTGACCACATAAACCCCTGTCAGATCAGAAATGTATCTATTAGTTGTGTGGCTGTGGAAAAAATACACTTTTTAAAAATCTTTTAAAATAAACCACTTACAGAAAACCAGTCTACCAAATCAATAGAAGGGAGATTTTGTTGCCTAGTTCTTGTCAATTCATTGATTAGTTGCTTTTTTCATCATTTGAGAGTAGAGCTCAACAGTTATCAGGATAAACACAACATATTAGGCTGACGCGTTTAACCAAAGCGACTTACAAGGTATAGGCATGTATAGCATAAAGGGCCTTGCCCAAGGGCTCACCTGGGATTCGAACTGGCAACCTTTTGCACCAAAGTCAGCAGTGTAAACCACTTAGCTTTCCAGTTGCTCATAAACATGAAGCACTGTGATGCTACAGCGGATACCCCCGCCTGTAAATCGTATTCGGTAGACATGGGAATAGGTTATTTTTCCCAGCGAAACTAGACTGATTTCCATTCTGATTCTGTTTAATCCTATTTGAGATAAGGGTCACTGTATCTAGTGACATGTTATCTCATTTACTGAATTCAGATTTTCTGTACACACTTTTTTGGTCTCTGGTTAACCATTCTCAAGGATATGCTCCAAAACCTGCTGTAGGTTTCTGGGTTAATATCATTATAAGATGCCTGTAGTGTCCCCTAGTAGAATCTAACTGTCACCATGTCATTGCAATGATGAAATTCTGGGGTTTTATTGTCAATGGGAAAACACTTATGGCGCGTTTCCACTACATGGTACCGGCTCTACTCAACTCGGCTCGGCTTTTGCATTTCAATTATGAAAAAGGACCTGGAATCTGGTACCTGGTACTACTTTTTTTTGTATCATCTCCGCTGTGGTTCCAAGAGGTTCCAAGTGATACTAAACTGTGACATAGAACAACTGCTGACCACTGATTGGTCAGACAGTTTTCTCTGTGACCCGCCATTTTACAAAAATCAGATACAGAAGTAGACGGTAAATAGCGATACATGAATCCACATGATGACAGCCCAAGACTACACCATGGTCGTAAAAATTCAGATGAGAAAACACGCAATGAGCAAGTTTTCAGCAACTCTCAGCAGATGACACGGAAGTATCGAATCGAGCTGGTTCGACTATAGTGGAAATGCAGCACAGGAATACAGAGTAGAGCCGGTAACAAGTAGTGGAAACGGGGCATTACACATATAATGCCACAATTTTAAATCTCTTGAAATATGATTTTATTATTGTATACAGTTTTCTTTTAGGGAATGTACATGATTTGTGCATGTCCCTCTCACTGCCCTTTTTAATTTAAGTGATATTGATAAGCATTTAAATGAAAAAAAAATTCTTGGATGTTGTCATTATACTCAGTAAGTCTTGTTGATAATTTTTATTTTATTTTCACAATAATATTTATCATTATACATATGTCCCTGAAATTGCTCTCTACCCTGTCACTTTGGGTGAATTGCCTGATTGATAATCTCTAGGGTGCTTGTGTAGGCCTGGAAAGTGTTAAAAAGTACGGAATTTTGGGACGCTATTTTCCAGACCTCGAAAATTCTGGAATTTTGTGTGGAAGTCTTAAAGTATGTAAAAAAAAAAAAAAAGCTTTTCTCATAGTTGAATTTTTGAGTATGCTCAAAGGTACATCATTTTGTAAGAAGGAATGATTTTAGTAACCTTGTTTGTGTGATATCCATGCAATTTAAAAAAAAATGTTTCTGTCAGTAAAACATAATTTACTGCAAATTATATATTCATTTGTTCATTCATTCATACATTTATTAAAATGAACTTTTCTACTTCACACAACAGGTACAATGATCACAACCAAAAGTCTAGGCACGCAAGTATGAAAGTACATGAAGTCAAGGTATTGGAGAAAAAAATAGCAGTTTAAAAAAAAAAGATTTTTATTTGGATAAAGAGCAAGCACCCTGAATCTGGGTGATGACATCATAGACGTTATCATCATCATCATCATTTTGAGTGTCTTCAATTGAGGCGGAAACATAGTTTATGAGAATATTTAGTATTTACATTTCAAAATTGTCATCATTTTCTGTTTGTACTTAGATGTGGTCGAGCTTAAAATGTGCACCCTGTCACCACAAAATATAATTTCATCACAAAATATATTTTATTGTAAAACTCTTCAGAAATTCAAAATATATTTGTTGAACATTCTACAGTCCTCTTCACAGATAACCTACTTGGCCAACCTGAGGTCCAGCATATGGTCATTAAATGCTAATTTTAGCCAAAACTGTCCATTTTGTCATCTTTCTACATGTATTTGTTGGTGACAGGATGGACATATTTGTTTCATTTTTTGTGGTCTGCTTGTATTTTATTCAAAATGTGGGATCTTGACCAGCATACATGTCTAACAGCTTACAGTTTACTTAACACATTGAACATAAATTTAAGTGGAAAGTCCAAAGTTTTGGGGCACATTTTGAAGTCTGAAAGGGACCTTTATAATGTTTTTGATTCTTCTATGTACAAAGGAGCATACCTGGGTAATTGTGTTAGGGTGTTTCATGGGATTGTAGAGTGTGTTCCTGACTATTATCAAACATTCCTCAGATGGGCCTCGGTCAGCAGGGTGGCGGGAACACCCAGAGCAGCGACGTCGTTTTCCATTTGATGCCAGAGAAGATGAACGTGGCTACAGGAGGCCACGGTCAGGCAGTGGTAGCCTGGAGGATGAGAGGGACAGCCTGCCAGAGTGGTGTCTGGAGGATGCAGATGAGGAGGCGGGTACCTTCGACTCATCAGGGGCCTTTCTATCACTCAAGGTAACAGGCACACCATAATAAATGTTTTATTACACAAATCACACAAAGAAACACAGGATTTTGTGATAAATGTATATCAGTGAAATTATCATTGAGTAGCAAAGCTTTACAGACCATTAGTTCACACAGATTGCACAGGTCTGTGGTTTGTCCCTTAACATGCACCAGTAAACGCATGAACACGTGTCTTGAGTTGTTGTCAGTAGACATTCCTACTGTAAACACTTGGGAGTGGTTCTTTTGTTTGAGTAAGTAGGGCTTGTAAGAGGAAATCATAAAATGGTAATTTGGTTACCTTTTTAACATTCCTAGCCTTAGAAACAATCACTGTTTAGGAGCCAGTGGCAGCTATTTTGACAACATTGATTAATCATTGATTCATGAATATTAAAAGCACTTACTTTTAATATTCATGAATCAATGATTAGTCATTTGAGGAGACTTCAGGAAACAATTAGAAAGTTAAAGTTTCACTTGAATCTTTCGGGACATATCCTTTGATGTCTTTTATTGTTGTGTATTTTTTTTAAAAGTATTTCATCATCTATGGAGGACAGGGATTCAAAACTTTATAATACTGCAAGTGTAGTGGGCAGATTGAAGAGTAAATGTTTTTATTGTGTAATTAGAAAGCATCCAAGGAGCCCATTCTGGAGGAGCAAGAGCTTGACTTCAAACCCTTGGAAGAATGTGAAGAAGGCCTGGAGGAGGACGACAGTCAGCACCAGGAGACCAAAGAAACAGAAGTGGAGGCTAAGAGAGAAACGGACCGAAAGGGTCAGTATGTTAGTTTATGATTGTTTTTAACAGTGTTTTATTCTTAAGTAGATTTTGTCTTGCTCATTCTTCATTGGTATTTAGAGCAAGGAGAATGTCTAGATATTGAGATATGAAGTTGCAAATATTTTGGCATAAATAATCGTGTTCAAAAAGCATGCTGGAGCAAAATAGCACAGAAAAAAGGATTTGGATCTGTGATTCTAATGACTAAAGGGCAAATTGGATTTTTTGTATTTTATGATCACAGAAAAAGTATTAAAAATATTAGACTTTTGCCCAATGAAACAAACATGTCCCCTTACAACTGGGTGATCTGTAGGCGGAGGCTTTTGGAGCACCAAAATCTTTTATTTATAGTATGTTGACATGTTTGGCAACAATCAACTCTTGCATTTTGGAGAACGATCTTGTCTGATTATGATTCAGACATTTTGATTCTAACCTTAGCACAAAATATGCAATAGACTTTAGTATGTTGTGTTTTTTTTCCACTTTCCACAAAGTAAAATTGTGTTTTCAGGCAGCAATTTCAGAAAATCAGAGTTATATCTGAACTTTACTAAATACTTTTGAGGTAAACATTTTGTTGGAAATTGTGGGACTACTATCTTCACAAAATGTTCTCTCCCATTCTTTTCCCCAAATTATTTCAGAGTTGCCCAGAGTGCAAGAGGAGGCACCACCTGTTACTCCACCTGCTGCTACCCCAGTCTCAGAGCCCCATGCAGTTCAGTCATTATCTCCCCCTCAGACTACAAGAATAGAAGAGTCTGAGAGGCCAGCTGAGCGGACAGACAGGCATCCGCCCCTCGAGCTACCGCCAGAACCCTGTAAAATTCCCCTGCACGTCCCCATGTCTAACAGCATGCTGGATTCCCTACCCATCTCCCACATTTCTACTACCCATACAGGTAAGCTTTGGTTCCTTTTTTGTTAATAGTGGAACTTAATCTCTAATCGGCTCTATCTGAAGTATGTAGACAACTGTTAATATTGACCTGTTGTCTACAGAAGTATCTGCCCCAGCGCCTGCTGTTCAACTACCGCAGCCAAAGCCCATAGAGGTTCCAGTGGCAATGACCAACCCATTACCCTTCCCTTCAAGTATAATGGCACCCATTGGCCGGCCCACTACTGTGCCACATGACACAGATGAAGATGAAGGGCTGAAACACTTTGAGCAGGTACATTAGCAGGCGTTTAATGATGAAATGTGTCATTAGGATATAAGGCTATTTCCAGTATGGTTAACATTTCATTGGCTGCCCTCTGTACTTCAAAGGGGAGTTTACCACTCAGACATATTTGCCCTTACCTGCATTACTCATAATTAATTTCCTTTTAAGATGTCTAACTACATGGACAAGAGGAATAACTACATTGTAACAGAAACCAAAGTATCTAACTGTATCTCAGTATTATACTCATCAAATGTGTCCCAGTTGAAGTAGTTTTCACTGTGACTTTAAAAGCTTTTTTGTCTTTCTTTCATGATTCATTTCTATGCATGCACTTTGACAATTTTTGTCTTTCAAAAGCAATTGACATTAGGAATAATTTCATACAACTGAAGTATATTAATCTCTCTCCAGGAGGCAGAAAAGATGGTAGCTTACCTACAGGATGGTGTGGTTGACGATGACAGACTGGCAATGAAGAGCTCAGATAAGCCCAAACCTTCAGGTCTGCCCCTCACCCACGAGGCAGCTCTCAAGTGGTTCTACAAAGACCCCCAGGGGGAGATACAGGGTAAGACTGGAAGAGTAAACAAGTTTTTCATTACTGGAAATTTTTACAAGATAAGTTATCTTTGTTTTGGAGACTGCTCCATTAACATGCTTTTATTGTTTCGTTTGTTCTCACAGGTCCTTTCAGTAACCAGGAGATGACAGAGTGGTTTCAGGCTGGTTACTTCACAATGTCTCTCTTAGTTAAAAGAGGCTGTGATGAAGTATTTCAACCATTGGGTGAGATTATGAAGATATGGGGGAGGGTACCATTCACTCCTGGTCCTGCACCACCACCTTTACAGGTACAGCTTTTTTATTTGTTTTAAATTTTGGCGTTATTTATTCTTAACATTCAGAGAGGTGGGTGGTGTCTGTCAAGCATACTGTATTAGATGCAGTACCCCCCGTGGCCTCAAAGTGGGGTGATAGTCCACAATGATGTGTCACTATAATAGAATCAATCATGATTCACATTTTGCCTTTTCAGTGGTACTTTCTACTTTGATTTGGATTGTTTTAATTGCATTTTTTCATTAGTATTTTAGAATCATGCCAAAATATGTCATGATTTATTCTTTATTAAATTGTTATTAAGGTCAGATAACATGCTGTTTATTATATGATCTTCATATATATTTATGCTATCTAATTTTGACCTAGGGTCAGTGCAATGTGTTAGAAATATGTTTGTTTTGGCTTCTTTTTTTTAATTAAGACCTTTTGTTCTTATATGATTCAGGGTGATGGTGATCAAGAAAGGTTGAAGAGGCAACAGGAGCTCACTGCTCTCAACCTGTACCAGTTACAGCAGCTCCAATACCAATACCTCCTCAGGTACGCTGGCCTGAGATCTCCTATGTTTAGTCACTGGCTGTTGGTGTTGCTGTGTAAATTTCTCCTCTCCTTTTTTTGGTTTTGTAATTTGTCATTTCCACCTGTATTCCACCGTGTAGGCAGCAGTATGCACAGGCTCTAGCCCAGCAGAAGGCTGCAGCCCTCAGTTCTGCTCCTCTCCAACAGCAGCAGCAACACCAACAGCAGATAAACCTGCTCCTACAGCAATACCAGGCTCTGAAGATAAGGTCGGTAACACAGAGCTGATATCAAACATGTCTGATGCCTGATCTCATAATTACTGTTATTTGGAATTGTGCTGGACACTGATGTTGAGAAGCTAATGATGATTTCTTTTATTTGCTTATGGTTATAGAGCATCTGAGAGCCTCCTACCTCCTGTTACACGGTCCCTGTCTGTACCAGACTCCGGTTCTGTGTGGGAAATGCAGAACACATCCTCTCAGGCTTCCTGCACACCAAACCTCCAACAAGCTGCTCCAAGCAGTGAGTGTTGAACTTCATGATCTATGGTTTTGGTTACTCACTAAACAAAATAAAGTACATTAAAGTGTGATATTCCCCCCTCTTTTTTTTTGGAATAGCATGGGATAGTAGCAGTGTGTGGGATTTACCTATAGACTCCATTGCACAGGCCCCAACCATCGAACAGATGCAACAGCTAGAAAAGTCAAAGTCTGCCAAGGTAAGCAGTGGAACCCTTTAGTTGTGCTTTTTGTAAAATGGTGATGTCCATTTTTATTTCCCTTTTAAAGAGTTTACATACCTTTAGTTTAATATTCTATCATAAAATAAATGATTGGCAACATGTTAGTACTTTGACATTTGTAAAATTGTTACCTGAATTTACTGAAGACCTGAGTGAAGTAATATAAAGAGTATGTAGTGTTTTTGATGGTAGTTTATAGTTTTACACGGCTAAAATTTTTTACCTGCGGTTCTTAAAAAGTCTTAAAAGTCTTTAATTTGCAAATCAGCATTCAGTTCCTTAAAATAATCTTTTTAAAGGTATTGAATTTGGTATCATAGTGTTAAATTTGGTATGGTAGGTCTTGAGTTATGTTGCCATATACTTGTTTACTGTACTTTGTGTAAATGTGTCTGGGTAGTGTCCAAGCAGCCCTTAGTCATGCACACATCACCTGAGAAAGCTGACTTTGGTAATACTTTGAAATGGGCATTAAATTCTCTTCTAAGTAGTGTTAAAACATCTTCAATTTAACTTGAAGAAACTTGTAGGAAACCTGCAGACAGTGTTGCTGCTCCTTGATATACTATACTGACTCATTGTAATATTATTGTACATTTAGTTAAAAGTGAAACTAATAAAATTAATATTTTATTCATCAGTTGGAGCTGGAGAGACGTGAGGCAGAAATGAGAGCCAAAAGGGAGGAAGAAGAGAGGAAACGATTGGAGGAGGCTTTGAGAGCTCGGCAGGAGGAGGAACGCAAACGCCTTGAAGAAGAAGAACTGGCACGGCAAAAACAGGTCAACTATCTGAACAATAGCATTCTGACTGTTTCTTGTAGCTGGTGCTTTTTTATATAAATAAAGAAAAGTGGGTTTTGGGTGTATTGACACTGACCAGTTGTGTTAAATCTCAAGGAGGAAGCATTAAGGCGACAGCGAGAACAAGAAGAGGCACAACGCAGGCAAAAAGAAGAAGAGGAGAGACTGGCACAGGAAGAAGCTCTCCGAAGATTAGAGGAAAGACGGAGGGAAGAGGAGGAGAGGAAAAAACGGGAAGAGTTCCTTCGTAAACAGGTGAGCCACAGAAAATATATCACATATGTTACTTGTTCTGGGGATTTGCAAGATATTTCCCTAAATGTCAATTTACAATGCTGAACCACCAGGAGGAGGAACGCAGAAAGCAGGAAGAACTTGAAGCATTAAGGAGGCATGAGGAGGAGAAACGAGCAGAGGAAGAGGCAGCAGCTGCTGCAGCGGCAGCTGCTCTGGCCCAACAACAACAAGAGGAACAGAAAAGGAGAGAGCAGGAGGCCCAAAGACAGCAGGAGCTGCAGAGACAAAGACAGCAGCAACAGGAGGCTCTCAGGCGACTTCAACAGCAGCAGCAACAACAGCAGCTTGCACAAATGAAGGTAAGAGCAAAGAGGAGAAGGAGCTGATACTGAACATACAAAATGCATGTAGAAGTTGTGTAAGTATCTGGCTCTTGTTTCACAGCTTCCATCCTCTTCAAAGTGGGGCCAACAGTCAACAAACTCTATAAACCAGACTCAGAATGCTCTTTCACTAGCAGAGATTCAGAAACTGGAAGAAGAGAGAGAACGACAGTCACGTGAAGAGGTAAGGACCCTCAGCAGCTGTCCCAGTCTTTGTTGTTATTTGTATGTTTCATTAGGAACATTGTTTCAGACATTTTCTATTCCACTGTATGTGCCTGATCATCTCTGTTGTTTCTCCTACAGCAGCGACGCCAACAGCAAGAGCTGCTGAAGCTCCAGCAGCAGCAGGCCTTGCAACAGGCCCAGCAGCCCCAGGCCAAACTGTCAGGCTGGGGGAATGTAGCCAAGCAGCCGGTTGTTACTAAGTCTTTGCTGGAGATCCAAAGGGAGGAAGCTCAGCAAATGAAGCAGCGGAAGGAGCAGCAACATCCACAACACCCTGCTGCCACCCAACAGACTCGCACTCAAAACAGAACTGTATGGGACATTATCACATTTATCTTTTTTGCCACAATTCACAAAAACCAATATAGAAAAAAGGGGGTAGAGTAGATAGGTAGGTCCATGGGTTGGCCAGTTTACATCCTACTTATTCAATGAGGGGGTCCAGTCTGTCCCGTATGTATCTCACAATGGGTATGCACAAAGTGAAACTGAAACTTAACATGGGTTATTGATTCCGCTATTGTCGCATTTCCACTACATGAGACCGGCTCTACTCTACTCGACTCGGCACGGCTCTTTCGCTTTTCCATTACAAAAAAAGACCTAGGACTGGAAATCTGGGATCCGATGCTAGTTTTTTAGTACTGCCTCCGCTGAGGTTCCAAAATGTTGGGACCGATATCATATACCAATACCAAACCATCAGATACCAAGACTTAACATCATGACACTGCAGACCACTGATTCGTTAGACAGTTTTCTCTGTGATCCGCCGATTTACAAAAATCAGGTGCAGAAGTAGACAGTGAATAGTGATACATGAAACCACATGATGACAGAACAAAACTACACCACGGACAGTCACGTAGATTCAGTCTTTGGTGGTTAATGTAAAAATTCAGACAAGAAAACACGCATCGTGTGAGTTTTCAGCGACTCTCTGTGCAGACAACATGGAAGTAACGCACTGCATCAGAGTAACGAGTTGAGCTGGTTCCACGTAAGTAGAAACGTGGCACAGTAATACAGACTCGAGTTGAGTTGAGTAGAGCTGGTAACAAGTCGTGGACATGGGGCATGTGTCTCCTGTTGTTCTGAAGCTCATTTACCTTTTCCCTGTCCTCTGAAATTGAACAAACTTTCATTTGAGCCCCCTCCCCCGAACTGACCTTGGGGCTGATTATATATTTTTAATGTGACTGTGGGGATTTTTTGTATCATATGTATGGTGTGGTGGCAAGGATTTTGCTGTGGTGTTGTGCCAGGGCCAAACCGTACCAGCAGAAGCAGTGCAGTATGTCTATGGTCACTTCATGAATGAATCATGGAGGTAGTACTTAAATTGGTTGAACCGTTATTTGTCATTTCTTCACAGACAACCCTCAGTAGTTCAGTGTGGGGCTCTGTCAGCACCAGCACCTGTGCAAACTGGGGCTCAGACTCGAGCAGTATCTGGGGTGATGCCCACAACTCTAACATGGGCTTCTGGGATGAGGCTGTAAAGGAAGTTGTTCAGCAGTCTCCACAACCTAAGAAAAGCAATGCACAGAAGAACAACAAGGGAAACGCCAACCTCAGGTACTGATTAAGGAAGCAAAGATGGTAAATGGAATTATCATGACTCGTGATAAGAGGCTTGACATGACTAACCAAATGCAGGATATGAGTAATATATGGATCACAGTTACTTAGTTTTGTCTTCCTTCTGTTGTGCATTTAAAGTAATTCTCTGAGTGGGCGAGCCAACAAAAAGGTAGAAGAGGAGGAAAAGCTGCTAAAGTTGTTTCAGGGTGTCAATAAAAGTCAGCAGGACACCTTCATGCAATGGTGTGAGCAAACCCTGCACACCCTCAACACAGCCAACAATCTGGATGGTAATTCTTGGAAAAATATCTACCATCTTTTATTAAGTAAACAGCTCATCCAAATGACACACATTATGTCCTCCTGTCTTCCCACCAGTTCCAACGTTTGCGTCCTTCCTGAAAGAAGTGGACTCGCCATACGAGGTGCACGACTACGTTAGGGCCTATCTAGGGGACACTCTGGAGGCCAAGGACTTTGCCAAGCAGTTCCTGGAACGTCGTGCCAAACAGAATGCTAACCAGCGACAGGCACCGCAGAACCAACAGCAAGCCCTTAAACAGCAGCAGGTGAGCAAAGAGGTCGAAGTCACAGGCATTTGTTAAACGCTCAGTATAAGAACATAAATAAGAGGTCATTTATATATAGGTATATATACCCACAAAGCAAAATATTCATATATGTTTGAGGGGACTGTGTCATCAAGTCTTCTGAGTCAAATAGATCTGCTCTTGGTCTTTTTCCTTTGAAGTCAGTTTCCTCAGGGCTGTTTCTGACAACATTCTGTCAAACTTCACAGCTGTTATTTCCATCAACCCTTTGGATCCATCCCAAAAGATATCACGACTCAGCAGCTTATTTCACAGGAAAAGGAGACAAAGAAAAGTTCAAGCGATCCTTTTCCTAAACTAAGCTCATTTCATATACAGTACATTTATGATGTGCCCACATCTTTTCTTTCTTTAAAAAAAATGCTTTAATCAGCTGTTACCTTGTCTTCCCACGTCATGTTACAGATTTTCAACTGAATAGGTTCTAAATAAGGCATCTGACCCACATTTTGACTGTATTTACACAATAAGCGGATTTATAATGTATGATTAGGAAGCAACAGAGCAACAATTTGGCTGTTACATTCATGTCACATTATTTGAGGCTTTTTTTTATGTGCAGCATCTATCCCAGAGTCGGTGATGAGGATTTTTCAACGACGCTACAATTACATGAGTATCTTCCAAAATTGTACTACTGACAGATCAAGATAAATAAATTGTCATTATTACTAAATTCTAGGAATGAATTTTTTGCTAGTATGGCTGTGATATAGGCATTACATTTGTTTCCAAATTTTAAAAAGGTCTTAAAAACTCTTAAAACTACCTGGTAGCCAACCTGTAGGAACCCTGTAATTTAGATCAGCGCCCTCTGGTGGATTGATTGAGAAACACTCATTCCAACACACTGGCACATGGAAATTTAAAGGCAATGATGCATGACAGTGTTAGAAAGGGATGTATCATTAATCCATGCATTTTGGGAATGTAATAAACTTTAAAAGATTTGGATGAAAGTAGATCTTTGGGTGTCTGAAGTGACGGGTGTGAAATTTGATTTTAATTCATTACTTTGTAGAAATCAAGATACAGTGAAGTATCCACATAGGTGGATTATATTTTTTTTTTATCAACTCTATTGAAAAAAATTTATTGACTACTGTAAATCTACTTATGCGCCTTCATTTCCACAATGAAAATGAGAGTTGAGTTATTATTTAAACATAGAAAAGGGAATAGCCATGGAAAAGAACAAACTAACCCAGTTTGAAATTCTATGAGGAAAAGTGTTAGAAAAATTGATAATGTAAAGGAAAAGGTCCACGCACCACATTATGGAGGTTGAGCATGTTTGTGGGTGCGGAAAATGGTGTTGTTATTGTGTCTTTGTTTTGTTGGGTAGTTTTTTTTTTTGGTGTTTTGGTTTGTTTGTGTTCATTAAGAGTATATGTCTGGATTTTGTGGATTAAAAAAGCTTAAATCAAATCCTATTTAAAAATAAACAGATGTAACCTATTTATGTATGTAAAGCGAGCATAAACAAGCCTTTATTTGTGTGATTTGGTTGAGTTTGATCATGTTGTTGTATATAATTCATCACCAATATCATTTTAAAAGAAGTGACTATTTAAATCCTAAAATTGAAAACTGAATGTGTCAGAATAGATGAATATTTGGGTCCCATATATCCATGATGCGCACTGGGAGGTCTTATGTGAGTTCGTATGGAAGTATTGTGCAGCTTAAGACAACATCCACGAAGACCTGAGTGTTGAGTCTTGCTGTCACCGAAGTTGCTTTGGCATTTTTTAACAATAATTTGTCTTTTGTGTAAGGATTCGGTATGGGGTGGCACAGGGTCCTCGTCTCTCTACCAGTCCAACCATACGAGCGGGCAGCAGCAGCGCTTTGAGACAGTCACCTCAGGGAAGAAGAAAAAGAAGCAAAAGATGGTCCGTGCAGACCCCAGCCTTTTAGGTGAGAACAACCGTGTGTTTGAGTCCGAACACAGCAACAATGTTACCACTGTTTACTGTTTATGTCACATTTGCCTGTCGGATCTTGTCATTTTCAGGTTTTTCTGTCAACGCATCATCTGAGAGATTGAATATGGGAGAGATCGAAACCTTGGAGGACTTTTAAGGGACTACAGCCAAGCAAACCCCCACTGACTGTATCCGAACTGAACATCAGCTGTTTTACCCAGACCTCTGCCCCGGCCCCTCGACTGCTTCCACGTCTTTCACCTCTCCTTTTTCAGTTTCTCATTTATCACATATTCTCCATTTGTCCCACGCGCAGTCTGAAACGGACAGGTGTTTC
Source organism: Maxillicosta whitleyi (assembly GCA_029822895.1). Taxonomy (NCBI): domain Eukaryota; kingdom Metazoa; phylum Chordata; class Actinopteri; order Perciformes; family Neosebastidae; genus Maxillicosta; species Maxillicosta whitleyi. Next base: position 3,459,539 of record JAPSES010000030.1, on the reverse strand, counting down.
TTCCTGTCATTAAAGGACCTATAATCTGAAAGATGGACAGTGAGACATCCGACCCACTGAGCGAGCATTCACCAAAATGACATGTTTGGAGGGGCCTGCAGCGGCGCCGAAATCCGCCTGGTGTCAGAGCCACCGAGTCCCAAACGGTGATCTGTTTCAGACATTCAGAGAGATGACCAATTTTAGAATCTGGCCTCCATTTGTAAGTGGATATATGGGTGGGGTGTTTGGGGTATTATGGGAAAGGTTAGAGAGATTATGTTTTTTTTTTTTTTTGTTTCTTTTATTTATTGAAAATCCCCCCCCCCCTTACTTGAATCCCTTCTTCTTTTTCCTCTCTGTTTTCTGCTGGGTGTTCATGGATAACGATGGCAAAGTAGAGCCCAAGGATTCGTGCCCACTTATGTCCTGTTTTAAGGACATGTTCAAAAGTTCCAAGTAGTTATCTATTTCTTGTAAAATACTAGGCTGTTTAAAGAATAAACTTTCAATTCTGCATCTGTATTATATTATATGAAAATGATCTGCTGGAGTCATACTTTTTTATTGCAGTATGGAAATAAAACAGTCTAATGTGTGGGCTGTTCACACCTACTTGTGTTTGGAGGATTCACCAAAATTCATTGATTCACTTGTTCATTCTCAAAGTTTGCACAAGTCTCTGTTTGAAACTATCTGTGGTACATTTTACCCCTTTGAGCTGTTCAAGAACACCAGTTTTTACACGAGGATCTGGTCCCAAACACTGGGGGTGGGCATTGCCAACAACCTCCCGATACAATACATATCCCGATAGAGGGATTATAATGCGTATCATGATATATGTGCATTCCAGTACATGGTATTAAACGCGACATGCATCCTGATATTTTAGGCCTATATTTTTTAATTTGTAAAGAAAACAGACATGTATACCCAAATGTTATTTTTTTTTTTTTTGCTGTAGAGCAACAGTTACACTTGGCCGTAGTGTAGAAATGAAGATGGCTTTTGATAAACTTAAAAAATGCAAATTTAGATGCTGTTTCAGAAACTTGATAAACTAATTGTTTGTTGCACGTGAAATATTAATACTGACGCCTCCGTATCGATACGCGTATCGTGAAGAGGCCCGAGATGATATATCCCCGTATCGATATTTTGAGCACACCCCTATCAAACACTTCATAGTGATTTATTTTGTATCGCATCAAACCATCCAAAATGCTGTGGAATGGTGCACTTTCGATAAATTCTAATCATCACTGATTTTTAAAAAATTTTCCTTGCTCCATATCTATAGATCATTGCCACTTGCATTAGCGGAAAAAATATTATTTCCTGTGTGAGATTCATTTAGTTACCGACAGCGTTTCAGGAAGTTAAAGCCACCTCAAATTTACATGGAATATTTCACAATAAAGTTCAGTCATAGGTTTAAAAGCCACAAAGAGGAAATGAAACCTTTTTGCTGGTAGGAGGTAACAAACACCACCTTTGTCCACACTCAGATAAACACTGGACAAACTGGTGTCACTTAAAACCAGAATAATGATAAAGTTTTGCTATGGCAGGTTGTCTTCTGACCATCTTTAGAAACAAACTCATATGTTCAGATACTGTTGTTTTTTAACATAAGCACTGGCTGCATCCTTTTGCTTCAACAGAAACATATAAAACTGATCAGCTTTAATGCAGGGGTTTATTTGAACCGAAATGGAGCTGCATTTTAACAAGAGTGAATAATGTTTCCTGTCGGTAATAGGTGAACTATTAGATAACCAGATGATGTAGTTGTCACTGACAGCACTGCATATTTCTACATGTTAAACTGATGCTGCTCTTGATTTGATTTTGTCAAAAAAAAATTAACTGCTGCCGTTTCCTCTTCACCTTCTCACCGTCAGAGATGGAAAGTACCTGTGTGTTTACTCATGTGTCACTTAAGTATGTTTTTTTTTTAAGTTGAAGCCTCATTCATTCCTTTGCAGTTTAAAGGTGAACATTGCAATTTTTAAGGACAATATGGTTCAAAAATTGAGTATTCTTCTCGGGATGTAAGAAGAAAAGTTATACGTTGAATTAGTTTTCTTCATATCATTGGCTTCATACCATCATTTCTTGTCATATTTTTGGCTAAATTGCAATCTTGTGTAACTTTACCCTCCTAACACTGCTGTTTCATAAATATTTCTTTTACATTTTTGTCAAACAGATGGGAAAAAAAGTTGGTTCTTTCCACTTTTTTCAGAGGAATTCTACAGATTGTAGCCAAAACATGTCAAAGTAAAAAAAATATATATATATATTTTTTTAGGGCTGTCAAAAGATTAATTTTCTTGATCGCAACTAATTTCAGAAATTTTGTAGTTAATCGTGATTAATCTCAATTTACTTTGCATGTATAAAACTGATATTTTGCAGTAAGACCGTTGGAATCTAAAGTTAAACCCACAATGCAAAGTATTTCTGACCATTGTGTCTTAAA
>JAPSES010000030.1:3419161-3431987 GCA_029822895.1 Maxillicosta whitleyi | reverse complement strand
ATATGTAGGAAAACAATTTTTATTGTGCAAAATATGGAAGAGTTCCAACTGTTAGCAAGAAGGGTACACCATTAATCACCTCTTCATACACTCCATAGTGCTCCTCTCAGACACTTTTAGTTGCAAGAAGCATTATATAATTTGTTGCTTACAGCTGTTGTTTCTGTCATTCTAAGCTATAGTGGGATCAAAAGCAAAAAAAACAACACGTTGCGCCCTTTTAATACAAATATAGTGTAAGATTCTGGTGAAAGTTACTGTCCTATAATTTATTTTAGATTGTCTTTGTGAAAATTTGGTGCGGAAATCTCAATGTATCCTTCAGATAATGTGATTACGTTGTAATTAGACAACAAAACAATTACAATACCCTTTCGGTCTGATGTTCACAGAGGGCTAACGAGAAATTCAATTCATTTCCATTATCTTTGCTGTTCTCTCTATTAGTTGCACTTCTGGTTGCAGTGTGACCTTGACCTTTGACCACGTTCCAACCAAGTTAATATTTCAACCCAGTCAGAAAATAATCCTTTGAAGTGTTCCTGAGATCAACTGAGAGTCATGAGAACAGACCAACATAAGTAACATTGACCTCTGGGTCTTTAGGTAATATTGCATATTCTAATGTTCATGGTTTCAGTTTATTCTTATATCTGAGTGAATGTTTATGTTACATTTGAAGAAATTCTGTCAAACAATTCCAAACATAAAGTTTTAAACATAATGGGTACCAAAGAGCAGCACTGTGGACACATCTAACAATGCACATTTTACGGGAAATTAAAACCAGTATGAGTTTTGTCACTTTATTTCACTGTTGCTGCTGCTACATACACCATCATTTTAACTGTACTGATGCTGCATTACTGTGTAGTTTTGTAGATATTAGTATTTTTTTTATTTAGCTTTTTTTTTGTTGCATATTTTATTGTAGTTTTTATTCTATCTATTTTTTTTTTTTAATCCTTTTATCGATGTCATGCTATAAACACAGAGAGCTGGGTAACTATATGTACCATTGATTGAATGACAATAAAGCAGAGTCTGATATACATCTGATACTGGTCTTCTGGTACTATGGTGGTCTTTTACTACTGCATTTGCTTATTATTTCATTATATGTCATCCTGTGCATAACAACTAGAGGGTTTAGTCCGGACCTGTTCCACTGCCAGATGTTCCACTAGCAGAAGTTCCACTGCCTGATGTCCTGCTTTTAGATGTCCCGCTGTTGGACGTCCCACTGGCTGAAGTTCCGCACCCGTGTGATGCCATGGATCCTGAGGTGGCCGAGCCAGTGCCTGAACAGGAGTCCTCATGCAGAATTATGTCCAACATGTCGCTGGATGAGGAGTTGGCGTCACTGTTGTTCCCATCCCCATGTGAGCTCACCTGTGACATAGACAGAAAGAGAAAGTTTACTCCATTGTGTTGAATAACAAACCATAGTTTTGTCATCTCTGGTTGTGTTGCATTTTATCCTCTTTTACATTTAAATGGAAGAATATTGAGCTTCAAAATATCAGTGGATGAACATAGTTTTTTTCCTTTTCTTCTGACGCTCATGTAAAAGGATGAGCAAAAAAAAAAAGATGTGCTGCATAAAATAAGGACTTTAGAAAGAATAATGTCTCACCTATTAGATCTGTAAGTGTCTGTTAATCATAAGTATGTTGCATCTGTTAGTTTATATTTTTGATCAAGTAGAGAAAGCGATAACATTTCCCCCCTTTTTTCTTATTAATGGCAGTTCTTGGTTCCATGTCCATGTGCCATGTCATGTCTTTGAGGACTTGTATTAAAAACCAAGGAGTACATGCATCTCTGCATACAACTGTAAATAAAGTTATTTTGTGTTCACTAGGTTTAGTTTCAGTAATTCACTTCCACTTCAATTTATCTCATGCTTTTAAGAAAACTTTAGAAATTTTTGCAACAACATAATATCGTGAAAAAGAGAAATTGTTATAGCCGTTACTGACACATGGCATTAATTAGGAATAGGATTGGAGAAGTGTGGAGTTTTTTTGATGAGTTGCCTACCTCTTTGCTGAAAGCCCTCAGCCTAGAGCACACTTTATCCCAAGACAAACTCTCACTGACACAGGACGTGTCCACGTAATACATGGGTCCAGGTGGACCAAGGAGATTGAGTGATGGCTAAAGGGTGTAAGGGATAATAACATCATGTGTTAACACCCTGGGTCACATTTCATCTCGACTGACTTGACTTTATACATGGAACAGTAATACAGTAGTTGGTATTAGAAAACAAACTGAATCTCTAGGACTGTGGTTTAAACTCCCACAAGGCTGAGTGACATGTGAATGTCTTGGGGGGAACATGTCACAGCTTACCCATAGGCCTTAAATAATAATAAAGTTCAGTGAGGTGTCCACATTATTGTGAATAGTACCAGTCATACACATTGGGTGATGTGGGGAGAAAAAAAGACAGGAAAGGAAAAAGAAAAGGAAAGATGAGAGCAAGCCAGAATAGGTTCGTTTTCTCGTTTACCTGCTTCATCTCCCTGTCCTTGGCCTGGTTGCCTCCGGCTCCCTTCTCCCTTTCTGCTGTGTTGTTCCCTTGTCCTCCAGAGGGGATTCCGATGCTGTCCTGCCTGTCCACAGACAGCTCCAGCTCCAGCAGGTTGAGAGGTGAGCTGCAGCGGGACTGGAACAGTGGTGGGGAGGAATTCCGTCCACCTCCCCCAGACTGTGGCGTCGAGGAGCGAGACTGGCCTTCAACTGGGCCTTTTGGGGTTTCCGCGGATGTAGGGAAGTAGAATGAAGGGGTCAGTGGACCTGCATGAGGAATGAAGTTCTGGGAACTGAAGGGGTTCTGTACACTGAAGGATGGCGGCACGGTGAGGGTGGTCTGTCCTTGAAATACAGCCTGGCCAAAAGGTGCTTGAGTGGCGAAACTGCCGGGGTCTGTGTGGTACACCGGCTGTGGCATCGGAGGTCCGGTAGCCATTGGAGGATACAACAAGTTAGGCAGTACCAGAGCGACGACAGGGGTGACCATGGAGGTGGTGTAGGGAGTGTGATGGATAGGTGGGGGGCACTGGGGGGCCTGGACACGCTGATTGTCTGGTGTTGTGGTCTCTGTGTGGGGAGCTACTGAGTTCGGTCTGGGGTAAACCTGGAGGGGGTAGCCAGGCACCACAGTTGGGTAGGCCATGGGGAATGTGGACTGTGAGGTGTCAGAGGGAGACCAGGAGGTCGGGTTAAGGCCGTGGTTCAGAAGAGGAGGCCGAAGGTTTTGTCTGTGATGGGAAACAGTACTGTCAGAGGACTCTATCTGCTTTGCTCGCTTTGATTTGGTCTTCTTATTGCGCACTCCTCGTCGGGTTGTGGGTTCAGCAGCTGGTCCAGGCTGCTTATTGGGCCGAGCAGTGGGTAAAGCTGGAAATTTACAAGGATACAAAAGAGTTTGTTAATAAATGTAATTGTTAGACTTTGTTGAGCCGGCTAATGGAAAGATATTGTGGATGTGTTGAATTTAGGCTCCTGACATGTTATATATCTAGATGGTGTATCATCTATTACCTGTTACCAGGGTGTGAGAATAATATAGTAATAATATAATATAGTCATGAGGTCTGCTTTGCATAAGAAACACATATACATAACTTTGGTTTGCTCAAAATCTGTATGAATATGGATTCTGTTAACTTCATCGCCATATTTTGAAGATATCAGCAGTAGAAATCAGTAAAACTAGACCCCATTGTGACACTGTGAGATGATGTGATAGTTAAAGGGCTGTGATTTGAAGTGTCAGTGTGTCGGTCACCATCGTTGGCAATCTGTTCTCTTCGACGCTCCAGGTACTCAGAGCAGTTTCCTTTCAGAGCTGAGTGTGTGCGAAGCTCCTTGAAGCGAAACAGGAAGGCCTGCTCCTCCTTCTGCGTATGCGCAGCCAGAACCTGCTTGGTCAAGCCCAGTTTCTTATAGGACTCCCTCTCCTGACTGGGAGGTGAAACAGGACAAGGAGGTGGTACAGGGTTTGGGCTGCTTTCTGCTGTTTCTCCTGTTCCCGGGGCATCCTCAATTATCTCTGCATGGAGGTAATGACAGTGGAGAAATTATATAAACACCCTGCTGAGTGGTGATAAAGGACGCTTTATGGTCTACAACTATTTAACCTATGAGCTAATGATGTCAGAAACATTATTGAACAAGCATTTTGCCTATACTTTCAAAATTTGGACCTTAGGTCAAGGATTTCAGAGGACAAAATTTACATTCTGACATTATATTAATATTTAGTACTGATTATGGTGTGCTGAGTTATAAAGTTATAGAGTGAAAAGGTTCCTAATTGACATTGCTAATAACTTTGCAGTATACATTAAGTATTAAGTATTTTTCATTTTATTTCACATTATCTTCATTATTAAATGTCTTTTATGTTGCTTTATATTGACTTAATGTGTTTTTCAGTCAGATTAAATGCTTTTATATCCCTGAATTGTTGAAATATGATACACAAATAAACCTGCAGCTTTAAAGGATATATGTATAGTATTTCTATTTTCAAATACTCAAAAAGTTGCTAAATTACTATTAGAGTTTAGCAAAAACGAATTCTGATGTGATGTATCATAGCTGGTCCTGAATTGCAATATTGAATAAAAAAAGCACAAACTAAATGTTGTGCTCACTGAGAACTCAAATAGTAATAAAGTGCTGCTGTGTTTGACACAAATCTTCTCAAACATCTGCTAAATCCTGAACACAAACACAGTTGGTTGAATTTACAGTGCTGAGAAAACCCAACTGCCACTTCAGAGATTTCAGTTGTTGCATCAAAAAGCAACACAGAACTCTGATCTTAATGATTGTCATGAATTAAGTGGAATAACTAAATAGCCAAATAGTTTAAAATAAAAGTATGGAAAACAGTGTTTTACTGAAGCCTCGTCTGAGCTTTGACCTATATCCCACAATAACGCTAAATAAGTTGCTAATGCTCCCAAACATCACTGTCTCAACTGAAGCTCTGTTTACAGATGTGGCTTACAGCGATGGTAAGAACAAATGAATAAACAAATATCATACATTTCACTCAGATCAAAAACTCATTTTAAAATCTGAAAAAAACTTGCGAGCAAAATTTCACCAATCACATCTGAGACAATCATGTACCTGACTCTGGTTGAGGTTTCTTGTCTCCAACGTGCACTATAGTGCTACTGTAGCTACATTGGCTGGTTATGGACACAACACTCTCTGGTTTGTTGGGTACAGGCAGAGGCAGTGAAGTGCCCACGACAGCTGTAGCTGCATCACTGGACTTTTTGTCTTGATCACCCAAAGTTGAAAGACCAGACTGATCCTTCATCAAGGCTGGTTCTGCAAGACGACAGAGAACGAGAAATACTCATTAGGAACAATATCAATACTGTTGCAAGGGCAGAATGGAACAGTCACATAAGGCTTTATGATGAGGTGACGCTGACTGTGGTTTGAGCTCCTACCTTCAGACACCTGCATGCATTTGCATCTTCTTTGTCTGTCCTCATCTGAAGACGTGGTGTTAGAAGAAGACTGACACTTCCTCTTCATGGTGATGGGAATGTTACAGCTCTCCAAGTACCTACAGGAATTACAGACATAAGCTTAACTCTGTTTGTCATCTATGAGAAGAGGACAATATACTGTAGGTGCACATCAAGGACCAGATTTACTAATGCGTGTTCGTACCAGAGAAAATTTCCACTTGTCACTAAAAATCATTTGACGTTTATGGAAGGTTTGGGATAGGAGAGTATTTGTACACGATTTACTTAATGAGGTTTGTGATGGTTGATTTACTGCTGATAACAGCATCATTTCATGCAAAAAAGTGCATATCTGTCCTAAGGTGAACAGGTGATGCATCCAGGCGATACCCTGCTTTTGTCTGATGGTAGTTGATATACGTAGGCTTCGACAGCCCTGTGACCTTCTTGAGTATTAAGTGGTTCAGAAAATAAATGAATGAAAAGAAAAGCGTCTCTTATCCCTTTGTGCCTGGTTCGCCTGTGACAGTTACGTATGGAGGAGGCACTGCTGAGAACAGAGAGCAGGTGGTAGAAGAGAGAGAATGTTCTATGCTCATGTTAATTTAGTTGAAATTATAGAGGATTATCAGCACAGACCGAAGACAAAACAGTCCACATGTTCCTCCTCTACCTTATATTATTATTGGAAAGAGTCACTGACATAATGTTACCAAATGATTCAGCGACTCCAAAAAAAAAAGACAAGAAAAGGTTGTACAGTCATTTTTCATTTTTCTGTGGCCGATACAGACAGTGTGAAATATTTATACCCTATTACTGAAAATGAAAACAGTGGCCCACCTACTGTAAAGAGTAACTGTATCTACTACTAAGGGTTGGCCACAGAGTTGTGAATTCTGGAGACTAGTACTGACTTCTGTGGCAGCCACAAATGTCACTTGTGATGCAATCCTGTGTTGCCACAGACCCCTCCCTCAAACGAATTTATGAGGATCATCTACAAGATCTTAATCAGAGCTCCATGTAAGGGGCTCTTCTGGTGCTGGAACATTCTGCTACCACCACTAGTCCCCCGTCCACCACAGACTCTGACTGCTTTCACCCAGGTTTCTTTTGTTAATCATGTTCATTTTTTCTTTAATAAATCACATTGAATATGGAACAATGGATATGTTGTTTTTATTTGTTGTTTAACGTAATTAACAACTTGAATAAACTGCTACTATTTTACTCATTCAGCATTGTTCAATTGAGTCTCTGTTTTGACAGTGTGTCTCCTTCTGCTATCTTCTTTAATTTCCACTACAGAATGCACTTTCCCCTCTGTTATATTTAACTTTCTCACAATGGTGATCAGGATATACCTTTGTGAATAGGATGGACATTACAATCTCAAAGTATTTTAGGACACTATTTTAGACTAGGGCACTAGATCCACTAAATCCTCCAGTTCTACTGCAGAAAATCCTCAATTTTCTGCTTCTATCCAGTTGTTATTGCTGTTTCCCAAAATAAACACACTTAAAATCTGCATTTCCTGTTTGTCACATTACAGTAACAAGCAGTGCACATGTTGATGTACAATCCCTGTGCACTAATGTGAGCTGGTTTTGGTAACACAGTGTATGTTATTACTCAAATTAACTCATATCTGTGTTCATAATTTTGGATTTTCTTAATAAATTACAAAAACTGCCTATTCCCTTCCTGCACTGCTAGTGGATTTGTGCCTTGCTAAATTGTGTTGCCTTGGTAAATCTGGCCCAAAATGTTCTTGAGGCTTTTGTATTTTAAACAGATAAGAACAGATAAGTAATTACATTTTGAAGTAGACAGCCCTGGATAATATCTAGAAATCATGATTGTACCTGATAACACTGTCCAGACAGCTGATCTGCTGGTAGGAGTAGACGGATTGATCATTAAAAGGAAGATCCTCCTGAAATGTCGCCCTACTCTCCTCTGTTATTGATCCAGTGTCCTTCCAGTTCAGAGGAACAGCCGAGTCTTTGGGTCGCACCACCGCTGAGCTCTTCTGTACAGACTCTACTGAAGAGAGGTCAGGAGTTAGGGGTCAAGCTCAGGACAGTTTCAACAAATATGACACTTTCTGGACAAACTGACAAACTACATAACTGTGGCATGCACATGTATTCTCTTGTTTGTTTCTTTTTATGGAAGAAAAGTCAAATAGACAATAAATGTGTGGAGAGAGTAGTTAAATGACATGCTGAGTCGCCCTATGGACAGATATTTCCAACTTGGCACACACAAATAGCCAGGTAATTATCAGTGGGACTTACTGATGCTGCCTTTCTTGTTGTCTGATTTTCCCATCTGCTGCTCCTGGCTCTTCTGAAGGTGAACTCCTTTACAGATTTCTTGAAATGTACGCTGTAAAATAGATTTGGAATAACATCAAAAAATCCGAACTTGACCAGGTTAAATTAAATGAGATAACCATTTTAATCAGGCTGATAGATACACTTACAGGCCTGGATTTTCTGTTCACTTCCTCCTCCTCTCGTCTCATCTTGGTCCCACTGCTGTTGTTAAGGCTTTCATTGGAAGATGTCATGCTCAGCAGATGGTCGTTGCTGTTCATACTACCATAGCCACTTGAGCCACTGTTGTGAACCGGCTGATCACAGAAAAATAACAAGGGAACATTTGGATGTGAGCGATGAGCGCCAACCCTGCTGTGATCTGCAGTTTAGATTCTGTATTTGATCATGCATGTTACTGCTTGAAGCCCTACGGTTTTCCTTTTTTGCTAAATTGAATCATTTTAAGTCAAAGAGTAGCATCTGTGAGCTACCACAGTGTAAATAAAATAATTAAATCATACAGGAACACCTTCATCCATCCTCACCTGTAACAGGAGTCGATGGATCTGCTCAGTAATCTCCTGGATGTCAGAGTCCATGCCCTTCACCTCTCCCACAGTAGAGGATGGGGCCACAAAAACGTCTTCATTCACAGGACCCCTAGTGAACAACAAAAATATATCAGTTTTAAGAATCGCTTCACACAGAGCCTTGTGACAAACTAAGACAATAACTGTTCTAAAAGACAGTAATACTCACATGCGAACTTTGTGCCTCCCGATAACAAAGGAGACCTTGCGGCTCCAGGGGTTGACGAAACTGGACCAGCTGGTGTCAAGGATGATATATTCTCCATTTCTTGCACAAAACCGGATAGATGAGTGGTCAAAAGGCTGCCCTGCGTACTGAAGGACTGCAAAGAAAGCCATAAAGCACTGTTAGATCACAGTGGGGACACATTTCCTGGGCCACTGTGGGAAATTCTTCCTTTATCTGGGCACTTACTCTTTCTGTGAATGGCCAGCATGATTGGTCGATCATTGGGGTGCAAGTGGAGGAGGACTGGGGTGCCAATCAAGTCCTGGGGGAGGTACCCAAGGAGTGGAACAGCCCTGTCACACACAAAACAGCAAACAAGTCATTGAAATACATTCGTTCATTAGTTCAGTTCTGTGATCTTTGTTTATTCCTCCAGTGCCTTACCGCTCATCCACATCCTGGAAAACACAGCTTGGAGTGTGTGTTGTGGTGAAGATACGCTTGTCTGTTGGAATTCTTGGAGCTTTAATGAAGAGAAAAAAATGAACTACTGATACTGACTAAATGATACAGAGGGTTTTAACCTTCCAGCAGTCAGTACTTTTGGCTCTTACCATCATAACCAGAGTGAACCCTCTCAGCCAGCAGGAGGCAGCAGAACTGATCCTCAGCATGTACCGTGTCCTGGACCTTCATCAGGTAGGGCGTCATGCGGAACGGATAGTACTGCAGGTCACCTTCACACTCTTTTCCACCACTGAGAAAGCACAGAGGCAGTCAGAAATGCTCGTCCAATTGTACTTCAAAAATCCACAAATACTGGTTTTCTACAAGAGCTTTTTGGTAAAATGTGCTGTATTATTCCTTTAACTCTTTCCCACCAAAAGTTCCATTGCAGTTTGCAGACCTACTGTTAACCCTTATAGACCTAAAACTATTTTGGAGGCTTCCACATGTTGTTTTCTCCACATTTAACCTATCCTAATACTTATGTAACCAAGTGTTATAATATCAACCTCTTCATTTTTAATTTTTCCAGTAAAAATCAGGTGTTTTCCTTTATTTAATTTACTGATCATGTAGATGTTCATAAAAAATGAAAGAGAATTCAAAGGTTATTCTGTCAAAACAGCGACTTTTTGAACAAAGGAGATAATTAACTGAACATAAAAACTACAATCCAAACCCCTCTCATTTGTCAAACTACATGGGTTTCCACGTTCACCCCAGGGCCTCTAAATGTGTAAATAACACACGTCTAATGCTGCTGAAAAGCGAAGAAATGATATTTTACCAGAAATATTTCAGTGTATTGATACTATAAGAGTTTAAACACATATTACTCATTTTAGATCAGTAGATACTTTTAGTCTCTGACAGTAGTTTAGGTCTTTGAGAGTAAAACTGTATTTCAAGCAAATGTATCTTAGTTTGGAAAGTGGAATGCTGCTTCTCAGCTGGAATGATAAAACAGTTAGTTTCCCCTTGAGCTAAAATGTGATTTGTTGAGGATATGTCAGCAGGAGATTAAGACAACAATGATGTAGAGGTCTGAGAAAGCAGTGGAAAAAGTCATGGTGGATCATGGAGTTTCAGGAAAAGCAAGGATATAGTACTAGAAAGATTATGCAGATCTGTTTTAGGGCGATACAGTGCTGGGCAAACGTCTTAGGGTATTTTACTAAATATACATTTGTGATCTAACCAGAATATACTGCACAGAAAATATCCTTTAAAAATATGTATTAAAAATGAACATATTTAATGTGCACTTAACATGTCTTGAACTATTTCTGGTTATTATTACAGGTCATTGTGCATTCTCCCAATAACACATCTTTAACTACAGTTGTTCAACTCAAAACAAAACTGCGAAAACATAGGTTGATTCATGAGATACAGTTGAAGAATTTGAGCTAAATTGGTAGGAAAGAAATGTGTTCCCCTAGACCATGAGTAAAGGTCATAACATCCGTCAGTCAGTGAATCTAACCTCAGTACACGAGGAGGTTGTAAAATGAGGATTTGTGTTGTAAGTTGTATGTATGTGAATTCACTTTGTGCTGTACGACTGTATGTCTGCTACTGCACAATGGTTATTTGCAATTTTATGATGCATCCTTTATGTCCTCCAAAACAAATAAAAAACCCCGAATGTTAATAGTCAGTATACAAATTTGAAGATACTAAACACAAGGGGGCAGTGTTATATCAACTTTCTGTGCAATTTTTATTTTTTATTTTTTATTGAACTAATGGAAACTGCAAAGTCTCAATGAGGACAATAGAGAACAGAGAATAATCTTTCAGTTACAATGAAAAATAATGAGCTTATTTTTATTGCAGTTTTGATTTTTCTACTTTTCTTAGGGACAAGACAAACCTTTTAAAGTCATTTGTAAATCCAAAAAAGGAGGGCTTGGACTTTGTGTGCAATAATCAGGGCAAAAAAGGCTTGTGACAGAGTTAAACTATTTTTGCAGTAGGTTATTGAGATCAGTAGGTTTGGATTAAATGCCTACATTTATGGTCAAATGTGTGTTTTGTTGCGTGGGTGTGTCTTATTTATATGTATGTCTTTGAACTGGAAAAAGCATATGATTAGCTCCTACACGTCTCTGATGTCACACGCTGATCAAAAAAGCATCTAGCGTGGAAAGAAAGACATGAATAACAACTAGAGAGGAGTTCGAGCGGCAGATGGCCTGACGTTGCAGCTCGACCAGCATCCACCCACCTGATACGACAAAAGAAAGACTTCTCCTGCATGCAGTCAGGCGGCGATGACTCTGAAATGGAGAAGGAAAAAAAAGCATGTTTCAATTCAAAAGCAATACAATCCTGTCAGGTCGGGGTCTCGGATCCTGCAGGTGCTTCAGCTTTCATTAACAACATCAAAAAACATTATTTAGTAGCACTGCTTAGATGTAATGAATTTAAACAGAGTTAGTTTGCTAAGCCCTGTGTCGATCACAAATATGTTAGAAAAACATAGACTGTGTCGATACTGTCTAATAAGACAACATACAGACTGATCCTATAAGGGTTTTCTCCCATGCTCTTAAAAGCTTTTCCATTCACTGGCTCATTTCAGCTTTGAATCAGTACCCAAAACAACTCAGCTTGATCTGTGTAACAGTTTTACAAGTGGCTGAGGTCAGGTTATCTTAAACTCTTTTCACCATTGAAATGACACGTTGTTACTATTTCCAGATCTGATCACGTTACAGCTGATAAATGCATAATGTTCCCCTATAAAAAAAAAATACAATACTTGAAAATGTTGGAGGAGTTTGTTCTGCAGTCCAGACCCTTAAAGTTATTACAGTGTTGAAAATTTTATTTGATTTTTTTCCCCCTTCGGTTCGTCAGTCTGGTTTTGGATTCCATGTTAGTTTTAGACATCGAGTTGATTCAGCCTTTTGTTTTATTTTGACAAACTGACATGTTTTAGTTGATTTTTTAAAATGAGTTTTAGCGTTATTTGCTCAGATTCAAGGGTAGTAGTCGCCTTAAAAACTGTTCAATGCTTGCACACCATGAAATATTAACATTTATACTTATTCTGTTTCGCATGGTGCTGCATTGACAATTGTAGCTTTACAGTATTGTAGTTGTTTTGGATGGTAGTAGCCAATTCCAATTAAAGGTAACCCAAGTACCATCCTTCTCTGTTGTAAATATGTATATAGTCTGTATAGTTTTTTTAAATTATGTTTTACTTTTTGTTTTTTTCAAACTATCTTGTTTTTTGCAATATCTTTATGCATTGTGGAATAAATAAAGTCGAATCGAATCGAATTTCTTGCTTTTTCTTTGCAAACAGATTGGTCAAATTTTGCCTCTCCTATGTAATCAAATATTTGGATGCATATGTATAATTTACACCACACAGACATGCATCAGTATTTACCTGCTCCTGTGCACATACTCCAAGAGGGCAGGCGGTACGGTGTCGTGAAGCTGTAGAAAACACTGACATCTTGTGGCGTCAGGAACTCTACAAACTTGGAGTTTTTGAACACATCTCTTTTGCAGTTGAGGATGGAGGCAGCCTGATCTGAGATGTAAACTATCCTCCCGGTGATGAGAGACACAGCCACAGCAAAAATGTCCTGAGGATGTAGAGGGGCGAATGAGCAAAGACTCAATCAGTTAAAGTGACACAAAAGGTAGTAAATTCAAAATGTCATAAATTTAAAAGCCTTCGTATCAATTCCTATAGAA
>JAPSES010000030.1:3404885-3419061 GCA_029822895.1 Maxillicosta whitleyi | reverse complement strand
GGGAAATTCACATTCCAGTTACAACTGATCAAGATACATTAGACACAGACAAACATGGGAATACAGATACAGTTGAAATTGTATATTTTTTGACATTATTGAAGAAATTAGTTTTCTCAAAAACACCGAATAAGATTCCATTTTTGAAAGTGTGAATACTTGTCATCTGCAAAGTACAATCATGTTATTGTTTTAAGTATTATGGTGACTATGTAAATGTAGGGCCTCTGAATTAATTTCTGATAACTACATGTTGTAATTTCACAGAAAACATTATAAACAACTGAGTAAACTTCACCAACTGGAAGAGAAGTTTCGCCATCTTCCTCATCTCCCTCCTCATGTTTCAGGTTTTTTACTGTAGGTCCAGTTTGTCCTACTACCTGTTTTGTATCTATTGGTCTGTTAATCCATTAAAAAAAGGAAGTCAGACATAGACGGTATGCAGACAGATGAAGAGTTTGTGTCTTTATTTGTGTGAACTGTTAACCTACAAGCTTAACACTCCACTAATACACTCAACTGACCGGCCTCTGAGACATGACTCATTACAACCCAGGTTACTATGTATAACCTGATTATGTGGCTAACAATAGAAACCACCTGGACGATAAAACCTCTCCATGCACAAGTGGGTATTTAATTCTATTAAATGGCATTAAAGTTAGCCTGCAGATGCAACGGCTGGTTTTAGACTGGAGAAACCAAGCAGGTATTAGTGTCTGAGTTGCAGGAACAGTTTATATTAACCTATGCTGTTCACATGCAACATGTTAACAAAAAAAATGACAAGCAAAACAGTTTCTGGTTTGGCTTCGACTGTGCAACATGATTTACTGACGATGATCTAAAACCCATACACCTGCAAAGTAATGTGTTCCTTCCCCTCTTTGAAGCTTGAACACACATTCCACATTTGTTAAACATCAGGAGTATGTTCCATTACTTCCTGTTTCCACCAAATGCTGTACTAATAGTACAAGTATAATACATTCAGAATGTACAGTAACTGCATGCGAAGGCAGTAGAATATAATACACATAAAAACAATAGATAATATAGCATTGGGGCACAAACTGCTAGAATAATAATGGCTGTGTTCTAGGTGATTTATTCTATTGCAGGTCTCTATTGGTGTAATTCTACATGGGATGGAGGCATTATTAATGATTCACTTCACCTGAGGCAAAATGTCAGGTACGTATGTTTTATAATGTTCTATGAAGGTGATTTCTTCTTCCCACAAGACGTATATTGTTATATTTATTTAACAGAGGTAGCAATCTGCTTGATTTTATTTATACTGAAGGAATACGTATGAATCCACAGTGAAAAGACATAGGAAAGAAACTTTAAAACTGCATATAAAAACACAGTGAAAATGCTATAAAAAAAAAAAAAGTTAAAGAGGGGCATTTGGGCAATTTTCTGGTGTTCAAAATACATGCAAATTTGTTTGATGTTACACACACTTCTCACAATCCACAGTGAGAACACAGTAATAGACAGTAATAGAGTTGAAACTATAATTTGCAGAAGAAAATCTAGCCAAATTTCTGTTATTTTAATACTTTATCGATGGGAAAAAAATGTGGTGAGCAATCAGTAAGTAATATTGTTGACATCACTGTTGGTTTTTATCCTGTCTGTATTGACTTTAGGTCACCAGTTCATTGCACAGTGCGCAAATAAAAGTTCAGTAAACTCAGTTGACATAGTAAAAAAACCAAACACGCATGTAACTTTAACTCACTTTACCTTTGGAGTTCATTGGATTGTGTGTTTATAGTCCACTGTGCTGGCTGAAGCTTAGCTGAGTACTATTAACAGCTGTCTGAGATACTGACTCACCTGAGCTACAACCTTGGTTACTAGATTTAAGCTACTTACCTGTCTAATGATAGAATCTACCAGAGATAATACCCTCTCCAAACACAAATAACCATCTAACTCTACTAAAATTAGCCTCCAGTGATCAAGATGCAACAGCTGGTTTTAGGCTGGACAGACTGAGCAGGTATTAGTGTGTGAGACTAATGGCTATTTTTCAGTGTGGTAGTAACATTACATGCTGTTTCAGGGAAGCATGTTACCAAAAATGAACACTCAGAGGAAGAGGAGTTTCTGTAGCGGAGGTCAGAACAATGTAGAACCGTACCATCTTAACTCAACAGCTACTTATACATCTGATAAGAAACAGCACAAGACATACAGATAATGAAAAAAAAAAAAAAAGTCAAAAACATATTGCATTATTTTCTGTTACTAAATGTTGCATTGATTGATACACTATGCTACAGTACAAACAAACTGACTGCAAGTTATGGAATAATATACGATATATAGATGCAGTACGATAGCCATTACTCCATTGCATTTGCTATATATTATATTATATTGTTTAAAACATGTCAAATTGTTTTTCATTTGTATTAAAAGCAAATTAGTTATTTTATGAATCCACAATAAAAAAAAAAAAACTTAGGAGAGAAACAAATTATGATTGGAAGATGGAAACCTGGTCCAATATCTGTTATTGTATTACTCTATCTATGGGGGAAAACCGAAGTAAGCCATCAGTAATGAGGTTAAATATGCAGCTTTGTTCTTGACATCATTGCTGATTTTCTTCTCATCGGTATACACAAGTGTTGTCTGATCTTAATCTTGACCATATTTCTATTCAATCATAGCTTCATTTCAGACAAAGAAGACTCAGGATTTTATTGCCAAACTCAGCAGGACCACAACTACAGGGATATCAATAACTCTTCAGTGCATTGTCTGGTTTATTTGTTCATATTATCACTGTGAATTTCTTTTAGGTGTAAAACATTTTGCATTGAGTTGGCTTACATACTCGCAGGAAACCCAAAAGATGAGTAGACACCTGCACCCTTTCTTCAGCATTATGGTAAGAACTGGTCTGGTTGTATCATACTATAATCTGTTAAATATGTGAAGAAATTAGATCTTATAATAAACTCGCTGTTCATCTGGTCTTGGTCTTATCTTGTCCTGTCCCATTTTCAACTTGATTTCAGGCTTGAGGTCTCGAGTACAACACTTGAATCAACTTTTTTTTTTTATTATTGTTTAGCAATTCGCAGATAAGACTGAGTGAGTGTACTTTACAATAACAACGTGCAACTTTAACCTATTTACTTCAGTGCCAGGATTTGTACTTGTGTTACTTAATCGAACAGGCAATAAGCAGGGGACTGTGTGTTTATAGTTCACTGTGCTGGCTGAAGCTTAGCTGACTGTACTATTAACAGCTGTCTGAGATACTGACTCACCACAGCTACAACCTTGGTTACTAGATTTAACCTACTTACCTGTCTAATGATAGAATATACCTGCGATAATAATCTCTCCAAACACAAATAACCACCTAACTCTGCTAAAATTAGCCTTCAGTGCTCAAGATGCAACAGCTGGTTTTAGACTGGACAGACTGAGCAGGTATTAGTGTGTGTGACTCAGTTTATTACAGCTATTTTACAGTGTGATAGTAAATCTAAATGCGATTACAGGGAAGCATGTTACCAAAAGAGAACACTCAGAGGCAGAGGAGTTTCTGTTTCAGTTTCCACTGACTGAAGAGAATGTCAGGACAAGGTGAAATGATCATTTAACTGTATCCCTGCACTATTCAGCTATCTATACTGTATGTCTTATAAAAACGAGACTAAAGAGGTGCATTTAAAATCCAACATTACAGACTAGTTCATGTCAATACATCTGTTTATTCTGCAAAAATAATGAACTTCAATATTAATTCATATTAGGGTCAGACCAGTCAACGTCTATGGCTCTTCGTCGGATTAGATAACAATGGTCTATAAGAAAATATAATGAATGATATTGATGTCAAAAGTACTTGTTGACTTTAGGTCTAAAGATACATTATTGAGTCAAAATGTCAAACTCTATAAATTGATGAGACAATGGGTTTTACTGATAAGGAATGTTTGGCTCTGGGTTTGTCTCAGTTCTGCTTCAAAACACTGTCTGCACATGAGAATAAATCACTTTTCAGATTCCTTAGAGTGTCTCCACTCTACGCCTTCACACACTACTTACCTATAATCCATACCAGCCCTGAAAAAACACTCTGGTTGATCCATAATTTATGTAGCTATAGGTAGCAGTGACGTTATAATAAATAAATAGTAAATATAAGTAAATAAATGAGCATAAGCTTAATGAGCACTTTCACACAGACATGGACTCTGTTTGACGTACAATCACATTCCTAAACAATGTCTCAAAGAACAACCTTAGACTTGGTTCAATTAAATATGATTCATTGAATAATACACTTGTGTGATGAGACAGGAGGCAACAGTTGTTTGAGGTCTGGGCTTTAACTGAGCCTTTTTTTTTTAATATGTGTAAATATTGCTTTTGCTTTGGTATCTTACTACCCTGAACAGTTCTCTCTTGCAGATTGCAGCAGCAGGATTTCAGTGACATATTGAAACATTGACAGGAATGTGTAATTATTGACAATGGAATGGTTACACTGAAATATAGTGACCCACTTTGAGGTGTTTCCCAAGACCCTTTTCACATCAAAAACTTTGAATTATTAAGGCAGAAAGTACACAGGTGTAACTGCTATCATTACTAAAGGCTGCTTACTACTCAGGTGTATCAATTACAGGCCTTGAGTTTGTGCATGTGGCCATCTGGTTCAAATAAATGGAACTGAGCCATTATTAACTCTATCGCTAACACCCGTGCTTTGCCTATTTTTACAAGCCAAAGTGGAAACTCAATGTAATGTCTCAAATAAGGTAAATAATGACACCTTTTTCTGCTGTTGAGAGTTTAAAAAAAAGTGTGAAAAGATCAGCGAGAAGATTATTCACACTACATGGAGAATATATTAAATTTATGTTGTTTTTGTATGTATTACTTTTATTTGAGTTGAACTCTATTTTGCACATTTGACAAGTGCCACAAAACCTCATGATCCTCAATTGTCAAATGATAAAACATCTTCTTCTTCAACTTCTTCTTCTTATCCAAAATTCTTTCCTTGTTGTTCCAGACGTGACACAAATTCTGCCTGAACATGCCCTACCCACATCTCCGAATGTACAAAGTGAAAAATGTGATCTTATCAATCTTTTGCGTGACTATGGATTTGAGGGCACTCATCCACACATTCTCTCCCTCCGTCTGTGACAGAAATTCATAGCTGAGCGCAACAGATGGGTGAGACAGGATGTTGGTGACGAGAGGAAATGTTGTTTAGAACAAACACTAAAGCCTTTGTCCGTAACAGCTCAAAAATCAAGAAAAATCAGGAATTTTTCTTTATAAGAGAACAATTAGAGTTTGCACAACGTAAAATTTGGTGACATTATCTTTGGGGAGGTCTTACCCAAAGCTTCAGACAACGCTCTCTCTGTAGAAATATCGACCTTTCTACTGCACAACTTGTGGAGCTGGGTCTGGTCTGTGGGCCTCCTTGCACAATGGCTTATTCAAATTATATGTTGCAATATGAGCGTTGTGATTCAACCCTCCAAGAAAATGGCTGTATTGGCCTTCACCCACACTATAGGCATTATGGAGGCATGCTTAGGATCATTGTCCAGCAGGGAGATCTATTTCTCCATGTTTTGCAATCTCCACATAATTCTCCTTGTTCATGACGTCTTCAGTTTTACAGCAGTCTCTCTCACTCATATATCGTGATTCTGCCGCCCCCATACCCATTCGCTGCATTCGTGACACAGTGAACTGAAGTACTGTTCACACTTTCCATTAGAATGCCTCTCCTCCACATGTAGCTCCGGTTTTATCAACAAAGGCCCAAAATTGTCTATAGAGTCTAAAATTAGTGACATTAATATACTTTAATATAATGTTTCTTTGCAAAATCCATTCACTGAGCAGCAAAAACAGCAACCAGCAGCTTTAAAGACAGAATGTTTACTTACCTGTTACTACATTAACTCTCAATGTGAAACAATCAATAAAACCTGGATGTCAGTATGACAGTACTGAATGGTCTATTTGTTTTGTTGGTTGGTACATGTTGTGGTGTTAACTGTGTCTTCTAATGCTAAAAACATGTTTATGAATATCTGCGGAAGCTTCTAATTCCTCATTTGGAGAAAGAAATTGCAGAGCATCATCATTCTTGGTGTTTTCAAACAGCATTATACATAAGAAACACTCCGCCTGTGTCCTTGTGGGCTTTGTGAACTCTTCATGCCACTTTATAACTGTTAATTTTTACTTAAATGGAGGACATAAGCTGAGTAAATAGTCTTTCAGTTTGTTTACCAATGCATTTACTTCAGTCAGTGAGATGCAGGGCTGAACATTACGGAAGGTCATTCATCTCCACTGCTGTCAGACTGTACAACACTTGTGTCAGATGACTGATGATGACTTGTTCCCTGTTTATTTTTATGTGGCTTTCTTCTTTTTTCTTGAGTGGATAGAACATTAATTTCTCCCTAGGACAAAAGAAGGTGATCTGGTTGAGTTCAGATTGCGAAAAGAATGTGGACATGCTGTACACGTCCCAGACCAGCTTCGAAGGTCGTCTAAGGTCCTGTTGAGATTTGGTATTAACATGTGTCCTAAGTATGGGCGGTTCTAAAGCAGCGTGGAGATCCAATCACTCAGGACACATTTGGAGATGCTCTGGGACACATACAGTATGTCCACAATCTTCCAGCTGTTTGAAAATGGAGATGGGTTCAAGGACTGTCTACTCAGCTGAGCAAGTTGAATACTGTCTGCACTGCGTGATTGCTAAAAATGTCAAAAAGAGCCAAATTATTTCACAACAGCTTAATTTGTGAAGTGCTGGAACATAGTCTACTGTGATATTTCCTGTGTGGGGGAAAGAAAATTCATAATTCACACAATTTGGTAGAAGGTCATGTACATATTTCAAGCACCAGAACATTAACTTATCACAAAATCCTATGTCATGCAAGACACACAATAAAACAAACTGGAATGCAGTAGTCTGTTCATATTGAAATGGAAGCTTGTGCTATATTTTAGGAGAGATGATAGGATGGCTTCTTTATTTACATGGTATGTAGAAAAGCCACATCTGATTCCAAGTGACCGCTTGAGACACATTTGGCACGATTTATGAATGCCAGGTATTGACAGATGGGCTTTGGATTGGATTTCCCAGTTCACATGTGAATGCCAGGTCCAAATATGGATGTACTGTAATTTCTGACCCTCTGAAAATGTGATAAAAATAAATAAACGTCGAATTAAAATGTTCTCTGCAGTTATTCTGGAAATTCACATCAAAAACAAAGAAGTACAGCTAAGTAAACTAATAGAGGAAATATAAATTGCGTTGAACTGGATGGAAGGATGGAAAAAGAAAGTTAAGAAGGAAGAAAAACGGCATAGACAAAAGCACTATTTGGAGCTGAGAGTGGTTTCCAAAAAAAAAAAAAAAAAAACGGGTACAAAAGGTTGTAAGTTCAACTGTGAGAGAGGAGGAGGATGGGTGAAATCAGGACATGGAGAAGGAAGTGGAGAACTAAAGTTGAACAATGGGGAAGCAGCTGTGGTCACCCTATAGGAATCCAATGGGAGAGTCCAGTATACGGTGCGGACAGAAAAGAGGGAGTGGTTAAGTGAAGGAACTGATTAGACAGTTCAACTGAGGTAACATAGGCCGGGCTCAAAGTGAGAGACCAAACCCATGAGAGTACGCAACTTTGCTCGCTCCGCCCAGTGACAAACACATATAAACACACTGTTGCCACAGCAATAGCAAGGAGTTTGAGAACGTGACACAACCCATCTGGCATTAAGAAAAAGCCAGCCTTCAGTCTGCCGGATGACATCAATCCAGCCTTCCTACTCGGACCAGGACACATATTTTTTCCACCGTACGAGACAACCCAGTGTTCCTCTCCTGAGCAGACTAGATTATACCGGCTCTATTTTCAGTTATGCGTTGTTCATGTCAAGGCACTTCTTGTACTTTAGGAAATGTGCACTTGTAATTTATGGTTTTAGATGCTGGACCACTTGCTATATAGACTCTATAGTTAAAAAACCTGCACAAACATGTACAGTTTATTTAAGACATTCCAGCAACACATGTAGGCTGGTTCTCAATCTACAGCCTCCTAAACAAATCTAATCATCATAATGTACTATAAGTTAAAAAAAAAAAAAAAAAATCTGGACTGGTCTGACTGTTAGACGTTTTTGGCTGACCATGTTCTGGCTGACGCACCATCACAGTTTTACCCCATTCTGTGGTCTGTCAGTTTCAGTAACACTAGCAGGGTCAGCTAAGGATAACGTACAGAGAGCCAGTAATTACTGCAAAGTAAACCCCAGCAGGATGATGTAGGCTCACACTAAACATAAACATAACTGCTATAAGACTTGAACAGTGTGACTAAACAGTCCATTAGACTGTACAGTTGGAACTGTCTGAAGTATAGCAACAGTCTATTATTCATAGCAACCATCCTACGGTCTGTTACATTGAAATAAAGAGACCAAAGGGCCCAGAACTCAACAGCGCCATGTAATCAGAAACACACATTGAGAATCTGATCAAGCCAGTGTTTACTCTCCTACAGACAAATCAGATTGTGTTTGTCCTCTTGTGGTTTACATTAAAAAAAGAAGAAGAAGAAATAACCAAGTGCATAACAAACACCAGAAAACATCACCAGCAGCCGCCTCCATCAAACACAACATGTGAGTCACATATAACTCTGTGGCTGTGAGCAGAAAGGAGGGAGTACTGATAAAAGCACTGCAATTTAAAAGCAATTATCCAAATCATTTTTTGTACATTACCCATTTTGCAGAAAAAACTCTCATGGCTGGTGAAAAATGACTGACTAGGTCTTCCTGTGATGACAGAGGACCATCTCTGATCTGCAGACTTCAGTCAACACCGGCAAATAAAATGCATCTGATGGTAATAATTGAATTCATTATCATAATATTCTGCAGTTCAAGGGCAACCGGATGTGATTTTTTTCATCCTGATCTGTATGAATGTAGGTTAGTTGCCTAGGTAAAAAGGAGGGAATTGAAGCCCTTTAAAGATTACACCAGATATCCTCAGTCCAATCTGAACTGACAATAGGACTAATTTATAAATAATAAACAAATTTAAACAAATTAAAAATAATTTTATTTTACTAGAAGATTTAGGACAATCACATTTCCCTGAGTATTGTAAGTATAAGTTTTTAGTAGTGTCTGCCCACATTTCAATGACAGGTTTAGACACAATATCTCAGGATAGGCTTGACTCAT
This sequence comes from Maxillicosta whitleyi, assembly GCA_029822895.1. Lineage (NCBI taxonomy): Eukaryota > Metazoa > Chordata > Actinopteri > Perciformes > Neosebastidae > Maxillicosta > Maxillicosta whitleyi. Next base: position 3,409,764 of record JAPSES010000030.1, on the reverse strand, counting down.
TGACTTCAAATTTGGCATTTAAGTTCATTTCAACTTAAGGAGCAACTGGAAATGTTTTGGCAGACAAAGGCTAAAGGTCAAAGTGATTGTGCCTGTAAAGTGCCTTTCAAAACATATCACAGCACAAAAAAGTTGCCATAATATTCTTACAACCCTTGGATTCTAAGGATGCTACTTATCAGGTATCAGTTGTTAAAGTGTATGGCACTAATTGTGTATCGCTAATAACTGGGCGAACTGTTTGAACAGATACTGATGTGGGATAGTGAATACATCTGATTTAATTTACTGTTCTTGTTTAGCTATAACTCAATTTGAGCCATGACTGGTGCTAAACTGTTCATTCTGGCATTGTTGCTGACCCACTGGAAGTTTCCTGGCTTCAGAAATGCACTGGTGTTGGCATCGCCGTCAGTACATTATCCCTGCATCTTTAATCCTTTATATGGGTTGTGTGCTTAAGGGTGCTTTATGATTGCGCAGCTGAGCAAGCAAACCTCATTTTCCATTCCCTTGTTCCTACAGTTGCTTTGCAATGGGAATTGTATGTGCTTTTCCTGTATAAAAGTGAACCTAGTTGCTAAAGGCTGTTAAATGTTAATCTGAATTCTGGAAATGATTGGGGAAATTTTCATGACGCTAATCAAAAATTTACAAAATTTAACATGCATTTGACTGTTTGCCTATTTCTCAACATTGATCTTCAGATGCTTTGGTCACAAGAGACTAGGCTACCTCCACCACAACTGACCTTTTGTTGCTTTCAGAAGACTCCAGAAGTGCTGAGTCTTTGCTGTTGCCATTGGAGCTGCCCGTGGACTCATGGCCATGGCTCTCATTACCATGGCTTTCATTACCATGGCTTTCGTTGCCATGTGATTCAGTGCCGCTTCCGCTGGACCCACTGCTCTTCATCTCAACGTCCTCCTCAGGGAGGGAGCGTGAGCGAGTGTTCTTACGATGGTTGTGAGGTGAGGCAGAGGGCTCCTGACCACTGCTGTCGCTGCCCTCTGATGGGAGGCCTAAGTCAGGCCCACCTTGGCTATAGCCGCTCATCCGGTGAAGCTGGGCCATGGAGCTGCACCCCGAGGCCCCCCGAGGCATGGAGCTGCATGATGAGGACGGCCCGCATCCTGAGGCCCCATCCTGGTCCTCCAGCACCGGGAACCGATAGAGCTTGGAATCTGAGTCTTCTGACATCAGGAGTGCTGCCTGAGGCGTGTTCCAGGTTGGTTAACTGGATTATTTAAGAAGCGCAGGCAATCACCCCATTTTCTCAAGGGTGCAGCCGCAGGGAACACGACAGGAAGTCAACTGATCTGTGGGAAAATAACATTATACATTTTAGTTCTCAAGTCTAGTCTTAGAAACATGTGGATAGATCTGTATAATATAGCTTTATTTATGATTAAATACATGATTTTAATATTTTCTCAGTAAGGGAATGTTTTGTTTTCAGTGTCTAGTATATGGTAATAAAGGTTCTTTAGTAATTGAGCACTGAACATTGTTTAACAATGGACATTATATTTCATTGCTAATAACAAATGGTAAGTCCAAGAAAGCACTGTACATTTCAGAAACATTAATGACAGGAGGAAGCCTTTTTTGCAGATGCATGTAAAGTGGGTTTCCTGAACAGCAGTGACAGATAACAGATAAGATTCTGCATTTCCTCTTTTTGGAAAAAGCACACCATACTGGTCTTTTCATGGGGCCCTAAGGTTGGACTTAAAGCAGAATTCTGGACATCACAAATAGTTTACAGCCAATCATGATGTAAGATGCAGAGTGTAATGTGAAAACCTAAAGCAGTTAGTGCACAAAAAGTAGATTATAAGGTAAGAATGTAAGTAATGTTCAAAATATTGAGTTTGTGGAGTTGTCTGTGTAAAAACTTTAATAAACTTAATTCAATTATTATTTAATGCAATTACTATTTTTAATCTTTGTTTTTCATGGAAGGGGGCATTTAAATGAATTAATGCGCAAAATATACATTTTCAAATGAACACTACACTTTTAACAATGTAGCCTAATTTGTTTGCAACGTTACCTACCTGTTACCTGCATGATCCCAGAATGGGATATTACTGCACAGATACACACTACACATGCAAGTGAGCACACAAAGTTCAGAAAATCTTTGATGTACATGAAGCGATGTCCCATCAGTCCACTTCAAAAAGGGATACCAAACACATATGAGCTTTTAACCCCTGACCTCTGAAATCCATGCAGGTGCTTCTGTGATATAAAGTCCAAAGCTCACTGGTACTGACAGCATGGCCTTTAAGAACAGCAGCTCTCTCCTATCTAAGCGCTCCAACCCTTTCAAAGGATCAGGACCTCCCAGACAGTGTGAATGCCAGCATAGGTCACTTGCCAAAGGAGTCTGACTATAGCCTTGGTCTGATTAACATTTAACACTTGTGTCAGGCAGAAGACATGTTTTTAAACATATAGGGCTGGAAAACTGTGTCACCTAAAGTAATGACGCCATGTGAATGCCAGATGTCAGCAGAAACTGAGTCACAGACATACCATATAGTCTCTTCGAGTCAAACACCTAAAGTACTCAGTGGATCTTTCATGGGAAATTTCCTGTGGTCGCTGGAAGGACGTGTTACATTTTTGGACGCATCAACAGCGGTCTGAATAAACAGATGGAAAACTGTGCGGTGACTAGGATCGACCAGTCTTTCAGCTACAATCTAAACTTACTTAAATGTGCTGGAAATGTTCCTCAGTGTCCTCAGTTAACTTCTTTGTGGGTGTGTATTTCCTATAAGCCTCTGCAGTTTTCAGCTCCACCCTCCATACATTCTGTGTGTCTGCGTGTGAAATATACATAATCGAACGAAAGTCATCAAGTGAAAAGGAAAATAGATTAAAAAGTGCCACATTAATTAATAGCTGGCGAAGAAATAGCAGAGAAATGAGAGGAACATAATATAAAGAATAGAGGAAAAAGAATCAAGTAAAATCTATGCCAACCACACATGGAGATCACAAACATTTGGGAAGAAGTGGTTGTAATGGAGCATATGTGGCTTTAGCCCATAATGACCTGTAATTATGCAGATTATACGATATACTCTGTGTTCCTTGGTACATTTTGTACTTTGGCCGGCACACGTCTACAGTCACGTTTGGTTAAAGAATATTTACATTTGTACCCTAGTGAAGCACGGCTGTGGACTATGATCTATGCACTAATGATACAGACAAATAGTATCACGTATATGGTAATCCTAGTTTGACGTGACATAAAGCAACAAAATGCTAGTGTCTAATCTCCATCCTGGCTGGTGTCCAAGGATAATCTAACGGTGTCCGGGTGTGACTTTTCCTACTGCCCCGTAATGGAAAAAACATCTAAATTCTACTCCGACTAAAAGTACACAGCCAAGTACTCTCCTTGACACACCCACCAACCGGGACTATGGAGGCATTTGGTGTGTTTATTTAGTCTCCCCCCCAAGATTATCTTTAGTGTAAAGCCCATACAAGCACTGGCATTTTTCAAGTGGGGTTTTCCACGTGACGGGCCAATGGTCTGTTGATTTGTTAATCAAGTGGTGAAAGCAGAGCAGTGGGTGAGTGTACAGTACGAGTGCATCTGAGGACACAGCGGCATAAAAATACCTCACAACAGGAAAACGTAATGGAAACAAGTGCAAAACAGTAGTCAAAGTAGACTGGAATTTGAGAATACTAACCATTATTAAATGTACTTCCTGAAATTCTGAAAGTATTTAAAATCATGACTATACAGAGGCTATTGAACCTTGTTAAAGTTGTTTGCAGCGCACCTAATCGATAATGTGAGTCTGTTGAACTTCTTCTGTTTGTGCTTCAGATATAAAAATAACCCACCGGTTTAAATGGACTCTGTACAGTTTTATCATGTTGTTACAGATGCTAAAATACGTCCCGCCTACAAGAACATTGCTTTGCATACGTGCCAGTTTTTTTTCCTAGAATGGGGCCATGTTGTCCGTCATTCACTGGCAGTAGTACATTCACACACTCACATTAGACGAGTACCTCATCTAACCCTCCTTTACAACACTGAAGTATTCCTATAATGATTAACATATCTTGTGGTCTGGTGTTCTATTCAGATAGCAAAGAGCAGTGATTTGAGGTTAGTACATCTGCTTATCACTGACCTTCTGGATTGGGAGTTTCAGCACACGGCCGCTATATGATCTAGGTCACATCATAGACAGCGGTGAGGCAAGCACAAAGACAGGCATGAGCATGGTTCTGTGTTTTTTTTATTTTCTGCTGTTCAGTAATAACTTCTATAATAATTCATCTTCTGTCCTGAGTGCACCATTCAGTATGGCATTTGTGGTCAGATTATTTTCTGCAGGTTAATATTAAAGCCCCTTCTATGCACAGTAGACAGTCTGACACAGCGATGTTACTCAGCACACATACTGAACATACTCAACATTCTGCACAAACCGCTGACCAAGATTTGTCCTGCACAAAGTTTGGTCTTGTGATAAGTTTTCCTGCAGCTGTTGGTGCAGAAGCAGCTAGTGCTATTAAGGTCTTAGTCCAGTAGGTGGTTACAAAGTACAAGAGTTCAAAGTAGTAAGCAACTGCTAAAACCTCTAAGTATTCACCTCATTAAGTCCTTATTATGCTGTAACTGTTGGCTCTGACCAGCAGACAGTGAGACATGCTCATTCATCATTTTTCAGAGGCATCCCTCTGCTACTTTTCTCTTACGCAATAACTGAAATTCAAATAATTTCAGTCTTATTACCTCCGCCAAGGAGGTTATTTTTTTGCCGGCGTTTGTTTGTCTGTTTGTGTGCAACATAACTCAAAAAGTTATGGACGGATTTTGATGAAATTTTCA